>CM068371.1:138662453-139262453 GCA_034769895.1 Magicicada septendecula | reverse complement strand
AATAAATTTTTATCTCATCATTTTGTCAACTGGGCAGGTTTAAATTTCAAATTCGATTAACAATACTTGTTATTTACGTTACTCTTAGTAACCCATAATTTTTATATATCTTTTTATTGGTTCTGCTATTTACTTTTTAGTATATAGGCAGTTTGTAATTATTATAAATTTCTTTTTGATTTACAGAAAAATAATTCTTTTTAAATTTGGTTTCTTTCCCAATTTGATTTACATAATAGTTTTCTGTTTATTTTCTTATAACTTTGGATATAAGTATTTAATATTTTTATTAACTTTAAATGAATTTATATATTATTTCTTAATCTCTTATAGTATTCTTACACTGAACTATTTTCTTCTGCCATTTCCCTCATACAGTATTATTTTAATTTTCATTATCATCTGATATTTAAATCTTTTAAGTTTTTAACACAAACCCTGGGTTATCTTATACAATAAAACCATTATTTTATAAAATATAAAATTAACATAGGTACTACACAATATAAATCCTACAATAACTAAACAAAATACATAATTAGTTAGTAGCATCATGATCTACTATTATAGTTTATAATTCTCACATTTACAGTAAAATTCTGTAAGAAGTTCCCTTCACCTTCACTTATTACCTCATTGGGTACACTAACTCACTTGTCACTGTATATCACTTTAATCGTTTATAATGTTTAGTGATACAACTTAATTTTGAGCTCGTTATAGTTTACCCATTTCTGACCTTTATGGTATTACAAACGTTATCATTTATTGGGACCGGGTTATGTACCGTTACATAAAGCCCCCCCACTAGAACAAATTTATTTTGGTTTTACTCGTTTATTAAAATAAATTGTTGATTGGTTCAATTCTCCTAATATTCTTGGTTTTTTTTTTCTTCGTAATAGTGTTTCATTTCCGACTGGTTATACACTCCCTTTATTCTATTATTGTTAATTGTTTTAATTTCATAAGTATTATTCCCCTTCACCTGGGTTATGAGGTAAGGTCCAGTATAAAGTAACAGTAGCTTCTGAGCAATACCCTCTATAGAACTGGGTAGTTGTCTATTTTTGATTAATACCTTATCTCCCATCTGGTATGTATCCAATCTTCTCTTTTTTACTTGATCCCTTTTTTGTTGAAGTTCCACTTTATGCAACACTCTGTTGTGCATTTCCACTTTGTCGAACTCTACTCTCTCTCCGGAGGAAAATTTATCAACGAGGTAATTTCTCTTGGTGGTGGTTTATCAAACATTACCTGATAAGGGCTAGTTCCGATAGTGTCATGGTATGACCAATTAAGGAAAGTCTCTGCTGGTTTGATGTATTGGCTCCAGTTTTTATGTTCTTGGTGACAGTATGTACGTAGAATTCTGCCAACTTCCCTTAATACACGTTCAGCAGGATTACTACTAGGGTGGTACACTGATGTTTTGTAGGTCCTTATTTGCCATTTTCTCAATTCTTCTTTCCACTTTTTACCCCGAAATTGCGTTCCATGATCTGTTATAACTGTTTCCGGTTTTCCCACCTCAGGTAAGTATTTTTGAATGATTACTTCTAGAATTTTCTTCGTTGTGGCTCTACTGATAGCGTAGAGTTTTGTATATTTTGTATAATGATCAAAGATAATGATTATATATTTATATTTATGTCTCCCTCCACTTCGGGGAAAAGGTCCACATATATCCAAAAATGTCTTTTCAAGTTTATTATTAGATTTTATTGCAACCATTGCTCCCGTTCTCTTCTCATTATTTACTTTTACTAGCTGGCATATGTTACAGTTTTTTACTATTACTCTAACTCTCTTATTCTTAGCTTTCACGTAACAGTGTTCAGATAGAGCTTTAATAACTTTGAGTGATCCCATGTGACCATATCTTTCATGATAATCCTTAATCAGGGCTACTTCTGTTGCTTCGGGCACATACATCTTCCATACATGATCCTTAATGGTAGGACGAATAAAAAGGATCTCTTCATAAACACAGAAAAATTTCATTATTATAGGGTCATGTTGTAATATTCGTTCCTTAATTTTTGTTAATTTAGTGTCCCTTTGTTGATCGACTTTTATTTTATTAATTATATCTTGTAACTCCTTTTTCATTTTAATAATGTAATATATTTTTCCAATACTTTCTGGTTCTATTTCACAAGTTCCCTTTTCTAGATTAATCCGTGATAATCGGTCTGCTATTACATTCTTCTTACCCAGAATATATTCCCAGTCTAAATTATACTCTTGAAGTATTAATACCCATCTGGTGAGTCGGCCGTGGTTAAGTTTGCAATTTTTTAAAAACGAAATTGATCTATGATCGGTTCTGATGGTTACTGGGTATCCCAATATAAATGTTCGAAATTTTATACATGAGAACACAACACTCAGCAGTTCCTTTTCAGTTACTGTATAATTCCTCTCACAACTACTCAGTACTCTGCTTGCAAAACTGATGACCCCATGATTTCCTTCCTCATCTTCCTGATATAGCTCACTTCCAAGGCTAATGTTACTAGCATCACAATTTATGAAAAAACGTTTATTAAAATTTGGGTGATGTAACATGATGCTGTCAAGAAATTTATTTTTTACTATCTGAAAATTATTATCTTTACTTTCTTCCTATTTCCACTTGTTTTTCTTTGAAAGTAAACATTGGAATTTGGCTGTTACTTCTGAATAATTCTGTTGAAATTTCCTATAATAGTTGCATATCCCCAAAAAGGATTGTATTGTTTCAAGTTTTTTTGGTTTAGGAAAATCTTGGATAGCCTTTACCTTTTCAGGAGATGGTTTAATTCCAGTAGCAGATAAAATGAACCCTAAAAATGGTAGTTCATGTGTGATAAATTTAGATTTATCCAGTTTTAAAGTTATATTATGTTGCAAGAGTTTATTTAACACTGTTTCCACTCGGTTACAATGCTCCTCCCAAGTACAAGACGTAATTAATATGTCATCCACATATATGGTAGTAAAATCTTAAACTTCCTTACCTAAAATTTGGTCCATGCATTGGATGAACACGGCCACAGAATTTACCAATCCGAAAGGCAAACGCTTAAAATGATAATTTCGTCCTTCGAATATGAAAGCAACATATTGTCTGCTGTTAGGGTGCAACTCTATTTGCCAATATCCACAGACTGCATCCCAAGTACTCATGTACTTGCATCCATAGAATTTTTTCATTATTTCTTCAATCTCACCTGGAGACGTGCGATCGTTAATGAGCATTTTATTCAACTCCCGAGCATCAAGACATAGTCTGACTTGACCATCTTTCTTCGGTATAGCTACCAATGGGCTGGTATACGGAGAACTACTTCTTTCAATTATGTCTTCTAATATCATTCTTTGAATTTCTTTCCTTGCTGCCTCTTTCAAAGCTTGAGCAATAGGGTATGATCGTTTATTAAAATTTACATTTTCCTTGAACTTTAGTTCACACAAGAAGTTTTTTGCTTTTCCTGGTGATTCTGAGAATACTGATTTATATTTATTATAAATTTTTATAAGCTGTTGTTTTTGTTCTACACTAATTATTTCTGGTGCCTGCCTATTCTGAAACTCAATTATCTCTTCTATCTTCTCTTGCCAAATCTTTGATTCTGTTACTTCTGTGTTTTTACCTAGGGTTAATCTATTATCCTCCCTAACAAAAAATGAGCTCGGACACTGAGGGGCACTTTGGCTATCAATTATCTCAGCCGTTAACTCACCATTTTCTGTGCTCAAGGTTACTATACCCCTGGCCAGATTTATAATTGCAGTGTGTCGCCGTAGCATATCACACCCTATTAACACCCTAAACGGTAGCCCTTTTGCTACTAAAAATCCCATAGGTATTCCTATTCCATTAGTGGTAACATTCAAAGACACTTGTTTCCTGATGGTTTTATTTTGTTTCCCTGTGGCACCAACAATTGTTAAATTATTAATTGGTAAAGTAGGTATTCTCTCAGTAGTTAGCTCAGTAATACGATCTAGTTCTAATTTATCAATAATTGAAATATTGGCTCCTGTATCAATCATGGCCTCTGCTGACACTCCATTTAATTTTATTTGTATATAGACTATGTCATTGTTTGGTGATGACTCTTGAATTGCTCTTTCTTCCATTAACTCTGACTGTATATTCTTTAAAAAATTATTTCTGATAATGGTTATTGGTTTGTTTAATTTATTATTATAATTGGGTTTGTGGTAAATTCTGTGCCCTGTTGTTTCTAGCAGTGACGGGCAATCACATCTTCTCACTGCTGGTACCCGTTTCCCCTATTTCCATCATTATCATTATTCGATTCAACATTTTCATTATGTTGAATATTGCTTATTGGTCTCCTTTCTTCATCACTATTTCTGAATCTAGGTTGCTCTTCACTCCTACTCCTTTGTGGACCTTCTTCTCGGTTATAAGAATCGTGTCTGTAATTTCGACTGTTATAATTTGGCCATCTTCCTCGATATCTATTATTAAAATAATTGTTATTAGCATGTACATAATTTACTCTAGGTCGATTCTCTCTTGGTGGTTCATTCTTCCGCTCCTCAGTATTCCCTGACCTCCATCTACTTCTCCTATAATAAGATTCCTGCTCATAATTTTCTAGTAGCGCTTCCATGCCTCCAATAGTTTTTATTTGTCCACTTAATCGGGCACTGATGATCTTCTCTTCGAAATGATACGCAATCTTGGTCACTAGACACTCTTCCGGGATCTTTGGGTCTAAATACTTTGCTATACACACCTTCCCCAGAAAGTAAGCCGTAGGTGTTTGTCCCATTGTACGGTCATACCTACCATGACAAATATCGTCCCTAATAATGTTTTGTACTGACTCCGACCAGTACTTAAGTTTGAACATTGTTTTGAAACCCCCATAATCACACACCTCGTTCCTGATTACCGTCCACCAATTATCATTGATGTTTTTAAAAGATTCGTCTAATATACCTTTGATCATATTCCATCGATTCTCCTTTGATCTATTCAAAATTTCGTCTACTCTCCCTAAAAATTCGAGTGGGTTCCTGCGATAATCCCGAAAGTTTACACTTTCCTTACTATCTTGAAAAACATGATGACTGTTGCATGCAGATCTAGAACTTATTCTATCGATGTCACCTTGAAAATTGGTTTGTATTTGTTGCAAATTATCTAATTTCTCTGCTTGGCTGTTACACTGATTTTTTACATTCTCTACTGTTTTATGAAACTCCGAAAATTTACAGTTTAGACTGCCTTTGATACTATCTAACTGGTCATTGTTTTCTTGGCGTATGGCCATTACACGAACTTGATTATTTTGTTCTTCCTTTTCCATTCGGGCGTCAATTCCTGTTTTAATTAGTTCCATCTTTTCTTCTGTTTTATCCAACCTTTGATTGGTTTCTATTACTTTCTTCTCTGCCTCTTCCTTATATTCATCTACTCTTTGGCTAAGCGTATTACTGACCCGTTCAATTTTACTCTCTAGATTTTCTCTTAATTCCTTGTTGAAGTTCTCCATCTTACCCTCAATTTGTTTTAAATTCTCATTATTCTCTTCAAATTTTGCATTCATCTCTTCTCTTTGTCCTTCAACAGTTTCTTTCAGTTCATTGTATTGTTCATTCATGGTTTGTTTGATATTTCCATGAATGGTCTCTATTTTTTCATTTAGTTGTTTGACTAAACTTTCCTGAATGCTATCGATTTTCTCATTGGTCTGTCTATTTTGTTCCTCCTGTTTCTTAAAATTCTCCTTATTTTCCTCATTGGTTTGTTTTAAAGTTTCCTCCTGTTTTCTAAATTGTTCAGCCATAAATTTCATCATGTCTTGCCAATTAGGTTCTTCTCTGGCTACCGCTTTGTCTGGTTGGTTCCCTTGGGCATCCTCTTCAACTATTTCCTTGTCCGTATCTGTGATTACTTCGGTTTCTTCTTTATCACCCATTGGTTGTTCCATTTCGCTGTCCGTAAATATTTCTATCTCTCGTTCCTGTCCACCTTCTTCCTTCTCCTTTTCTTCTGCCCTCTTCTTCGATCTGCCTCTGGTATTATGCATTTCTTGTTTTCTCATAACTGCCTACGATAATTAGGTTTTTTGGTATATTAATTTATTGAATATCCCAAAATTCTTTTCTAATTACAGCCCTTTTACGTTGAGCGCCAATTTTGTAACGTAGCGGTTTATTTTAGAGGTGTTAGCGAAACGTCCGTCTTAGTCAAGCCCCCCCCCCACTATTGGGTTCGCCAATTTTTAACGTATCTGGTTTTTTAGAGGTACCAGCAAAACGTCTGTCTTTTTTACAGTCTCAGATCGGTCAGAACACCTCTCCGCAGTCGCCACTTATGAATTATAAAGACTGAAGTTTAAATAAAGTTGTTGGTAATGTTACTCAAACAAAGCAGAAATCGAGTGTGTGTGATTTGGGTCAAGTAGGGAAGTTGTTTAGCCTTATTTTGAAGAGAGAGCAAGTACCGTTTGTTTACCCTCGGTTTAGACGATTTCTAAATTTTTCAAATATTCGCCGTGAACCGAATCAGCTGATTTTGACACGAGTCTCCAAACATAGGTTAACCAGACGACACTGTGGCAGAATATGACCCGGTGGATCGTCCTCTTCTTATTTGTTCTGAAACCTACTACAACTACCCACTACAAGAAAGGAAACACATTTTTATTATTCAATATCATTTTTTTCAATAATATTTATTGTTTATATTATTGGTTTTTTCCCTTCCGCCAAAATACAAATATTACAATCGATATTTTCATTAACTAGTACATGATATCGACTTCATTGAGTAACAAGGAATTGTCATAAAAAATATACAGTTTTGAGCGATTTTACAATTTTATCTTTTGTTTAAACATCAATCAACATATAATTCTTTTAGTTATTTTCCCCAGGGTTAAGGGTAAGTTCTTTTTGTTATGAGATGGTCAGAAATGGATAATTATACTACGCTTTACAAATATAGAAAAAATATTCAAAAATTGGTTTATTTCGCTTAGTACGTAGTTCCGGAAATGTCCGTAAGAGAGCAGATTGCGTTTGTTTTTATTAAAACATGTGGTTACACTTTAATCGTTTATGGACTACACGACCATTCCGTTTGAGGTTTCTTCGTTAAATATTAAAGGAAATGTTTATATTACCTCTCTTCTTGAAGTTCTTACTTGGGTGAAGCCGCTTCTCAGGTGGTGTTCGTATTTGGTGGTAATTTCACAACCGTCCGGCAAATATTATCTCGTTAAAACTCAAACTCTGCTAGGCTATGCCTACTCGTCCAAAATGGGTTTTTCACTTTTATTATGGAGTATAACAAGTTAACTTTGATAACTAAGGTAGTAGTACATCATGTTTATACTGTTCTTTAATTTTGTAACAATTTTGTGCTTTTCAAAAGGTTTCAAAAGGATATTTTAATAAATTTTTATCTCATCATTTTGTCAACTGGGCAGGTTTAAATTTCAAATTCGATTAACAATACTTGTTATTTACGTTACTCTTAGTAACCCATAATTTTTATATATCTTTTTATTGGTTCTGCTATTTACTTTTTAGTATATAGGCAGTTTGTAATTATTATAAATTTCTTTTTGATTTACAGAAAATAATTCTTTTTAAATTTGGTTTCTTTCCCAATTTGATTTACATAATAGTTTTCTGTTTATTTTCTTATAACTTTGGATATAAGTATTTAATATTTTTATTAACTTTAAATGAATTTATATATTATTTCTTAATCTCTTATAGTATTCTTACACTGAACTATTTTCTTCTGCCATTTCCCTCATACAGTATTATTTTAATTTTCATTATCATCTGATATTTAAATCTTTTAAGTTTTTAACACAAACCCTGGGTTATCTTATACAATAAAACCATTATTTTATAAAATATAAAATTAACATAGGTACTACACAATATAAATCCTACAATAACTAAACAAAATACATAATTAGTTAGTAGCATCATGATCTACTATTATAGTTTATAATTCTCACATTTACAGTAAAATTCTGTAAGAAGTTCCCTTCACCTTCACTTATTACCTCATTGGGTACACTAACTCACTTGTCACTGTATATCACTTTAATCGTTTATAATGTTTAGTGATACAACTTAATTTTGAGCTCGTTATAGTTTACCCATTTCTGACCTTTATGGTATTACAAACGTTATCATTTATTGGGACCGGGTTATGTACCGTTACATAAAGCCCCCCCACTAGAACAAATTTATTTTGGTTTTACTCGTTTATTAAAATAAATTGTTGATTGGTTCAATTCTCCTAATATTCTTGGTTTTTTTTTTCTTCGTAATAGTGTTTCATTTCCGACTGGTTATACACTCCCTTTATTCTATTATTGTTAATTGTTTTAATTTCATAAGTATTATTCCCCTTCACCTGGGTTATGAGGTAAGGTCCAGTATAAAGTAACAGTAGCTTCTGAGCAATACCCTCTATAGAACTGGGTAGTTGTCTATTTTTGATTAATACCTTATCTCCCATCTGGTATGTATCCAATCTTCTCTTTTTTACTTGATCCCTTTTTTGTTGAAGTTCCACTTTATGCAACACTCTGTTGTGCATTTCCACTTTGTCGAACTCTACTCTCTCTCCGGAGGAAAATTTATCAACGAGGTAATTTCTCTTGGTGGTGGTTTATCAAACATTACCTGATAAGGGCTAGTTCCGATAGTGTCATGGTATGACCAATTAAGGAAAGTCTCTGCTGGTTTGATGTATTGGCTCCAGTTTTTATGTTCTTGGTGACAGTATGTACGTAGAATTCTGCCAACTTCCCTTAATACACGTTCAGCAGGATTACTACTAGGGTGGTACACTGATGTTTTGTAGGTCCTTTTTTGCCATTTTCTCAATTCTTCTTTCCACTTTTTACCCCGAAATTGCGTTCCATGATCTGTTATAACTGTTTCCGGTTTTCCCACCTCAGGTAAGTATTTTTGAATGATTACTTCTAGAATTTTCTTCGTTGTGGCTCTACTGATAGCGTAGAGTTTTGTATATTTTGTATAATGATCAAAGATAATGATTATATATTTATATTTATGTCTCCCTCCACTTCGGGGAAAAGGTCCACATATATCCAAAAATGTCTTTTCAAGTTTATTATTAGATTTTATTGCAACCATTGCTCCCGTTCTCTTCTCATTATTTACTTTTACTAGCTGGCATATGTTACAGTTTTTTACTATTACTCTAACTCTCTTATTCTTAGCTTTCACGTAACAGTGTTCAGATAGAGCTTTAATAACTTTGAGTGATCCCATGTGACCATATCTTTCATGATAATCCTTAATCAGGGCTACTTCTGTTGCTTCGGGCACATACATCTTCCATACATGATCCTTAATGGTAGGACGAATAAAAAGGATCTCTTCATAAACACAGAAAAATTTCATTATTATAGGGTCATGTTGTAATATTCGTTCCTTAATTTTTGTTAATTTAGTGTCCCTTTGTTGATCGACTTTTATTTTATTAATTATATCTTGTAACTCCTTTTTCATTTTAATAATGTAATATATTTTTCCAATACTTTCTGGTTCTATTTCACAAGTTCCCTTTTCTAGATTAATCCGTGATAATCGGTCTGCTATTACATTCTTCTTACCCAGAATATATTCCCAGTCTAAATTATACTCTTGAAGTATTAATACCCATCTGGTGAGTCAGCCGTGGTTAAGTTTGCAATTTTTTAAAAACGAAATTGATCTATGATCGGTTCTGATGGTTACTGGGTATCCCAATATAAATGTTCGAAATTTTATACATGAGAACACAACACTCAGGAGTTCCTTTTCAGTTACTGTATAATTCCTCTCACAACTACTCAGTACTCTGCTTGCAAAACTGATGACCCCATGATTTCCTTCCTCATCTTCCTGATATAGCTCACTTCCAAGGCTAATGTTACTAGCATCACAATTTATGAAAAAACGTTTATTAAAATTTGGGTGATGTAACATGATGCTGTCAAGAAATTTATTTTTTACTATCTGAAAATTATTATCTTTACTTTCTTCCTATTTCCACTTGTTTTTCTTTGAAAGTAAACATTGGAATTTGGCTGTTACTTCTGAATAATTCTGTTGAAATTTCCTATAATAGTTGCATATCCCCAAAAAGGATTGTATTGTTTCAAGTTTTTTTGGTTTAGGAAAATCTTGGATAGCCTTTACCTTTTCAGGAGATGGTTTAATTCCAGTAGCAGATAAAATGAACCCTAAAAATGGTAGTTCATGTGTGATAAATTTAGATTTATCCAGTTTTAAAGTTATATTATGTTGCAAGAGTTTATTTAACACTGTTTCCACTCGGTTACAATGCTCCTCCCAAGTACAAGACGTAATTAATATGTCATCCACATATATGGTAGTAAAATCTTAAACTTCCTTACCTAAAATTTGGTCCATGCATTGGATGAACACGGCCACAGAATTTACCAATCCGAAAGGCAAACGCTTAAAATGATAATTTCGTCCTTCGAATATGAAAGCAACATATTGTCTGCTGTTAGGGTGCAACTCTATTTGCCAATATCCACAGACTGCATCCCAAGTACTCATGTACTTGCATCCATAGAATTTTTTCATTATTTCTTCAATCTCACCTGGAGACGTGCGATCGTTAATGAGCATTTTATTCAACTCCCGAGCATCAAGACATAGTCTGACTTGACCATCTTTCTTCGGTATAGCTACCAATGGGCTGGTATACGGAGAACTACTTCTTTCAATTATGTCTTCTAATATCATTCTTTGAATTTCTTTCCTTGCTGCCTCTTTCAAAGCTTGAGCAATAGGGTATGATCGTTTATTAAAATTTACATTTTCCTTGAACTTTAGTTCACACAAGAAGTTTTTTGCTTTTCCTGGTGATTCTGAGAATACTGATTTATATTTATTATAAATTTTTATAAGCTGTTGTTTTTGTTCTACACTAATTATTTCTGGTGCCTGCCTATTCTGAAACTCAATTATCTCTTCTATCTTCTCTTGCCAAATCTTTGATTCTGTTACTTCTGTGTTTTTACCTAGGGTTAATCTATTATCCTCCCTAACAAAAAATGAGCTCGGACACTGAGGGGCACTTTGGCTATCAATTATCTCAGCCGTTAACTCACCATTTTCTGTGCTCAAGGTTACTATACCCCTGGCCAGATTTATAATTGCAGTGTGTCGCCGTAGCATATCACACCCTATTAACACCCTAAACGGTAGCCCTTTTGCTACTAAAAATCCCATAGGTATTCCTATTCCATTAGTGGTAACATTCAAAGACACTTGTTTCCTGATGGTTTTATTTTGTTTCCCTGTGGCACCAACAATTGTTAAATTATTAATTGGTAAAGTAGGTATTCTCTCAGTAGTTAGCTCAGTAATACGATCTAGTTCTAATTTATCAATAATTGAAATATTGGCTCCTGTATCAATCATGGCCTCTGCTGACACTCCATTTAATTTTATTTGTATATAGACTATGTCATTGTTTGGTGATGACTCTTGAATTGCTCTTTCTTCCATTAACTCTGACTGTATATTCTTTAAAAAATTATTTCTGATAATGGTTATTGGTTTGTTTAATTTATTATTATAATTGGGTTTGTGGTAAATTCTGTGCCCTGTTGTTTCTAGCAGTGACGGGCAATCACATCTTCTCACTGCTGGTACCCGTTTCCCCTATTTCCATCATTATCATTATTCGATTCAACATTTTCATTATGTTGAATATTGCTTATTGGTCTCCTTTCTTCATCACTATTTCTGAATCTAGGTTGCTCTTCACTCCTACTCCTTTGTGGACCTTCTTCTCGGTTATAAGAATCGTGTCTGTAATTTCGACTGTTATAATTTGGCCATCTTCCTCGATATCTATTATTAAAATAATTGTTATTAGCATGTACATAATTTACTCTAGGTCGATTCTCTCTTGGTGGTTCATTCTTCCGCTCCTCAGTATTCCCTGACCTCCATCTACTTCTCCTATAATAAGATTCCTGCTCATAATTTTCTAGTAGCGCTTCCATGCCTCCAATAGTTTTTATTTGTCCACTTAATCGGGCACTGATGATCTTCTCTTCGAAATGATACGCAATCTTGGTCACTAGACACTCTTCCGGGATCTTTGGGTCTAAATACTTTGCTATACACACCTTCCCCAGAAAGTAAGCCGTAGGTGTTTGTCCCATTGTACGGTCATACCTACCATGACAAATATCGTCCCTAATAATGTTTTGTACTGACTCCGACCAGTACTTAAGTTTGAACATTGTTTTGAAACCCCCATAATCACACACCTCGTTCCTGATTACCGTCCACCAATTATCATTGATGTTTTTAAAAGATTCGTCTAATATACCTTTGATCATATTACATCGATTCTCCTTTGATCTATTCAAAATTTCGTCTACTCTCCCTAAAAATTCGAGTGGGTTCCTGCGATAATCCCGAAAGTTTACACTTTCCTTACTATCTTGAAAAACATGATGACTGTTGCATGCAGATCTAGAACTTATTCTATCGATGTCACCTTGAAAATTGGTTTGTATTTGTTGCAAATTATCTAATTTCTCTGCTTGGCTGTTACACTGATTTTTTACATTCTCTACTGTTTTATGAAACTCCGAAAATTTACAGTTTAGACTGCCTTTGATACTATCTAACTGGTCATTGTTTTCTTGGCGTATGGCCATTACACGAACTTGATTATTTTGTTCTTCCTTTTCCATTCGGGCGTCAATTCCTGTTTTAATTAGTTCCATCTTTTCTTCTGTTTTATCCAACCTTTGATTGGTTTCTATTACTTTCTTCTCTGCCTCTTCCTTATATTCATCTACTCTTTGGCTAAGCGTATTACTGACCCGTTCAATTTTACTCTCTAGATTTTCTCTTAATTCCTTGTTGAAGTTCTCCATCTTACCCTCAATTTGTTTTAAATTCTCATTATTCTCTTCAAATTTTGCATTCATCTCTTCTCTTTGTCCTTCAACAGTTTCTTTCAGTTCATTGTATTGTTCATTCATGGTTTGTTTGATATTTCCATGAATGGTCTCTATTTTTTCATTTAGTTGTTTGACTAAACTTTCCTGAATGCTATCGATTTTCTCATTGGTCTGTCTATTTTGTTCCTCCTGTTTCTTAAAATTCTCCTTATTTTCCTCATTGGTTTGTTTTAAAGTTTCCTCCTGTTTTCTAAATTGTTCAGCCATAAATTTCATCATGTCTTGCCAATTAGGTTCTTCTCTGGCTACCGCTTTGTCTGGTTGGTCCCCTTGGGCATCCTCTTCAACTATTTCCTTGTCCGTATCTGTGATTACTTCGGTTTCTTCTTTATCACCCATTGGTTGTTCCATTTCGCTGTCCGTAAATATTTCTATCTCTCGTTCCTGTCCACCTTCTTCCTTCTCCTTTTCTTCTGCCCTCTTCTTCGATCTGCCTCTGGTATTATGCATTTCTTGTTTTCTCATAACTGCCTACGATAATTAGGTTTTTTGGTATATTAATTTATTGAATATCCCAAAATTCTTTTCTAATTACAGCCCTTTTACGTTGAGCGCCAATTTTGTAACGTAGCGGTTTATTTTAGAGGTGTTAGCGAAACGTCCGTCTTAGTCAAGCCCCCCCCCCACTATTGGGTTCGCCAATTTTTAACGTATCTGGTTTTTTAGAGGTACCAGCAAAACGTCTGTCTTTTTTACAGTCTCAGATCGGTCAGAACACCTCTCCGCAGTCGCCACTTATGAATTATAAAGACTGAAGTTTAAATAAAGTTGTTGGTAATGTTACTCAAACAAAGCAGAAATCGAGTGTGTGTGATTTGGGTCAAGTAGGGAAGTTGTTTAGCCTTATTTTGAAGAGAGAGCAAGTACCGTTTGTTTACCCTCGGTTTAGACGATTTCTAAATTTTTCAAATATTCGCCGTGAACCGAATCAGCTGATTTTGACACGAGTCTCCAAACATAGGTTAACCAGACGACACTGTGGCAGAATATGACCCGGTGGATCGTCCTCTTCTTATTTGTTCTGAAACCTACTACAACTACCCACTACAAGAAAGGAAACACATTTTTATTATTCAATATCATTTTTTTCAATAATATTTATTGTTTATATTATTGGTTTTTTCCCTTCCGCCAAAATACAAATATTACAATCGATATTTTCATTAACTAGTACATGATATCGACTTCATTGAGTAACAAGGAATTGTCATAAAAAATATACAGTTTTGAGCGATTTTACAATTTTATCTTTTGTTTAAACATCAATCAACATATAATTCTTTTAGTTATTTTCCCCAGGGTTAAGGGTAAGTTCTTTTTGTTATGAGATGGTCAGAAATGGATAATTATACTACGCTTTACAAAAATAGAAAAAATATTCAAAAATTGGTTTATTTCGCTTAGTACGTAGTTCCGGAAATGTCCGTAAGAGAGCAGATTGCGTTTGTTTTTATTAAAACATGTGGTTACACTTTAATCGTTTATGGACTACACGACCATTCCGTTTGAGGTTTCTTCGTTAAATATTAAAGGAAATGTTTATATTACCTCTCTTCTTGAAGTTCTTACTTGGGTGAAGCCGCTTCTCAGGTGGTGTTCGTATTTGGTGGTAATTTCACAACCGTCCGGCAAATATTATCTCGTTAAAACTCAAACTCTGCTAGGCTATGCCTACTCGTCCAAAATGGTTTTTTCACTTTTATTATGGAGTATAACAAGTTAACTTTGATAACTAAGGTAGTAGTACATCATGTTTATACTGTTCTTTAATTTTGTAACAATTTTGTGCTTTTCAAAAGGTTTCAAAAGGATATTTTAATAAATTTTTATCTCATCATTTTGTCAACTGGGCAGGTTTAAATTTCAAATTCGATTAACAATACTTGTTATTTACGTTACTCTTAGTAACCCATAATTTTTATATATCTTTTTATTGGTTCTGCTATTTACTTTTTAGTATATAGGCAGTTTGTAATTATTATAAATTTCTTTTTGATTTACAGAAAAATAATTCTTTTTAAATTTGGTTTCTTTCCCAATTTGATTTACATAATAGTTTTCTGTTTATTTTCTTATAACTTTGGATATAAGTATTTAATATTTTTATTAACTTTAAATGAATTTATATATTATTTCTTAATCTCTTATAGTATTCTTACACTGAACTATTTTCTTCTGCCATTTCCCTCATACAGTATTATTTTAATTTTCATTATCATCTGATATTTAAATCTTTTAAGTTTTTAACACAAACCCTGGGTTATCTTATACAATAAAACCATTATTTTATAAAATATAAAATTAACATAGGTACTACACAATATAAATCCTACAATAACTAAACAAAATACATAATTAGTTAGTAGCATCATGATCTACTATTATAGTTTATAATTCTCACATTTACAGTACAATTCTGTAAGAAGTTCCCTTCACCTTCACTTATTACCTCATTGGGTACACTAACTCACTTGTCACTGTATATCACTTTAATCGTTTATAATGTTTAGTGATACAACTTAATTTTGAGCTCGTTATAGTTTACCCATTTCTGACCTTTATGGTATTACAAACGTTATCATTTATTGGGACCGGGTTATGTACCGTTACATAAAGCCCCCCCACTAGAACAAATTTATTTTGGTTTTACTCGTTTATTAAAATAAATTGTTGATTGGTTCAATTCTCCTAATATTCTTGGTTTTTTTTTTCTTCGTAATAGTGTTTCATTTCCGACTGGTTATACACTCCCTTTATTCTATTATTGTTAATTGTTTTAATTTCATAAGTATTATTCCCCTTCACCTGGGTTATGAGGTAAGGTCCAGTATAAAGTAACAGTAGCTTCTGAGCAATACCCTCTATAGAACTGGGTAGTTGTCTATTTTTGATTAATACCTTATCTCCCATCTGGTATGTATCCAATCTTCTCTTTTTTACTTGATCCCTTTTTTGTTGAAGTTCCACTTTATGCAACACTCTGTTGTGCATTTCCACTTTGTCGAACTCTACTCTCTCTCCGGAGGAAAATTTATCAACGAGGTAATTTCTCTTGGTGGTGGTTTATCAAACATTACCTGATAAGGGCTAGTTCCGATAGTGTCATGGTATGACCAATTAAGGAAAGTCTCTGCTGGTTTGATGTATTGGCTCCAGTTTTTATGTTCTTGGTGACAGTATGTACGTAGAATTCTGCCAACTTCCCTTAATACACGTTCAGCAGGATTACTACTAGGGTGGTACACTGATGTTTTGTAGGTCCTTATTTGCCATTTTCTCAATTCTTCTTTCCACTTTTTACCCCGAAATTGCGTTCCATGATCTGTTATAACTGTTTCCGGTTTTCCCACCTCAGGTAAGTATTTTTGAATGATTACTTCTAGAATTTTCTTCGTTGTGGCTCTACTGATAGCGTAGAGTTTTGTATATTTTGTATAATGATCAAAGATAATGATTATATATTTATATTTATGTCTCCCTCCACTTCGGGGAAAAGGTCCACATATATCCAAAAATGTCTTTTCAAGTTTATTATTAGATTTTATTGCAACCATTGCTCCCGTTCTCTTCTCATTATTTACTTTTACTAGCTGGCATATGTTACAGTTTTTTACTATTACTCTAACTCTCTTATTCTTAGCTTTCACGTAACAGTGTTCAGATAGAGCTTTAATAACTTTGAGTGATCCCATGTGACCATATCTTTCATGATAATCCTTAATCAGGGCTACTTCTGTTGCTTCGGGCACATACATCTTCCATACATGATCCTTAATGGTAGGACGAATAAAAAGGATCTCTTCATAAACACAGAAAAATTTCATTATTATAGGGTCATGTTGTAATATTCGTTCCTTAATTTTTGTTAATTTAGTGTCCCTTTGTTGATCGACTTTTATTTTATTAATTATATCTTGTAACTCCTTTTTCATTTTAATAATGTAATATATTTTTCCAATACTTTCTGGTTCTATTTCACAAGTTCCCTTTTCTAGATTAATCCGTGATAATCGGTCTGCTATTACATTCTTCTTACACAGAATATATTCCCAGTCTAAATTATACTCTTGAAGTATTAATACCCATCTGGTGAGTCGGCCGTGGTTAAGTTTGCAATTTTTTAAAAACGAAATTGATCTATGATCGGTTCTGATGGTTACTGGGTATCCCAATATAAATGTTCGAAATTTTATACATGAGAACATAACACTCAGGAGTTCCTTTTCAGTTACTGTATAATTCCTCTCACAACTACTCAGTACTCTGCTTGCAAAACTGATGACCCCATGATTTCCTTCCTCATCTTCCTGATATAGCTCACTTCCAAGGCTAATGTTACTAGCATCACAATTTATGAAAAAACGTTTATTAAAATTTGGGTGATGTAACATGATGCTGTCAAGAAATTTATTTTTTACTATCTGAAAATTATTATCTTTACTTTCTTCCTATTTCCACTTGTTTTTCTTTGAAAGTAAACATTGGAATTTGGCTGTTACTTCTGAATAATTCTGTTGAAATTTCCTATAATAGTTGCATATCCCCAAAAAGGATTGTATTGTTTCAAGTTTTTTTGGTTTAGGAAAATCTTGGATAGCCTTTACCTTTTCAGGAGATGGTTTAATTCCAGTAGCAGATAAAATGAACCCTAAAAATGGTAGTTCATGTGTGATAAATTTAGATTTATCCAGTTTTAAAGTTATATTATGTTGCAAGAGTTTATTTAACACTGTTTCCACTCGGTTACAATGCTCCTCCCAAGTACAAGACGTAATTAATATGTCATCCACATATATGGTAGTAAAATCTTAAACTTCCTTACCTAAAATTTGGTCCATGCATTGGATGAACACGGCCACAGAATTTACCAATCCGAAAGGCAAACGCTTAAAATGATAATTTCGTCCTTCGAATATGAAAGCAACATATTGTCTGCTGTTAGGGTGCAACTCTATTTGCCAATATCCACAGACTGCATCCCAAGTACTCATGTACTTGCATCCATAGAATTTTTTCATTATTTCTTCAATCTCACCTGGAGACGTGCGATCGTTAATGAGCATTTTATTCAACTCCCGAGCATCAAGACATAGTCTGACTTGACCATCTTTCTTCGGTATAGCTACCAATGGGCTGGTATACGGAGAACTACTTCTTTCAATTATGTCTTCTAATATCATTCTTTGAATTTCTTTCCTTGCTGCCTCTTTCAAAGCTTGAGCAATAGGGTATGATCGTTTATTAAAATTTACATTTTCCTTGAACTTTAGTTCACACAAGAAGTTGTTTGCTTTTCCTGGTGATTCTGAGAATACTGATTTATATTTATTATACATTTTTATAAGCTGTTGTTTTTGTTCTACACTAATTATTTCTGGTGCCTGCCTATTCTGAAACTCAATTATCTCTTCTATCTTCTCTTGCCAAATCTTTGATTCTGTTACTTCTGTGTTTTTACCTAGGGTTAATCTATTATCCTCCCTAACAAAAAATGAGCTCGGACACTGAGGGGCACTTTGGCTACCAATTATCTCAGCCGTTAACTCACCATTTTCTGTGCTCAAGGTTACTATACCCCTGGCCAGATTTATAATTGCAGTGTGTCGCCGTAGCATATCACACCCTATTAACACCCTAAACGGTAGCCCTTTTGCTACTAAAAATCCCATAGGTATTCCTATTCCATTAGTGGTAACATTCAAAGACACTTGTTTCCTGATGGTTTTATTTTGTTTCCCTGTGGCACCAACAATTGTTAAATTATTAATTGGTAAAGTAGGTATTCTCTCAGTAGTTAGCTCAGTAATACGATCTAGTTCTAATTGATCAATAATTGAAATATTGGCTCCTGTATCAATCATGGCCTCTGCTGACACTCCATTTAATTTTATTTGTATATAGACTATGTCATTGTTTGGTGATGACTCTTGAATTGCTCTTTCTTCCATTAACTCTGACTGTATATTCTTTAAAAAATTATTTCTGATAATGGTTATTGGTTTGTTTAATTTATTATTATAATTGGGTTTGTGGTAAATTCTGTGCCCTGTTGTTTCTAGCAGTGACGGGCAATCACATCTTCTCACTGCTGGTACCCGTTTCCCCTATTTCCATCATTATCATTATTCGATTCAACATTTTCATTATGTTGAATATTGCTTATTGGTCTCCTTTCTTCATCACTATTTCTGAATCTAGGTTGCTCTTCACTCCTACTCCTTTGTGGACCTTCTTCTCGGTGATAAGAATCGTGTCTTGTAATTTCGACTGTTATAATTTGGCCATCTTCCTCGATATCTATTATTAAAATAATTGTTATTAGCATGTACATAATTTACTCTAGGTCGATTCTCTCTTGGTGGTTCATTCTTCCGCTCCTCAGTATTCCCTGACCTCCATCTACTTCTCCTATAATAAGATTCCTGCTCATAATTTTCTAGTAGCGCTTCCATGCCTCCAATAGTTTTTATTTGTCCACTTAATCGGGCACTGATGATCTTCTCTTCGAAATGATACGCAATCTTGGTCACTAGACACTCTTCCGGGATCTTTGGGTCTAAATACTTTGCTATACACACCTTCCCCAGAAAGTAAGCCGTAGGTGTTTGTCCCATTGTACGGTCATACCTACCATGACAAATATCGTCCCTAATAATGTTTTGTACTGACTCCGACCAGTACTTAAGTTTGAACATTGTTTTGAAACCCCCATAATCACACACCTCGTTCCTGATTACCGTCCACCAATTATCATTGATGTTTTTAAAAGATTCGTCTAATATACCTTTGATCATATTCCATCGATTCTCCTTTGATCTATTCAAAATTTCGTCTACTCTCCCTAAAAATTCGAGTGGGTTCCTGCGATAATCCCGAAAGTTTACACTTTCCTTACTATCTTGAAAAACATGATGACTGTTGCATGCAGATCTAGAACTTATTCTATCGATGTCACCTTGAAAATTGGTTTGTATTTGTTGCAAATTATCTAATTTCTCTGCTTGGCTGTTACACTGATTTTTTACATTCTCTACTGTTTTATGAAACTCCGAAAATTTACAGTTTAGACTGCCTTTGATACTATCTAACTGGTCATTGTTTTCTTGGCGTATGGCCATTACACGAACTTGATTATTTTGTTCTTCCTTTTCCATTCGGGCGTCAATTCCTGTTTTAATTAGTTCCATCTTTTCTTCTGTTTTATCCAACCTTTGATTGGTTTCTATTACTTTCTTCTCTGCCTCTTCCTTATATTCATCTACTCTTTGGCTAAGCGTATTACTGACCCGTTCAATTTTACTCTCTAGATTTTCTCTTAATTCCTTGTTGAAGTTCTCCATCTTACCCTCAATTTGTTTTAAATTCTCATTATTCTCTTCAAATTTTGCATTCATCTCTTCTCTTTGTCCTTCAACAGTTTCTTTCAGTTCATTGTATTGTTCATTCATGGTTTGTTTGATATTTCCATGAATGGTCTCTATTTTTTCATTTAGTTGTTTGACTAAACTTTCCTGAATGCTATCGATTTTCTCATTGGTCTGTCTATTTTGTTCCTCCTGTTTCTTAAAATTCTCCTTATTTTCCTCATTGGTTTGTTTTAAATTTTCCTCCTGTTTCTTAAAATTCTCCTTATTTGCTCATTGGTTTGTTTTAAAGTTTCCTCCTGTTTTCTAAATTGTTCAGCCATAAATTTCATCATGTCTTGCCAATTAGGTTCTTCTCTGGCTACCGCTTTGTCTGGTTGGTCCCCTTGGGCATCCTCTTCAACTATTTCCTTGTGATTACTTCGGTTTCTTCTTTATCACCCATTGGTTGTTCCATTTCGCTGTCCGTAAATATTTCTATCTCTCGTTCCTGTCCACCTTCTTCCTTCTCCTTTTCTTCTGCCCTCTTCTTCGATCTGCCTCTGGTATTATGCATTTCTTGTTTTCTCATAACTGCCTACGATAATTAGGTTTTTTGGTATATTAATTTATTGAATATCCCAAAATTCTTTTCTAATTACAGCCCTTTTACGTTGAGCGCCAATTTTGTAACGTAGCGGTTTATTTTAGAGGTGTTAGCGAAACGTCCGTCTTAGTCAAGCCCCCCCCCCACTATTGGGTTCGCCAATTTTTAACGTATCTGGTTTTTTAGAGGTACCAGCAAAACGTCTGTCTTTTTTACAGTCTCAGATCGGTCAGAACACCTCTCCGCAGTCGCCACTTATGAATTATAAAGACTGAAGTTTAAATAAAGTTGTTGGTAATGTTACTCAAACAAAGCAGAAATCGAGTGTGTGTGATTTGGGTCAAGTAGGGAAGTTGTTTAGCCTTATTTTGAAGAGAGAGCAAGTACCGTTTGTTTACCCTCGGTTTAGACGATTTCTAAATTTTTCAAATATTCGCCGTGAACCGAATCAGCTGATTTTGACACGAGTCTCCAAACATAGGTTAACCAGACGACACTGTGGCAGAATATGACCCGGTGGATCGTCCTCTTCTTATTTGTTCTGAAACCTACTACAACTACCCACTACAAGAAAGGAAACACATTTTTATTATTCAATATCATTTTTTTCAATAATATTTATTGTTTATATTATTGGTTTTTTCCCTTCCGCCAAAATACAAATATTACAATCGATATTTTCATTAACTAGTACATGATATCGACTTCATTGAGTAACAAGGAATTGTCATAAAAAATATACAGTTTTGAGCGATTTTACAATTTTATCTTTTGTTTAAACATCAATCAACATATAATTCTTTTAGTTATTTTCCCCAGGGTTAAGGGTAAGTTCTTTTTGTTATGAGATGGTCAGAAATGGATAATTATACTACGCTTTACAAAAATAGAAAAAATATTCAAAAATTGGTTTATTTCGCTTAGTACGTAGTTCCGGAAATGTCCGTAAGAGAGCAGATTGCGTTTGTTTTTATTAAAACATGTGGTTACACTTTAATCGTTTATGGACTACACGACCATTCCGTTTGAGGTTTCTTCGTTAAATATTAAAGGAAATGTTTATATTACCTCTCTTCTTGAAGTTCTTACTTGGGTGAAGCCGCTTCTCAGGTGGTGTTCGTATTTGGTGGTAATTTCACAACCGTCCGGCAAATATTATCTCGTTAAAACTCAAACTCTGCTAGGCTATGCCTACTCGTCCAAAATGGTTTTTTCACTTTTATTATGGAGTATAACAAGTTAACTTTGATAACTAAGGTAGTAGTACATCATGTTTATACTGTTCTTTAATTTTGTAACAATTTTGTGCTTTTCAAAAGGTTTCAAAAGGATATTTTAATAAATTTTTATCTCATCATTTTGTCAACTGGGCAGGTTTAAATTTCAAATTCGATTAACAATACTTGTTATTTACGTTACTCTTAGTAACCCATAATTTTTATATATCTTTTTATTGGTTCTGCTATTTACTTTTTAGTATATAGGCAGTTTGTAATTATTATAAATTTCTTTTTGATTTACAGAAAAATAATTCTTTTTAAATTTGGTTTCTTTCCCAATTTGATTTACATAATAGTTTTCTGTTTATTTTCTTATAACTTTGGATATAAGTATTTAATATTTTTATTAACTTTAAATGAATTTATATATTATTTCTTAATCTCTTATAGTATTCTTACACTGAACTATTTTCTTCTGCCATTTCCCTCATACAGTATTATTTTAATTTTCATTATCATCTGATATTTAAATCTTTTAAGTTTTTAACACAAACCCTGGGTTATCTTATACAATAAAACCATTATTTTATAAAATATAAAATTAACATAGGTACTACACAATATAAATCCTACAATAACTAAACAAAATACATAATTAGTTAGTAGCATCATGATCTACTATTATAGTTTATAATTCTCACATTTACAGTACAATTCTGTAAGAAGTTCCCTTCACCTTCACTTATTACCTCATTGGGTACACTAACTCACTTGTCACTGTATATCACTTTAATCGTTTATAATGTTTAGTGATACAACTTAATTTTGAGCTCGTTATAGTTTACCCATTTCTGACCTTTATGGTATTACAAACGTTATCATTTATTGGGACCGGGTTATGTACCGTTACATAAAGCCCCCCCACTAGAACAAATTTATTTTGGTTTTACTCGTTTATTAAAATAAATTGTTGATTGGTTCAATTCTCCTAATATTCTTGGTTTTTTTTTTCTTCGTAATAGTGTTTCATTTCCGACTGGTTATACACTCCCTTTATTCTATTATTGTTAATTGTTTTAATTTCATAAGTATTATTCCCCTTCACCTGGGTTATGAGGTAAGGTCCAGTATAAAGTAACAGTAGCTTCTGAGCAATACCCTCTATAGAACTGGGTAGTTGTCTATTTTTGATTAATACCTTATCTCCCATCTGGTATGTATCCAATCTTCTCTTTTTTACTTGATCCCTTTTTTGTTGAAGTTCCACTTTATGCAACACTCTGTTGTGCATTTCCACTTTGTCGAACTCTACTCTCTCTCCGGAGGAAAATTTATCAACGAGGTAATTTCTCTTGGTGGTGGTTTATCAAACATTACCTGATAAGGGCTAGTTCCGATAGTGTCATGGTATGACCAATTAAGGAAAGTCTCTGCTGGTTTGATGTATTGGCTCCAGTTTTTATGTTCTTGGTGACAGTATGTACGTAGAATTCTGCCAACTTCCCTTAATACACGTTCAGCAGGATTACTACTAGGGTGGTACACTGATGTTTTGTAGGTCCTTATTTGCCATTTTCTCAATTCTTCTTTCCACTTTTTACCCCGAAATTGCGTTCCATGATCTGTTATAACTGTTTCCGGTTTTCCCACCTCAGGTAAGTATTTTTGAATGATTACTTCTAGAATTTTCTTCGTTGTGGCTCTACTGATAGCGTAGAGTTTTGTATATTTTGTATAATGATCAAAGATAATGATTATATATTTATATTTATGTCTCCCTCCACTTCGGGGAAAAGGTCCACATATATCCAAAAATGTCTTTTCAAGTTTATTATTAGATTTTATTGCAACCATTGCTCCCGTTCTCTTCTCATTATTTACTTTTACTAGCTGGCATATGTTACAGTTTTTTACTATTACTCTAACTCTCTTATTCTTAGCTTTCACGTAACAGTGTTCAGATAGAGCTTTAATAACTTTGAGTGATCCCATGTGACCATATCTTTCATGATAATCCTTAATCAGGGCTACTTCTGTTGCTTCGGGCACATACATCTTCCATACATGATCCTTAATGGTAGGACGAATAAAAAGGATCTCTTCATAAACACAGAAAAATTTCATTATTATAGGGTCATGTTGTAATATTCGTTCCTTAATTTTTGTTAATTTAGTGTCCCTTTGTTGATCGACTTTTATTTTATTAATTATATCTTGTAACTCCTTTTTCATTTTAATAATGTAATATATTTTTCCAATACTTTCTGGTTCTATTTCACAAGTTCCCTTTTCTAGATTAATCCGTGATAATCGGTCTGCTATTACATTCTTCTTACACAGAATATATTCCCAGTCTAAATTATACTCTTGAAGTATTAATACCCATCTGGTGAGTCGGCCGTGGTTAAGTTTGCAATTTTTTAAAAACGAAATTGATCTATGATCGGTTCTGATGGTTACTGGGTATCCCAATATAAATGTTCGAAATTTTATACATGAGAACATAACACTCAGGAGTTCCTTTTCAGTTACTGTATAATTCCTCTCACAACTACTCAGTACTCTGCTTGCAAAACTGATGACCCCATGATTTCCTTCCTCATCTTCCTGATATAGCTCACTTCCAAGGCTAATGTTACTAGCATCACAATTTATGAAAAAACGTTTATTAAAATTTGGGTGATGTAACATGATGCTGTCAAGAAATTTATTTTTTACTATCTGAAAATTATTATCTTTACTTTCTTCCTATTTCCACTTGTTTTTCTTTGAAAGTAAACATTGGAATTTGGCTGTTACTTCTGAATAATTCTGTTGAAATTTCCTATAATAGTTGCATATCCCCAAAAAGGATTGTATTGTTTCAAGTTTTTTTGGTTTAGGAAAATCTTGGATAGCCTTTACCTTTTCAGGAGATGGTTTAATTCCAGTAGCAGATAAAATGAACCCTAAAAATGGTAGTTCATGTGTGATAAATTTAGATTTATCCAGTTTTAAAGTTATATTATGTTGCAAGAGTTTATTTAACACTGTTTCCACTCGGTTACAATGCTCCTCCCAAGTACAAGACGTAATTAATATGTCATCCACATATATGGTAGTAAAATCTTAAACTTCCTTACCTAAAATTTGGTCCATGCATTGGATGAACACGGCCACAGAATTTACCAATCCGAAAGGCAAACGCTTAAAATGATAATTTCGTCCTTCGAATATGAAAGCAACATATTGTCTGCTGTTAGGGTGCAACTCTATTTGCCAATATCCACAGACTGCATCCCAAGTACTCATGTACTTGCATCCATAGAATTTTTTCATTATTTCTTCAATCTCACCTGGAGACGTGCGATCGTTAATGAGCATTTTATTCAACTCCCGAGCATCAAGACATAGTCTGACTTGACCATCTTTCTTCGGTATAGCTACCAATGGGCTGGTATACGGAGAACTACTTCTTTCAATTATGTCTTCTAATATCATTCTTTGAATTTCTTTCCTTGCTGCCTCTTTCAAAGCTTGAGCAATAGGGTATGATCGTTTATTAAAATTTACATTTTCCTTGAACTTTAGTTCACACAAGAAGTTGTTTGCTTTTCCTGGTGATTCTGAGAATACTGATTTATATTTATTATACATTTTTATAAGCTGTTGTTTTTGTTCTACACTAATTATTTCTGGTGCCTGCCTATTCTGAAACTCAATTATCTCTTCTATCTTCTCTTGCCAAATCTTTGATTCTGTTACTTCTGTGTTTTTACCTAGGGTTAATCTATTATCCTCCCTAACAAAAAATGAGCTCGGACACTGAGGGGCACTTTGGCTACCAATTATCTCAGCCGTTAACTCACCATTTTCTGTGCTCAAGGTTACTATACCCCTGGCCAGATTTATAATTGCAGTGTGTCGCCGTAGCATATCACACCCTATTAACACCCTAAACGGTAGCCCTTTTGCTACTAAAAATCCCATAGGTATTCCTATTCCATTAGTGGTAACATTCAAAGACACTTGTTTCCTGATGGTTTTATTTTGTTTCCCTGTGGCACCAACAATTGTTAAATTATTAATTGGTAAAGTAGGTATTCTCTCAGTAGTTAGCTCAGTAATACGATCTAGTTCTAATTGATCAATAATTGAAATATTGGCTCCTGTATCAATCATGGCCTCTGCTGACACTCCATTTAATTTTATTTGTATATAGACTATGTCATTGTTTGGTGATGACTCTTGAATTGCTCTTTCTTCCATTAACTCTGACTGTATATTCTTTAAAAAATTATTTCTGATAATGGTTATTGGTTTGTTTAATTTATTATTATAATTGGGTTTGTGGTAAATTCTGTGCCCTGTTGTTTCTAGCAGTGACGGGCAATCACATCTTCTCACTGCTGGTACCCGTTTCCCCTATTTCCATCATTATCATTATTCGATTCAACATTTTCATTATGTTGAATATTGCTTATTGGTCTCCTTTCTTCATCACTATTTCTGAATCTAGGTTGCTCTTCACTCCTACTCCTTTGTGGACCTTCTTCTCGGTGATAAGAATCGTGTCTTGTAATTTCGACTGTTATAATTTGGCCATCTTCCTCGATATCTATTATTAAAATAATTGTTATTAGCATGTACATAATTTACTCTAGGTCGATTCTCTCTTGGTGGTTCATTCTTCCGCTCCTCAGTATTCCCTGACCTCCATCTACTTCTCCTATAATAAGATTCCTGCTCATAATTTTCTAGTAGCGCTTCCATGCCTCCAATAGTTTTTATTTGTCCACTTAATCGGGCACTGATGATCTTCTCTTCGAAATGATACGCAATCTTGGTCACTAGACACTCTTCCGGGATCTTTGGGTCTAAATACTTTGCTATACACACCTTCCCCAGAAAGTAAGCCGTAGGTGTTTGTCCCATTGTACGGTCATACCTACCATGACAAATATCGTCCCTAATAATGTTTTGTACTGACTCCGACCAGTACTTAAGTTTGAACATTGTTTTGAAACCCCCATAATCACACACCTCGTTCCTGATTACCGTCCACCAATTATCATTGATGTTTTTAAAAGATTCGTCTAATATACCTTTGATCATATTCCATCGATTCTCCTTTGATCTATTCAAAATTTCGTCTACTCTCCCTAAAAATTCGAGTGGGTTCCTGCGATAATCCCGAAAGTTTACACTTTCCTTACTATCTTGAAAAACATGATGACTGTTGCATGCAGATCTAGAACTTATTCTATCGATGTCACCTTGAAAATTGGTTTGTATTTGTTGCAAATTATCTAATTTCTCTGCTTGGCTGTTACACTGATTTTTTACATTCTCTACTGTTTTATGAAACTCCGAAAATTTACAGTTTAGACTGCCTTTGATACTATCTAACTGGTCATTGTTTTCTTGGCGTATGGCCATTACACGAACTTGATTATTTTGTTCTTCCTTTTCCATTCGGGCGTCAATTCCTGTTTTAATTAGTTCCATCTTTTCTTCTGTTTTATCCAACCTTTGATTGGTTTCTATTACTTTCTTCTCTGCCTCTTCCTTATATTCATCTACTCTTTGGCTAAGCGTATTACTGACCCGTTCAATTTTACTCTCTAGATTTTCTCTTAATTCCTTGTTGAAGTTCTCCATCTTACCCTCAATTTGTTTTAAATTCTCATTATTCTCTTCAAATTTTGCATTCATCTCTTCTCTTTGTCCTTCAACAGTTTCTTTCAGTTCATTGTATTGTTCATTCATGGTTTGTTTGATATTTCCATGAATGGTCTCTATTTTTTCATTTAGTTGTTTGACTAAACTTTCCTGAATGCTATCGATTTTCTCATTGGTCTGTCTATTTTGTTCCTCCTGTTTCTTAAAATTCTCCTTATTTTCCTCATTGGTTTGTTTTAAATTTTCCTCCTGTTTCTTAAAATTCTCCTTATTTGCTCATTGGTTTGTTTTAAAGTTTCCTCCTGTTTTCTAAATTGTTCAGCCATAAATTTCATCATGTCTTGCCAATTAGGTTCTTCTCTGGCTACCGCTTTGTCTGGTTGGTCCCCTTGGGCATCCTCTTCAACTATTTCCTTGTGATTACTTCGGTTTCTTCTTTATCACCCATTGGTTGTTCCATTTCGCTGTCCGTAAATATTTCTATCTCTCGTTCCTGTCCACCTTCTTCCTTCTCCTTTTCTTCTGCCCTCTTCTTCGATCTGCCTCTGGTATTATGCATTTCTTGTTTTCTCATAACTGCCTACGATAATTAGGTTTTTTGGTATATTAATTTATTGAATATCCCAAAATTCTTTTCTAATTACAGCCCTTTTACGTTGAGCGCCAATTTTGTAACGTAGCGGTTTATTTTAGAGGTGTTAGCGAAACGTCCGTCTTAGTCAAGCCCCCCCCCCACTATTGGGTTCGCCAATTTTTAACGTATCTGGTTTTTTAGAGGTACCAGCAAAACGTCTGTCTTTTTTACAGTCTCAGATCGGTCAGAACACCTCTCCGCAGTCGCCACTTATGAATTATAAAGACTGAAGTTTAAATAAAGTTGTTGGTAATGTTACTCAAACAAAGCAGAAATCGAGTGTGTGTGATTTGGGTCAAGTAGGGAAGTTGTTTAGCCTTATTTTGAAGAGAGAGCAAGTACCGTTTGTTTACCCTCGGTTTAGACGATTTCTAAATTTTTCAAATATTCGCCGTGAACCGAATCAGCTGATTTTGACACGAGTCTCCAAACATAGGTTAACCAGACGACACTGTGGCAGAATATGACCCGGTGGATCGTCCTCTTCTTATTTGTTCTGAAACCTACTACAACTACCCACTACAAGAAAGGAAACACATTTTTATTATTCAATATCATTTTTTTCAATAATATTTATTGTTTATATTATTGGTTTTTTCCCTTCCGCCAAAATACAAATATTACAATCGATATTTTCATTAACTAGTACATGATATCGACTTCATTGAGTAACAAGGAATTGTCATAAAAAATATACAGTTTTGAGCGATTTTACAATTTTATCTTTTGTTTAAACATCAATCAACATATAATTCTTTTAGTTATTTTCCCCAGGGTTAAGGGTAAGTTCTTTTTGTTATGAGATGGTCAGAAATGGATAATTATACTACGCTTTACAAATATAGAAAAAATATTCAAAAATTGGTTTATTTCGCTTAGTACGTAGTTCCGGAAATGTCCGTAAGAGAGCAGATTGCGTTTGTTTTTATTAAAACATGTGGTTACACTTTAATCGTTTATGGACTACACGACCATTCCGTTTGAGGTTTCTTCGTTAAATATTAAAGGAAATGTTTATATTACCTCTCTTCTTGAAGTTCTTACTTGGGTGAAGCCGCTTCTCAGGTGGTGTTCGTATTTGGTGGTAATTTCACAACCGTCCGGCAAATATTATCTCGTTAAAACTCAAACTCTGCTAGGCTATGCCTACTCGTCCAAAATGGTTTTTTCACTTTTATTATGGAGTATAACAAGTTAACTTTGATAACTAAGGTAGTAGTACATCATGTTTATACTGTTCTTTAATTTTGTAACAATTTTGTGCTTTTCAAAAGGTTTCAAAAGGATATTTTAATAAATTTTTATCTCATCATTTTGTCAACTGGGCAGGTTTAAATTTCAAATTCGATTAACAATACTTGTTATTTACGTTACTCTTAGTAACCCATAATTTTTATATATCTTTTTATTGGTTCTGCTATTTACTTTTTAGTATATAGGCAGTTTGTAATTATTATAAATTTCTTTTTGATTTACAGAAAAATAATTCTTTTTAAATTTGGTTTCTTTCCCAATTTGATTTACATAATAGTTTTCTGTTTATTTTCTTATAACTTTGGATATAAGTATTTAATATTTTTATTAACTTTAAATGAATTTATATATTATTTCTTAATCTCTTATAGTATTCTTACACTGAACTATTTTCTTCTGCCATTTCCCTCATACAGTATTATTTTAATTTTCATTATCATCTGATATTTAAATCTTTTAAGTTTTTAACACAAACCCTGGGTTATCTTATACAATAAAACCATTATTTTATAAAATATAAAATTAACATAGGTACTACACAATATAAATCCTACAATAACTAAACAAAATACATAATTAGTTAGTAGCATCATGATCTACTATTATAGTTTATAATTCTCACATTTACAGTACAATTCTGTAAGAAGTTCCCTTCACCTTCACTTATTACCTCATTGGGTACACTAACTCACTTGTCGCTGTATATCACTTTAATCGTTTATAATGTTTAGTGATACAACTTAATTTTGAGCTCGTTATAGTTTACCCATTTCTGACCTTTATGGTATTACAAACGTTATCATTTATTGGGACCGGGTTATGTACCGTTACATAAAGCCCCCCCACTAGAACAAATTTATTTTGGTTTTACTCGTTTATTAAAATAAATTGTTGATTGGTTCAATTCTCCTAATATTCTTGGTTTTTTTTTTCTTCGTAATAGTGTTTCATTTCCGACTGGTTATACACTCCCTTTATTCTATTATTGTTAATTGTTTTAATTTCATAAGTATTATTCCCCTTCACCTGGGTTATGAGGTAAGGTCCAGTATAAAGTAACAGTAGCTTCTGAGCAATACCCTCTATAGAACTGGGTAGTTGTCTATTTTTGATTAATACCTTATCTCCCATCTGGTATGTATCCAATCTTCTCTTTTTTACTTGATCCCTTTTTTGTTGAAGTTCCACTTTATGCAACACTCTGTTGTGCATTTCCACTTTGTCGAACTCTACTCTCTCTCCGGAGGAAAATTTATCAACGAGGTAATTTCTCTTGGTGGTGGTTTATCAAACATTACCTGATAAGGGCTAGTTCCGATAGTGTCATGGTATGACCAATTAAGGAAAGTCTCTGCTGGTTTGATGTATTGGCTCCAGTTTTTATGTTCTTGGTGACAGTATGTACGTAGAATTCTGCCAACTTCCCTTAATACACGTTCAGCAGGATTACTACTAGGGTGGTACACTGATGTTTTGTAGGTCCTTATTTGCCATTTTCTCAATTCTTCTTTCCACTTTTTACCCCGAAATTGCGTTCCATGATCTGTTATAACTGTTTCCGGTTTTCCCACCTCAGGTAAGTATTTTTGAATGATTACTTCTAGAATTTTCTTCGTTGTGGCTCTACTGATAGCGTAGAGTTTTGTATATTTTGTATAATGATCAAAGATAATGATTATATATTTATATTTATGTCTCCCTCCACTTCGGGGAAAAGGTCCACATATATCCAAAAATGTCTTTTCAAGTTTGTTATTAGATTTTATTGCAACCATTGCTCCCGTTCTCTTCTCATTATTTACTTTTACTAGCTGGCATATGTTACAGTTTTTTACTATTACTCTAACTCTCTTATTCTTAGCTTTCACGTAACAGTGTTCAGATAGAGCTTTAATAACTTTGAGTGATCCCATGTGACCATATCTTTCATGATAATCCTTAATCAGGGCTACTTCTGTTGCTTCGGGCACATACATCTTCCATACATGATCCTTAATGGTAGGACGAATAAAAAGGATCTCTTCATAAACACAGAAAAATTTCATTATTATAGGGTCATGTTGTAATATTCGTTCCTTAATTTTTGTTAATTTAGTGTCCCTTTGTTGATCGACTTTTATTTTATTAATTATATCTTGTAACTCCTTTTTCATTTTAATAATGTAATATATTTTTCCAATACTTTCTGGTTCTATTTCACAAGTTCCCTTTTCTAGATTAATCCGTGATAATCGGTCTGCTATTACATTCTTCTTACCCAGAATATATTCCCAGTCTAAATTATACTCTTGAAGTATTAATACCCATCTGGTGAGTCGGCCGTGGTTAAGTTTGCAATTTTTTAAAAACGAAATTGATCTATGATCGGTTCTGATGGTTACTGGGTATCCCAATATAAATGTTCGAAATTTTATACATGAGAACACAACACTCAGCAGTTCCTTTTCAGTTACTGTATAATTCCTCTCACAACTACTCAGTACTTGCTTGCAAAACTGATGACCCCATGATTTCCTTCCTCATCTTCCTGATATAGCTCACTTCCAAGGCTAATGTTACTAGCATCACAATTTATGAAAAAACGTTTATTAAAATTTGGGTGATGTAACATGATGCTGTCAAGAAATTTATTTTTTACTATCTGAAAATTATTATCTTTACTTTCTTCCTATTTCCACTTGTTTTTCTTTGAAAGTAAACATTGGAATTTGGCTGTTACTTCTGAATAATTCTGTTGAAATTTCCTATAATAGTTGCATATCCCCAAAAAGGATTGTATTGTTTCAAGTTTTTTTGGTTTAGGAAAATCTTGGATAGCCTTTACCTTTTCAGGAGATGGTTTAATTCCAGTAGCAGATAAAATGAACCCTAAAAATGGTAGTTCATGTGTGATAAATTTAGATTTATCCAGTTTTAAAGTTATATTATGTTGCAAGAGTTTATTTAACACTGTTTCCACTCGGTTACAATGCTCCTCCCAAGTACAAGACGTAATTAATATGTCATCCACATATATGGTAGTAAAATCTAAAACTTCCTTACCTAAAATTTGGTCCATGCATTGGATGAACACGGCCACAGAATTTACCAATCCGAAAGGCAAACGCTTAAAATGATAATTTCGTCCTTCGAATATGAAAGCAACATATTGTCTGCTGTTAGGGTGCAACTCTATTTGCCAATATCCACAGACTGCATCCCAAGTACTCATGTACTTGCATCCATAGAATTTTTTCATTATTTCTTCAATCTCACCTGGAGACGTGCGATCGTTAATGAGCATTTTATTCAACTCCCGAGCATCAAGACATAGTCTGACTTGACCATCTTTCTTCGGTATAGCTACCAATGGGCTGGTATACGGAGAACTACTTCTTTCAATTATGTCTTCTAATATCATTCTTTGAATTTCTTTCCTTGCTGCCTCTTTCAAAGCTTGAGCAATAGGGTATGATCGTTTATTAAAATTTACATTTTCCTTGAACTTTAGTTCACACAAGAAGTTTTTTGCTTTTCCTGGTGATTCTGAGAATACTGATATATATTTATTATACATTTTTATAAGCTGTTGTTTTTGTTCTACACTAATTATTTCTGGTGCCTGCCTATTCTGAAACTCAATTATCTCTTCTATCTTCTCTTGCCAAATCTTTGATTCTGTTACTTCTGTGTTTTTACCTAGGGTTAATCTATTATCCTCCCTAACAAAAAATGAGCTCGGACACTGAGGGGCACTTTGGCTACCAATTATCTCAGCCGTTAACTCACCATTTTCTGTGCTCAAGGTTACTATACCCCTGGCCAGATTTATAATTGCAGTGTGTCGCCGTAGCATATCACACCCTATTAACACCCTAAACGGTAGCCCTTTTGCTACTAAAAATCCCATAGGTATTCCTATTCCATTAGTGGTAACATTCAAAGACACTTGTTTCCTGATGGTTTTATTTTGTTTCCCTGTGGCACCAACAATTGTTAAATTATTAATTGGTAAAGTAGGTATTCTCTCAGTAGTTAGCTCAGTAATACGATCTAGTTCTAATTGATCAATAATTGAAATATTGGCTCCTGTATCAATCATGGCCTCTGCTGACACTCCATTTAATTTTATTTGTATATAGACTATGTCATTGTTTGGTGATGACTCTTGAATTGCTCTTTCTTCCATTAACTCTGACTGTATATTCTTTAAAAAATTATTTCTGATAATGGTTATTGGTTTGTTTAATTTATTATTATAATTGGGTTTGTGGTAAATTCTGTGCCCTGTTGTTTCTAGCAGTGACGGGCAATCACATCTTCTCACTGCTGGTACCCGTTTCCCCTATTTCCATCATTATCATTATTCGATTCAACATTTTCATTATGTTGAATATTGCTTATTGGTCTCCTTTCTTCATCACTATTTCTGAATCTAGGTTGCTCTTCACTCCTACTCCTTTGTGGACCTTCTTCTCGGTGATAAGAATCGTGTCTTGTAATTTCGACTGTTATAATTTGGCCATCTTCCTCGATATCTATTATTAAAATAATTGTTATTAGCATGTACATAATTTACTCTAGGTCGATTCTCTCTTGGTGGTTCATTCTTCCGCTCCTCAGTATTCCCTGACCTCCATCTACTTCTCCTATAATAAGATTCCTGCTCATAATTTTCTAGTAGCGCTTCCATGCCTCCAATAGTTTTTATTTGTCCACTTAATCGGGCACTGATGATCTTCTCTTCGAAATGATACGCAATCTTGGTCACTAGACACTCTTCCGGGATCTTTGGGTCTAAATACTTTGCTGTACACACCTTCCCCAGAAAGTAAGCCGTAGGTGTTTGTCCCATTGTACGGTCATACCTACCATGACAAATATCGTCCCTAATAATGTTTTGTACTGACTCCGACCAGTACTTAAGTTTGAACATTGTTTTGAAACCCCCATAATCACACACCTCGTTCCTGATTACCGTCCACCAATTATCATTGATGTTTTTAAAAGATTCGTCTAATATACCTTTGATCATATTCCATCGATTCTCCTTTGATCTATTCAAAATTTCGTCTACTCTCCCTAAAAATTCGAGTGGGTTCCTGCGATAATCCCGAAAGTTTACACTTTCCTTACTATCTTGAAAAACATGATGACTGTTGCATGCAGATCTAGAACTTATTCTATCGATGTCACCTTGAAAATTGGTTTGTATTTGTTGCAAATTATCTAATTTCTCTGCTTGGCTGTTACACTGATTTTTTACATTCTCTACTGTTTTATGAAACTCCGAAAATTTACAGTTTAGACTGCCTTTGATACTATCTAACTGGTCATTGTTTTCTTGGCGTATGGCCATTACACGAACTTGATTATTTTGTTCTTCCTTTTCCATTCGGGCGTCAATTCCTGTTTTAATTAGTTCCATCTTTTCTTCTGTTTTATCCAACCTTTGATTGGTTTCTATTACTTTCTTCTCTGCCTCTTCCTTATATTCATCTACTCTTTGGCTAAGCGTATTACTGACCCGTTCAATTTTACTCTCTAGATTTTCTCTTAATTCCTTGTTGAAGTTCTCCATCTTACCCTCAATTTGTTTTAAATTCTCATTATTCTCTTCAAATTTTGCATTCATCTCTTCTCTTTGTCCTTCAACAGTTTCTTTCAGTTCATTGTATTGTTCATTCATGGTTTGTTTGATATTTCCATGAATGGTCTCTATTTTTTCATTTAGTTGTTTGACTAAACTTTCCTGAATGCTATCGATTTTCTCATTGGTCTGTCTATTTTGTTCCTCCTGTTTCTTAAAATTCTCCTTATTTTCCTCATTGGTTTGTTTTAAATTTTCCTCCTGTTTCTTAAAATTCTCCTTATTTGCTCATTGGTTTGTTTTAAAGTTTCCTCCTGTTTTCTAAATTGTTCAGCCATAAATTTCATCATGTCTTGCCAATTAGGTTCTTCTCTGGCTACCGCTTTGTCTGGTTGGTCCCCTTGGGCATCCTCTTCAACTATTTCCTTGTGATTACTTCGGTTTCTTCTTTATCACCCATTGGTTGTTCCATTTCGCTGTCCGTAAATATTTCTATCTCTCGTTCCTGTCCACCTTCTTCCTTCTCCTTTTCTTCTGCCCTCTTCTTCGATCTGCCTCTGGTATTATGCATTTCTTGTTTTCTCATAACTGCCTACGATAATTAGGTTTTTTGGTATATTAATTTATTGAATATCCCAAAATTCTTTTCTAATTACAGCCCTTTTACGTTGAGCGCCAATTTTGTAACGTAGCGGTTTATTTTAGAGGTGTTAGCGAAACGTCCGTCTTAGTCAAGCCCCCCCCCCACTATTGGGTTCGCCAATTTTTAACGTATCTGGTTTTTTAGAGGTACCAGCAAAACGTCTGTCTTTTTTACAGTCTCAGATCGGTCAGAACACCTCTCCGCAGTCGCCACTTATGAATTATAAAGACTGAAGTTTAAATAAAGTTGTTGGTAATGTTACTCAAACAAAGCAGAAATCGAGTGTGTGTGATTTGGGTCAAGTAGGGAAGTTGTTTAGCCTTATTTTGAAGAGAGAGCAAGTACCGTTTGTTTACCCTCGGTTTAGATGATTTCTAAATTTTTCAAATATTCGCCGTGAACCGAATCAGCTGATTTTGACACGAGTCTCCAAACATAGGTTAACCAGACGACACTGTGGCAGAATATGACCCGGTGGATCGTCCTCTTCTTATTTGTTCTGAAACCTACTACAACTACCCACTACAAGGAAGGAAACACATTTTTATTATTCAATATCATTTTTTTCAATAATATTTATTGTTTATATTATTGGTTTTTTCCCTTCCGCCAAAATACAAATATTACAATCGATATTTTCATTAACTAGTACATGATATCGACTTCATTGAGTAACAAGGAATTGTCATAAAAAATATACAGTTTTGAGCGATTTTACAATTTTATCTTTTGTTTAAACATCAATCAACATATAATTCTTTTAGTTATTTTCCCCAGGGTTAAGGGTAAGTTCTTTTTGTTATGAGATGGTCAGAAATGGATAATTATACTACGCTTTACAAATATAGAAAAAATATTCAAAAATTGGTTTATTTCGCTTAGTACGTAGTTCCGGAAATGTCCGTAAGAGAGCAGATTGCGTTTGTTTTTATTAAAACATGTGGTTACACTTTAATCGTTTATGGACTACACGACCATTCCGTTTGAGGTTTCTTCGTTAAATATTAAAGGAAATGTTTATATTACCTCTCTTCTTGAAGTTCTTACTTGGGTGAAGCCGCTTCTCAGGTGGTGTTCGTATTTGGTGGTAATTTCACAACCGTCCGGCAAATATTATCTCGTTAAAACTCGAACTCTGCTAGGCTATGCCTACTCGTCGAAAATGGTTTTTTCACTTTTATTATGGAGTATAACAAGTTAACTTTGATAACTAAGGTAGTAGTACATCATGTTTATACTGTTCTTTAATTTTGTAACAATTTTGTGCTTTTCAAAAGGTTTCAAAAGGATATTTTAATAAATTTTTATCTCATCATTTTGTCAACTGGGCAGGTTTAAATTTCAAATTTGATTAACAATACTTGTTATTTACGTTACTCTTAGTAACCCATAATTTTTATATATCTTTTTATTGGTTCTGCTATTTACTTTTTAGTATATAGGCAGTTTGTAATTATTATAAATTTCTTTTTGATTTACAGGAAAATAATTCTTTTTAAATTTGGTTTCTTTCCCAATTTGATTTACATAATAGTTTTCTGTTTATTTTCTTATAACTTTGGATATAAGTATTTAATATTTTTATTAACTTTAAATGAATTTATATATTATTTCTTAATCTCTTATAGTATTCTTACACTGAACTATTTTCTTCTGCCATTTCCCTCATACAGTATTATTTTAATTTTCATTATCATCTGATATTTAAATCTTTTAAGTTTTTAACACAAACCCTGGGTTATCTTATACAATAAAACCATTATTTTATAAAATATAAAATTAACATAGGTACTACACAATATAAATCCTACAATAACTAAACAAAATACATAATTAGTTAGTAGCATCATGATCTACTATTATAGTTTATAATTCTCACATTTACAGTACAATTCTGTAAGAAGTTCCCTTCACCTTCACTTATTACCTCATTGGGTACACTATAACTCACTTGTCACTGTATATCACTTTAATCGTTTATAATGTTTAGTGATACAACTTAATTTTGAGCTCGTTATAGTTTACCCATTTCTGACCTTTATGGTATTACAAAAGTTATCATTTATTGGGACCGGGTTATGTACCGTTACATAAAGCCCCCCCCCCACTAGAACAAATTTATTTTGGTTTTACTCGTTTATTAAAATAAACTGTTGATTGGTTCAATTCTCCTAATATTCTTGGTTTTTTTTTCTTCGTAATAGTGTTTCATTTCCGACTGGTTATACACTCCCTTTATTCTATTATTGTTAATTGTTTTAATTTCATAAGTATTATTCCCCTTCACCTGGCTTATGAGGTAAGGTCCAGTATAAAGTAACAGTAGCTTCTGAGCAATACCCTCTATAGAACTGGGTAGTTGTCTATTTTTGATTAATACCTTATCTCCCATCTGGTATGTATCCAATCTTCTCTTTTTTACTTGATCCCTTTTTTGTTGAAGTTCCACTTTATGCAACACTCTGTTGTGCATTTCCACTTTGTCGAACTCTACTCTCTCTCTCCTGGAGGAAAATTTATCAACGAGGTAATTTCTCTTGGTGGTGGTTTATCAAACATTACCTGATAAGGGCTAGTTCCGATAGTGTCATGGTATGACCAATTAAGGAAAGTCTCTGCTGGTTCGATGTATTGGCTCCAGTTTTTATGTTCTTGGTGACAGTATGTACGTAGAATTCTGCCAACTTCCCTTAATACACGTTCAGCAGGATTACTACTAGGGTGGTACACTGATGTTTTGTAGGTCCTTATTTGCCATTTTCTCAATTCTTCTTTCCACTTTTTACCCCGAAATTGCGTTCCATGATCTGTTATAACTGTTTCCGGTTTTCCCACCTCAGGTAAGTATTTTTGAATGATTACTTCTAGAATTTTCTTCGTTGTGGCTCTACTGATAGCGTAGAGTTTTGTATATTTTGTATAATGATCAAAGATAATGATTATATATTTATATTTATGTCTCCCTCCACTTCGGGGAAAAGGTCCACATATATCCAAAAATGTCTTTTCAAGTTTATTATTAGATTTTATTGCAACCATTGCTCCCGTTCTCTTCTCATTATTTACTTTTACTAGCTGGCATATGTTACAGTTTTTTACTATTACTCTAACTCTCTTATTCATAGCTTTCACGTAACAGTGTTCAGATAGAGCTTTAATAACTTTGAGTGATCCCATGTGACCATATCTTTCATGATAATCCTTAATCAGGGCTACTTCTGTTGCTTCGGGCACATACATCTTCCATACATGATCCTTAATGGTAGGACGAATAAAAGGGATCTCTTCATAAACACAGAAAAATTTCATTATTATAGGGTCGTGTTGTAATATTCGTTCCTTAATTTTTGTTAATTTAGTGTCCCTTTGTTGATCGACTTTTATTTTATTAATTATATCTTGTAACTCCTTTTTCATTTTAATAATGTAATATATTTTTCCAATACTTTCTGGTTCTATTTCACAAGTTCCCTTTTCTAGATTAATCCGTGATAATCGGTCTGCTATTACATTCTTCTTACCCAGAATATATTCCCAGTCTAAATTATACTCTTGAAGTATTAATACCCATCTGGTGAGTCGGCCGTGGTTAAGTTTGCAATTTTTTAAAAACGAAATTGATCTATGATCGGTTCTGATGGTTACTGGGTATCCCAATATAAATGTTCGAAATTTTATACATGAGAACACAACACTCAGCAGTTCCTTTTCAGTTACTGTATAATTCCTCTCACAACTACTCAGTACTCTGCTTGCAAAACTGATGACCCCATGATTTCCTTCCTCATCTTCCTGATATAGCTCACTTCCAAGGCTAATGTTACTAGCATCACAATTTATGAAAAAACGTTTATTAAAATTTGGGTGATGTAACATGATGCTGTCAAGAAATTTATTTTTTACTATCTGAAAATTATTATCTTCACTTTCTTCCTATTTCCACTTGTTTTTCTTTGAAAGTAAACATTGGAATTTGGCTGTTACTTCTGAATAATTCTGTTGAAATTTCCTATAATAGTTGCATATCCCCAAAAAGGATTGAAATTGTTTCAAGTTTTTTTGGTTTAGGAAAATCTTGGATAGCCTTTACCTTTTCAGGAGATGGTTTAATTCCAGTAGCAGATAAAATGAACCCTAAAAATGGTAGTTCATGTGTGATAAATTTAGATTTATCCAGTTTTAAAGTTATATTATGTTGCAAGAGTTTATTTAACACTGTTTCCACTCGGTTACAATGCTCCTCCCAAGTACAAGACGTAATTAATATGTCATCCACATATATGGTAGTAAAATCTAAAACTTCCTTACCTAAAATTTGGTCCATGCATTGGATGAACACGGCCACAGAATTTACCAATCCGAAAGGCAAACGCTTAAAATGATAATTTCGTCCTTCGAATATGAAAGCAACATATTGTCTGCTGTTAGGGTGTAACTCTATTTGCCAATATCCACAGACTGCATCCCAAGTACTCATGTACTTGCATCCATAGAAGTTTTTCATTATTTCTTCAATCTCACCTGGAGACGTGCGATCGTTAATGAGCATTTTATTCAACTCCCGAGCATCAAGACATAGTCTGACTTGACCATCTTTCTTCGGTATAGCTACCAATGGGCTGGTATACGGAGAACTACTTCTTTCAATTATGTCTTCTAATATCATTCTTTGAATTTCTTTCCTTGCTGCCTCTTTCAAAGCTTGAGCAATAGGGTATGATCGTTTATTAAAATTTACATTTTCCTTGAACTTTAGTTCACACAAGAAGTTTTTTGCTTTTCCTGGTGATTCTGAGAATACTGATTTATATTTATTATAAATTTTTATAAGCTGTTGTTTTTGTTCTACACTAATTATTTCTGGTGCCTGCCTATTCTGAAACTCAATTATCTCTTCTATCTTCTCTTGCCAAATCTTTGATTCTGTTACTTCTGTGTTTTTACCTAAGGTTAATCTATTATCCTCCCTAACAAAAAATGAGCTCGGACACTGAGGGGCACTTTGGCTACCAATTATCTCAGCCGTTAACTCACCATTTTCTGTGCTCAAGGTTACTATACCCCTGGCCAGATTTATAATTGCAGTGTGTCGCCGTAGCATATCACACCCTATTAACACCCTAAACGGTAGCCCTTTTGCTACTAAAAATCCCATAGGTATTCCTATTCCATTAGTGGTAACATTCAAAGACACTTGTTTCCTGATGGTTTTATTTTGTTTCCCTGTGGCACCAACAATTGTTAAATTATTAATTGGTAAAGTAGGTATTCTCTCAGTAGTTAGCTCAGTAATACGATCTAGTTCTAATTGATCAATAATTGAAATATTGGCTCCTGTATCAATCATGGCCTCTGCTGACACTCCATTTAATTTTATTTGTATATAGACTATGTCATTGTTTGGTGATGACTCTTGAATTGCTCTTTCTTCCATTAACTCTGACTGTATATTCTTTAAAAAATTATTTCTGATAATGGTTATTGGTTTGTTTAATTTATTATTATAATTGGGTTTGTGGTAAATTCTGTGCCCTGTTGTTTCTAGCAGTGACGGGCAATCACATCTTCTCACTGCTGGTACCCGTTTCCCCTATTTCCATCATTATCATTATTCGATTCAACATTTTCATTATGTTGAATATTGCTTATTGGTCTCCTTTCTTCATCACTATTTCTGAATCTAGGTTGCTCTTCACTCCTACTCCTTTGTGGACCTTCTTCTCGGTGATAAGAATCGTGTCTTGTAATTTCGACTGTTATAATTTGGCCATCTTCCTCGATATCTATTATTAAAATAATTGTTATTAGCATGTACATAATTTACTCTAGGTCGATTCTCTCTTGGTGGTTCATTCTTCCGCTCCTCAGTATTCCCTGACCTCCATCTACTTCTCCTATAATAAGATTCCTGCTCATAATTTTCTAGTAGCGCTTCCATGCCTCCAATAGTTTTTATTTGTCCACTTAATCGGGCACTGATGATCTTCTCTTCGAAATGATACGCAATCTTGGTCACTAGACACTCTTCCGGGATCTTTGGGTCTAAATACTTTGCTATACACACCTTCCCCAGAAAGTAAGCCGTAGGTGTTTGTCCCATTGTACGGTCATACCTACCATGACAAATATCGTCCCTAATAATGTTTTGTACTGACTCCGACCAGTACTTAAGTTTGAACATTGTTTTGAAACCCCCATAATCACACACCTCGTTCCTGATTACCGTCCACCAATTATCATTGATGTTTTTAAAAGATTCGTCTAATATACCTTTGATCATATTCCATCGATTCTCCTTTGATCTATTCAAAATTTCGTCTACTCTCCCTAAAAATTCGAGTGGGTTCCTGCGATAATCCCGAAAGTTTACACTTTCCTTACTATCTTGAAAAACATGATGACTGTTGCATGCAGATCTAGAACTTATTCTATCGATGTCACCTTGAAAATTGGTTTGTATTTGTTGCAAATTATCTAATTTCTCTGCTTGGCTGTTACACTGATTTTTTACATTCTCTACTGTTTTATGAAACTCCGAAAATTTACAGTTTAGACTGCCTTTGATACTATCTAACTGGTCATTGTTTTCTTGGCGTATGGCCATTACACGAACTTGATTATTTTGTTCTTCCTTTTCCATTCGGGCGTCAATTCCTGTTTTAATTAGTTCCATCTTTTCTTCTGTTTTATCCAACCTTTGATTGGTTTCTATTACTTTCTTCTCTGCCTCTTCCTTATATTCATCTACTCTTTGGCTAAGCGTATTACTGACCCGTTCAATTTTACTCTCTAGATTTTCTCTTAATTCCTTGTTGAAGTTCTCCATCTTACCCTCAATTTGTTTTAAATTCTCATTATTCTCTTCAAATTTTGCATTCATCTCTTCTCTTTGTCCTTCAACAGTTTCTTTCAGTTCATTGTATTGTTCATTCATGGTTTGTTTGATATTTCCATGAATGGTCTCTATTTTTTCATTTAGTTGTTTGACTAAACTTTCCTGAATGCTATCGATTTTCTCATTGGTCTGTCTATTTTGTTCCTCCTGTTTCTTAAAATTCTCCTTATTTTCCTCATTGGTTTGTTTTAAATTTTCCTCCTGTTTCTTAAAATTCTCCTTATTTGCTCATTGGTTTGTTTTAAAGTTTCCTCCTGTTTTCTAAATTGTTCAGCCATAAATTTCATCATGTCTTGCCAATTAGGTTCTTCTCTGGCTACCGCTTTGTCTGGTTGGTCCCCTTGGGCATCCTCTTCAACTATTTCCTTGTCCGTATCTGTGATTACTTCGGTTTCTTCTTTATCACCCATTGGTTGTTCCATTTCGCTGTCCGTAAATATTTCTATCTCTCGTTCCTGTCCACCTTCTTCCTTCTCCTTTTCTTCTGCCCTCTTCTTCGATCTGCCTCTGGTATTATGCATTTCTTGTTTTCTCATAACTGCCTACGATAATTAGGTTTTTTGGTATATTAATTTATTGAATATCCCAAAATTCTTTTCTAATTACAGCCCTTTTACGTTGAGCGCCAATTTTGTAACGTAGCGGTTTATTTTAGAGGTGTTAGCGAAACGTCCGTCTTAGTCAAGCCCCCCCCCACTATTGGGTTCGCCAATTTTTAACGTATCTGGTTTTTTAGAGGTACCAGCAAAACGTCTGTCTTTTTTACAGTCTCAGATCGGTCAGAACACCTCTCCGCAGTCGCCACTTATGAATTATAAAGACTGAAGTTTAAATAAAGTTGTTGGTAATGTTACTCAAACAAAGCAGAAATCGAGTGTGTGTGATTTGGGTCAAGTAGGGAAGTTGTTTAGCCTTATTTTGAAGAGAGAGCAAGTACCGTTTGTTTACCCTCGGTTTAGACGATTTCTAAATTTTTCAAATATTCGCCGTGAACCGAATCAGCTGATTTTGACACGAGTCTCCAAACATAGGTTAACCAGACGACACTGTGGCAGAATATGACCCGGTGGATCGTCCTCTTCTTATTTGTTCTGAAACCTACTACAACTACCCACTACAAGGAAGGAAACACATTTTTATTATTCAATATCATTTTTTTCAATAATATTTATTGTTTATATTATTGGTTTTTTCCCTTCCGCCAAAATACAAATATTACAATCGATATTTTCATTAACTAGTACATGATATCGACTTCATTGAGTAACAAGGAATTGTCATAAAAAATATACAGTTTTGAGCGATTTTACAATTTTATCTTTTGTTTAAACATCAATCAACATATAATTCTTTTAGTTATTTTCCCCAGGGTTAAGGGTAAGTTCTTTTTGTTATGAGATGGTCAGAAATGGATAATTATACTACGCTTTACAAATATAGAAAAAATATTCAAAAATTGGTTTATTTCGCTTAGTACGTAGTTCCGGAAATGTCCGTAAGAGAGCAGATTGCGTTTGTTTTTATTAAAACATGTGGTTACACTTTAATCGTTTATGGACTACACGACCATTCCGTTTGAGGTTTCTTCGTTAAATATTAAAGGAAATGTTTATATTACCTCTCTTCTTGAAGTTCTTACTTGGGTGAAGCCGCTTCTCAGGTGGTGTTCGTATTTGGTGGTAATTTCACAACCGTCCGGCAAATATTATCTCGTTAAAACTCGAACTCTGCTAGGCTATGCCTACTCGTCGAAAATGGTTTTTTCACTTTTATTATGGAGTATAACAAGTTAACTTTGATAACTAAGGTAGTAGTACATCATGTTTATACTGTTCTTTAATTTTGTAACAATTTTGTGCTTTTCAAAAGGTTTCAAAAGGATATTTTAATAAATTTTTATCTCATCATTTTGTCAACTGGGCAGGTTTAAATTTCAAATTTGATTAACAATACTTGTTATTTACGTTACTCTTAGTAACCCATAATTTTTATATATCTTTTTATTGGTTCTGCTATTTACTTTTTAGTATATAGGCAGTTTGTAATTATTATAAATTTCTTTTTGATTTACAGGAAAATAATTCTTTTTAAATTTGGTTTCTTTCCCAATTTGATTTACATAATAGTTTTCTGTTTATTTTCTTATAACTTTGGATATAAGTATTTAATATTTTTATTAACTTTAAATGAATTTATATATTATTTCTTAATCTCTTATAGTATTCTTACACTGAACTATTTTCTTCTGCCATTTCCCTCATACAGTATTATTTTAATTTTCATTATCATCTGATATTTAAATCTTTTAAGTTTTTAACACAAACCCTGGGTTATCTTATACAATAAAACCATTATTTTATAAAATATAAAATTAACATAGGTACTACACAATATAAATCCTACAATAACTAAACAAAATACATAATTAGTTAGTAGCATCATGATCTACTATTATAGTTTATAATTCTCACATTTACAGTACAATTCTGTAAGAAGTTCCCTTCACCTTCACTTATTACCTCATTGGGTACACTATAACTCACTTGTCACTGTATATCACTTTAATCGTTTATAATGTTTAGTGATACAACTTAATTTTGAGCTCGTTATAGTTTACCCATTTCTGACCTTTATGGTATTACAAAAGTTATCATTTATTGGGACCGGGTTATGTACCGTTACATAAAGCCCCCCCCCCACTAGAACAAATTTATTTTGGTTTTACTCGTTTATTAAAATAAACTGTTGATTGGTTCAATTCTCCTAATATTCTTGGTTTTTTTTTCTTCGTAATAGTGTTTCATTTCCGACTGGTTATACACTCCCTTTATTCTATTATTGTTAATTGTTTTAATTTCATAAGTATTATTCCCCTTCACCTGGCTTATGAGGTAAGGTCCAGTATAAAGTAACAGTAGCTTCTGAGCAATACCCTCTATAGAACTGGGTAGTTGTCTATTTTTGATTAATACCTTATCTCCCATCTGGTATGTATCCAATCTTCTCTTTTTTACTTGATCCCTTTTTTGTTGAAGTTCCACTTTATGCAACACTCTGTTGTGCATTTCCACTTTGTCGAACTCTACTCTCTCTCTCCTGGAGGAAAATTTATCAACGAGGTAATTTCTCTTGGTGGTGGTTTATCAAACATTACCTGATAAGGGCTAGTTCCGATAGTGTCATGGTATGACCAATTAAGGAAAGTCTCTGCTGGTTCGATGTATTGGCTCCAGTTTTTATGTTCTTGGTGACAGTATGTACGTAGAATTCTGCCAACTTCCCTTAATACACGTTCAGCAGGATTACTACTAGGGTGGTACACTGATGTTTTGTAGGTCCTTATTTGCCATTTTCTCAATTCTTCTTTCCACTTTTTACCCCGAAATTGCGTTCCATGATCTGTTATAACTGTTTCCGGTTTTCCCACCTCAGGTAAGTATTTTTGAATGATTACTTCTAGAATTTTCTTCGTTGTGGCTCTACTGATAGCGTAGAGTTTTGTATATTTTGTATAATGATCAAAGATAATGATTATATATTTATATTTATGTCTCCCTCCACTTCGGGGAAAAGGTCCACATATATCCAAAAATGTCTTTTCAAGTTTATTATTAGATTTTATTGCAACCATTGCTCCCGTTCTCTTCTCATTATTTACTTTTACTAGCTGGCATATGTTACAGTTTTTTACTATTACTCTAACTCTCTTATTCATAGCTTTCACGTAACAGTGTTCAGATAGAGCTTTAATAACTTTGAGTGATCCCATGTGACCATATCTTTCATGATAATCCTTAATCAGGGCTACTTCTGTTGCTTCGGGCACATACATCTTCCATACATGATCCTTAATGGTAGGACGAATAAAAAGGATCTCTTCATAAACACAGAAAAATTTCATTATTATAGGGTCGTGTTGTAATATTCGTTCCTTAATTTTTGTTAATTTAGTGTCCCTTTGTTGATCGACTTTTATTTTATTAATTATATCTTGTAACTCCTTTTTCATTTTAATAATGTAATATATTTTTCCAATACTTTCTGGTTCTATTTCACAAGTTCCCTTTTCTAGATTAATCCGTGATAATCGGTCTGCTATTACATTCTTCTTACCCAGAATATATTCCCAGTCTAAATTATACTCTTGAAGTATTAATACCCATCTGGTGAGTCGGCCGTGGTTAAGTTTGCAATTTTTTAAAAACGAAATTGATCTATGATCGGTTCTGATGGTTACTGGGTATCCCAATATAAATGTTCGAAATTTTATACATGAGAACACAACACTCAGCAGTTCCTTTTCAGTTACTGTATAATTCCTCTCACAACTACTCAGTACTCTGCTTGCAAAACTGATGACCCCATGATTTCCTTCCTCATCTTCCTGATATAGCTCACTTCCAAGGCTAATGTTACTAGCATCACAATTTATGAAAAAACGTTTATTAAAATTTGGGTGATGTAACATGATGCTGTCAAGAAATTTATTTTTTACTATCTGAAAATTATTATCTTCACTTTCTTCTTATTTCCACTTGTTTTTCTTTGAAAGTAAACATTGGAATTTGGCTGTTACTTCTGAATAATTCTGTTGAAATTTCCTATAATAGTTGCATATCCCCAAAAAGGATTGTAATTGTTTCAAGTTTTTTTGGTTTAGGAAAATCTTGGATAGCCTTTACCTTTTCAGGAGATGGTTTAATTCCAGTAGCAGATAAAATGAACCCTAAAAATGGTAGTTCATGTGTGATAAATTTAGATTTATCCAGTTTTAAAGTTATATTATGTTGCAAGAGTTTATTTAACACTGTTTCCACTCGGTTACAATGCTCCTCCCAAGTACAAGACGTAATTAATATGTCATCCACATATATGGTAGTAAAATCTAAAACTTCCTTACCTAAAATTTGGTCCATGCATTGGATGAACACGGCCACAGAATTTACCAATCCGAAAGGCAAACGCTTAAAATGATAATTTCGTCCTTCGAATATGAAAGCAACATATTGTCTGCTGTTAGGGTGCAACTCTATTTGCCAATATCCACAGACTGCATCCCAAGTACTCATGTACTTGCATCCATAGAAGTTTTTCATTATTTCTTCAATCTCACCTGGAGACGTGCGATCGTTAATGAGCATTTTATTCAACTCCCGAGCATCAAGACATAGTCTGACTTGACCATCTTTCTTCGGTATAGCTACCAATGGGCTGGTATACGGAGAACTACTTCTTTCAATTATGTCTTCTAATATCATTCTTTGAATTTCTTTCCTTGCTGCCTCTTTCAAAGCTTGAGCAATAGGGTATGATCGTTTATTAAAATTTACATTTTCCTTGAACTTTAGTTCACACAAGAAGTTTTTTGCTTTTCCTGGTGATTCTGAGAATACTGATTTATATTTATTATAAATTTTTATAAGCTGTTGTTTTTGTTCTACACTAATTATTTCTGGTGCCTGCCTATTCTGAAACTCAATTATCTCTTCTATCTTCTCTTGCCAAATCTTTGATTCTGTTACTTCTGTGTTTTTACCTAGGGTTAATCTATTATCCTCCCTAACAAAAAATGAGCTCGGACACTGAGGGGCACTTTGGCTACCAATTATCTCAGCCGTTAACTCACCATTTTCTGTGCTCAAGGTTACTATACCCCTGGCCAGATTTATAATTGCAGTGTGTCGCCGTAGCATATCACACCCTATTAACACCCTAAACGGTAGCCCTTTTGCTACTAAAAATCCCATAGGTATTCCTATTCCATTAGTGGTAACATTCAAAGACACTTGTTTCCTGATGGTTTTATTTTGTTTCCCTGTGGCACCAACAATTGTTAAATTATTAATTGGTAAAGTAGGTATTCTCTCAGTAGTTAGCTCAGTAATACGATCTAGTTCTAATTGATCAATAATTGAAATATTGGCTCCTGTATCAATCATGGCCTCTGCTGACACTCCATTTAATTTTATTTGTATATAGACTATGTCATTGTTTGGTGATGACTCTTGAATTGCTCTTTCTTCCATTAACTCTGACTGTATATTCTTTAAAAAATTATTTCTGATAATGGTTATTGGTTTGTTTAATTTATTATTATAATTGGGTTTGTGGTAAATTCTGTGCCCTGTTGTTTCTAGCAGTGACGGGCAATCACATCTTCTCACTGCTGGTACCCGTTTCCCCTATTTCCATCATTATCATTATTCGATTCAACATTTTCATTATGTTGAATATTGCTTATTGGTCTCCTTTCTTCATCACTATTTCTGAATCTAGGTTGCTCTTCACTCCTACTCCTTTGTGGACCTTCTTCTCGGTGATAAGAATCGTGTCTTGTAATTTCGACTGTTATAATTTGGCCATCTTCCTCGATATCTATTATTAAAATAATTGTTATTAGCATGTACATAATTTACTCTAGGTCGATTCTCTCTTGGTGGTTCATTCTTCCGCTCCTCAGTATTCCCTGACCTCCATCTACTTCTCCTATAATAAGATTCCTGCTCATAATTTTCTAGTAGCGCTTCCATGCCTCCAATAGTTTTTATTTGTCCACTTAATCGGGCACTGATGATCTTCTCTTCGAAATGATACGCAATCTTGGTCACTAGACACTCTTCCGGGATCTTTGGGTCTAAATACTTTGCTATACACACCTTCCCCAGAAAGTAAGCCGTAGGTGTTTGTCCCATTGTACGGTCATACCTACCATGACAAATATCGTCCCTAATAATGTTTTGTACTGACTCCGACCAGTACTTAAGTTTGAACATTGTTTTGAAACCCCCATAATCACACACCTCGTTCCTGATTACCGTCCACCAATTATCATTGATGTTTTTAAAAGATTCGTCTAATATACCTTTGATCATATTCCATCGATTCTCCTTTGATCTATTCAAAATTTCGTCTACTCTCCCTAAAAATTCGAGTGGGTTCCTGCGATAATCCCGAAAGTTTACACTTTCCTTACTATCTTGAAAAACATGATGACTGTTGCATGCAGATCTAGAACTTATTCTATCGATGTCACCTTGAAAATTGGTTTGTATTTGTTGCAAATTATCTAATTTCTCTGCTTGGCTGTTACACTGATTTTTTACATTCTCTACTGTTTTATGAAACTCCGAAAATTTACAGTTTAGACTGCCTTTGATACTATCTAACTGGTCATTGTTTTCTTGGCGTATGGCCATTACACGAACTTGATTATTTTGTTCTTCCTTTTCCATTCGGGCGTCAATTCCTGTTTTAATTAGTTCCATCTTTTCTTCTGTTTTATCCAACCTTTGATTGGTTTCTATTACTTTCTTCTCTGCCTCTTCCTTATATTCATCTACTCTTTGGCTAAGCGTATTACTGACCCGTTCAATTTTACTCTCTAGATTTTCTCTTAATTCCTTGTTGAAGTTCTCCATCTTACCCTCAATTTGTTTTAAATTCTCATTATTCTCTTCAAATTTTGCATTCATCTCTTCTCTTTGTCCTTCAACAGTTTCTTTCAGTTCATTGTATTGTTCATTCATGGTTTGTTTGATATTTCCATGAATGGTCTCTATTTTTTCATTTAGTTGTTTGACTAAACTTTCCTGAATGCTATCGATTTTCTCATTGGTCTGTCTATTTTGTTCCTCCTGTTTCTTAAAATTCTCCTTATTTTCCTCATTGGTTTGTTTTAAATTTTCCTCCTGTTTCTTAAAATTCTCCTTATTTGCTCATTGGTTTGTTTTAAAGTTTCCTCCTGTTTTCTAAATTGTTCAGCCATAAATTTCATCATGTCTTGCCAGTTAGGTTCTTCTCTGGCTACCGCTTTGTCTGGTTGGTCCCCTTGGGCATCCTCTTCAACTATTTCCTTGTCCGTATCTGTGATTACTTCGGTTTCTTCTTTATCACCCATTGGTTGTTCCATTTCGCTGTCCGTAAATATTTCTATCTCTCGTTCCTGTCCACCTTCTTCCTTCTCCTTTTCTTCTGCCCTCTTCTTCGATCTGCCTCTGGTATTATGCATTTCTTGTTTTCTCATAACTGCCTACGATAATTAGGTTTTTTGGTATATTAATTTATTGAATATCCCAAAATTCTTTTCTAATTACAGCCCTTTTACGTTGAGCGCCAATTTTGTAACGTAGCGGTTTATTTTAGAGGTGTTAGCGAAACGTCCGTCTTAGTCAAGCCCCCCCCCCCACTATTGGGTTCGCCAATTTTTAACGTATCTGGTTTTTTAGAGGTACCAGCAAAACGTCTGTCTTTTTTACAGTCTCAGATCGGTCAGAACACCTCTCCGCAGTCGCCACTTATGAATTATAAAGACTGAAGTTTAAATAAAGTTGTTGGTAATGTTACTCAAACAAAGCAGAAATCGAGTGTGTGTGATTTGGGTCAAGTAGGGAAGTTGTTTAGCCTTATTTTGAAGAGAGAGCAAGTACCGTTTGTTTACCCTCGGTTTAGACGATTTCTAAATTTTTCAAATATTCGCCGTGAACCGAATCAGCTGATTTTGACACGAGTCTCCAAACATAGGTTAACCAGACGACACTGTGGCAGAATATGACCCGGTGGATCGTCCTCTTCTTATTTGTTCTGAAACCTACTACAACTACCCACTACAAGGAAGGAAACACATTTTTATTATTCAATATCATTTTTTTCAATAATATTTATTGTTTATATTATTGGTTTTTTCCCTTCCGCCAAAATACAAATATTACAATAGATATTTTCATTAACTAGTACATGATATCGACTTCATTGAGTAACAAGGAATTGTCATAAAAAATATACAGTTTTGAGCGATTTTACAATTTTATCTTTTGTTTAAACATCAATCAACATATAATTCTTTTAGTTATTTTCCCCAGGGTTAAGGGTAAGTTCTTTTTGTTATGAGATGGTCAGAAATGGATAATTATACTACGCTTTACAAATATAGAAAAAATATTCAAAAATTGGTTTATTTCGCTTAGTACGTAGTTCCGGAAATGTCCGTAAGAGAGCAGATTGCGTTTGTTTTTATTAAAACATGTGGTTACACTTTAATCGTTTATGGACTACACGACCATTCCGTTTGAGGTTTCTTCGTTAAATATTAAAGGAAATGTTTATATTACCTCTCTTCTTGAAGTTCTTACTTGGGTGAAGCCGCTTCTCAGGTGGTGTTTGTATTTGGTGGTAATTTCACAACCGTCCGGCAAATATTATCTCGTTAAAACTCGAACTCTGCTAGGCTATGCCTACTCGTCGAAAATGGTTTTTTCACTTTTATTATGGAGTATAACAAGTTAACTTTGATAACTAAGGTAGTAGTACATCATGTTTATACTGTTCTTTAATTTTGTAACAATTTTGTGCTTTTCAAAAGGTTTCAAAAGGATATTTTAATAAATTTTTATCTCATCATTTTGTCAACTGGGCAGGTTTAAATTTCAAATTTGATTAACAATACTTGTTATTTACGTTACTCTTAGTAACCCATAATTTTTATATATCTTTTTATTGGTTCTGCTATTTACTTTTTAGTATATAGGCAGTTTGTAATTATTATAAATTTATTTTTGATTTACAGAAAAATAATTCTTTTTAAATTTGGTTTCTTTCCCAATTTGATTTACATAATAGTTTTCTGTTTATTTTCTTATAACTTTGGATATAAGTATTTAATATTTTTATTAACTTTAAATGAATTTATATATTATTTCTTAATCTCTTATAGTATTCTTACACTGAACTATTTTCTTCTGCCATTTCCCTCATACAGTATTATTTTAATTTTCATTATCATCTGATATTTAAATCTTTTAAGTTTTTAACACAAACCCTGGGTTATCTTATACAATAAAACCATTATTTTATAAAATATAAAATTAACATAGGTACTACACAATATAAATCCTACAATAACTAAACAAAATACATAATTAGTTAGTAGCATCATGATCTACTATTATAGTTTATAATTCTCACATTTACAGTACAATTCTGTAAGAAGTTCCCTTCACCTTCACTTATTACCTCATTGGGTACACTAACTCACTTGTCACTGTATATCACTTTAATCGTTTATAATGTTTAGTGATACAACTTAATTTTGAGCTCGTTATAGTTTACCCATTTCTGACCTTTATGGTATTACAAAAGTTATCATTTATTGGGACCGGGTTTGTACCGTTACATAAAGCCCCCCCACTAGAACAAATTTATTTGGTTTTACTCGTTTATTAAAATAAATTGTTGATTGGTTCAATTCTCCTAATATTCTTGGTTTTTTTTTTCTTCGTAATAGTGTTTCATTTCCGACTGGTTATACACTCCCTTTATTCTATTATTGTTAATTGTTTTAATTTCATAAGTATTATTCCCCTTCACCTGGGTTATGAGGTAAGGTCCAGTATAAAGTAACAGTAGCTTCTGAGCAATACCCTCTATAGAACTGGGTAGTTGTCTATTTTTGATTAATACCTTATCTCCCATCTGGTATGTATCCAATCTTCTCTTTTTTACTTGATCCCTTTTTTGTTGAAGTTCCACTTTATGCAACACTCTGTTGTGCATTTCCACTTTGTCGAACTCTACTCTCTCTCCGGAGGAAAATTTATCAACGAGGTAATTTCTCTTGGTGCTGGTTTATCAAACATTACCTGATAAGGGCTAGTTCCGATAGTGTCATGGTATGACCAATTAAGGAAAGTCTCTGCTGGTTTGATGTATTGGCTCCAGTTTTTATGTTCTTGGTGACAGTATGTACGTAGAATTCTGCCAACTTCCCTTAATACACGTTCAGCAGGATTACTACTAGGGTGGTACACTGATGTTTTGTAGGTCCTTATTTGCCATTTTCTCAATTCTTCTTTCCACTTTTTACCCCGAAATTGCGTTCCATGATCTGTTATAACTGTTTCCGGTTTTCCCACCTCAGGTAAGTATTTTTGAATGATTACTTCTAGAATTTTCTTCGTTGTGGCTCTACTGATAGCGTAGAGTTTTGTATATTTTGTATAATGATCAAAGATAATGATTATATATTTATATTTATGTCTCCCTCCACTTCGGGGAAAAGGTCCACATATATCCAAAAATGTCTTTTCAAGTTTATTATTAGATTTTATTGCAACCATTGCTCCCGTTCTCTTCTCATTATTTACTTTTACTAGCTGGCATATGTTACAGTTTTTTACTATTACTCTAACTCTCTTATTCATAGCTTTCACGTAACAGTGTTCAGATAGAGCTTTAATAACTTTGAGTGATCCCATGTGACCATATCTTTCATGATAATCCTTAATCAGGGCTACTTCTGTTGCTTCGGGCACATACATCTTCCATACATGATCCTTAATGGTAGGACGAATAAAAAGGATGTCTTCATAAACACAGAAAAATTTCATTATTATAGGGTCATGTTGTAATATTCGTTCCTTAATTTTTGTTAATTTAGTGTCCCTTTGTTGATCGACTTTTATTTTATTAATTATATCTTGTAACTCCTTTTTCATTTTAATAATGTAATATATTTTTCCAATACTTTCTGGTTCTATTTCACAAGTTCCCTTTTCTAGATTAATCCGTGATAATCGGTCTGCTATTACATTCTTCTTACCCAGAATATATTCCCAGTCTAAATTATACTCTTGAAGTATTAATACCCATCTGGTGAGTCGGCCGTGGTTAAGTTTGCAATTTTTTAAAAACGAAATTGATCTATGATCGGTTCTGATGGTTACTGGGTATCCCAATGTAAATGTTCGAAATTTTATACATGAGAACACAACACTCAGCAGTTCCTTTTCAGTTACTGTATAATTCCTCTCACAACTACTCAGTACTCTGCTTGCAAAACTGATGACCCCATGATTTCCTTCCTCATCTTCCTGATATAGCTCACTTCCAAGGCTAATGTTACTAGCATCACAATTTATGAAAAAACGTTTATTAAAATTTGGGTGATGTAACATGATGCTGTCAAGAAATTTATTTTTTACTATCTGAAAATTATTATCTTCACTTTCTTCCTATTTCCACTTGTTTTTCTTTGAAAGTAAACATTGGAATTTGGCTGTTACTTCTGAATAATTCTGTTGAAATTTCCTATAATAGTTGCATATCCCCAAAAAGGATTGAAATTGTTTCAAGTTTTTTTGGTTTAGGAAAATCTTGGATAGCCTTTACCTTTTCAGGAGATGGTTTAATTCCAGTAGCAGATAAAATGAACCCTAAAAATGGTAGTTCATGTGTGATAAATTTAGATTTATCCAGTTTTAAAGTTATATTATGTTGCAAGAGTTTATTTAACACTGTTTCCACTCGGTTACAATGCTCCTCCCAAGTACAAGACGTAATTAATATGTCATCCACATATATGGTAGTAAAATCTAAAACTTCCTTACCTAAAATTTGGTCCATGCATTGGATGAACACGGCCACAGAATTTACCAATCCGAAAGGCAAACGCTTAAAATGATAATTTCGTCCTTCGAATATGAAAGCAACATATTGTCTGCTGTTAGGGTGCAACTCTATTTGCCAATATCCACAGACTGGATCCCAAGTACTCATGTACTTGCATCCATAGAATTTTTTCATTATTTCTTCAATCTCACCTGGAGACGTGCGATCGTTAATGAGCATTTTATTCAACTCCCGAGCATCAAGACATAGTCTGACTTGACCATCTTTCTTCGGTATAGCTACCAATGGGCTGGTATACGGAGAACTACTTCTTTCAATTATGTCTTCTAATATCATTCTTTGAATTTCTTTCCTTGCTGCCTCTTTCAAAGCTTGAGCAATAGGGTATGATCGTTTATTAAAATTTACATTTTCCTTGAACTTTAGTTCACACAAGAAGTTTTTTGCTTTTCCTGGTGATTCTGAGAATACTGATTTATATTTATTATAAATTTTTATAAGCTGTTGTTTTTGTTCTACACTAATTATTTCTGGTGCCTGCCTATTCTGAAACTCAATTATCTCTTCTATCTTCTCTTGCCAAATCTTTGATTCTGTTACTTCTGTGTTTTTACCTAGGGTTAATCTATTATCCTCCCTAACAAAAAATGAGCTCGGACACTGAGGGGCACTTTGGCTACCAATTATCTCAGCCGTTAACTCACCATTTTCTGTGCTCAAGGTTACTATACCCCTGGCCAGATTTATAATTGCAGTGTGTCGCCGTAGCATATCACACCCTATTAACACCCTAAACGGTAGCCCTTTTGCTACTAAAAATCCCATAGGTATTCCTATTCCATTAGTGGTAACATTCAAAGACACTTGTTTCCTGATGGTTTTATTTTGTTTCCCTGTGGCACCAACAATTGTTAAATTATTAATTGGTAAAGTAGGTATTCTCTCAGTAGTTAGCTCAGTAATACGATCTAGTTCTAATTGATCAATAATTGAAATATTGGCTCCTGTATCAATCATGGCCTCTGCTGACACTCCATTTAATTTTATTTGTATATAGACTATGTCATTGTTTGGTGATGACTCTTCAATTGCTCTTTCTTCCATTAACTCTGACTGTATATTCTTTAAAAAATTATTTCTGATAATGGTTATTGGTTTGTTTAATTTATTATTATAATTGGGTTTGTGGTAAATTCTGTGCCCTGTTGTTTCTAGCAGTGACGGGCAATCACATCTTCTCACTGCTGGTACCCGTTTCCCCTATTTCCATCATTATCATTATTCGATTCAACATTTTCATTATGTTGAATATTGCTTATTGGTCTCCTTTCTTCATCACTATTTCTGAATCTAGGTTGCTCTTCACTCCTACTCCTTTGTGGACCTTCTTCTCGGTGATAAGAATCGTGTCTTGTAATTTCGACTGTTATAATTTGGCCATCTTCCTCGATATCTATTATTAAAATAATTGTTATTAGCATGTACATAATTTACTCTAGGTCGATTCTCTCTTGGTGGTTCATTCTTCCGCTCCTCAGTATTCCCTGACCTCCATCTACTTCTCCTATAATAAGATTCCTGCTCATAATTTTCTAGTAGCACTTCCATGCCTCCAATAGTTTTTATTTGTCCACTTAATCGGGCACTGATGATCTTCTCTTCGAAATGATACGCAATCTTGGTCACTAGACACTCTTCCGGGATCTTTGGGTCTAAATACTTTGCTATACACACCTTCCCCAGAAAGTAAGCCGTAGGTGTTTGTCCCATTGTACGGTCATACCTACCATGACAAATATCGTCCCTAATAATGTTTTGTACTGACTCCGACCAGTACTTAAGTTTGAACATTGTTTTGAAACCCCCATAATCACACACCTCGTTCCTGATTACCGTCCACCAATTATCATTGATGTTTTTAAAAGATTCGTCTAATATCCCTGTGATCATATTCCATCGATTCTCCTTTGATCTATTCAAAATTTCGTCTACTCTCCCTAAAAATTCGAGTGGGTTCCTGCGATAATCCCGAAAGTTTACACTTTCCTTACTATCTTGAAAAACATGATGACTGTTGCATGCAGATCTAGAACTTATTCTATCGATGTCACCTTGAAAATTGGTTTGTATTTGTTGCAAATTATCTAATTTCTCTGCTTGGCTGTTACACTGATTTTTTACATTCTCTACTGTTTTATGAAACTCCGAAAATTTACAGTTTAGACTGCCTTTGATACTATCTAACTGGTCATTGTTTTCTTGGCGTATGGCCATTACACGAACTTGATTATTTTGTTCTTCCTTTTCCATTCGGGCGTCAATTCCTGTTTTAATTAGTTCCATCTTTTCTTCTGTTTTATCCAACCTTTGATTGGTTTCTATTACTTTCTTCTCTGCCTCTTCCTTATATTCATCTACTCTTTGGCTAAGCGTATTACTGACCCGTTCAATTTTACTCTCTAGATTTTCTCTTAATTCCTTGTTGAAGTTCTCCATCTTACCCTCAATTTGTTTTAAATTCTCATTATTCTCTTCAAATTTTGCATTCATCTCTTCTCTTTGTCCTTCAACAGTTTCTTTCAGTTCATTGTATTGTTCATTCATGGTTTGTTTGATATTTCCATGAATGGTCTCTATTTTTTCATTTAGTTGTTTGACTAAACTTTCCTGAATGCTATCGATTTTCTCATTGGTCTGTCTATTTTGTTCCTCCTGTTTCTTAAAATTCTCCTTATTTTCCTCATTGGTTTGTTTTAAATTTTCCTCCTGTTTCTTAAAATTCTCCTTATTTGCTCATTGGTTTGTTTTAAAGTTTCCTCCTGTTTTCTAAATTGTTCAGCCATAAATTTCATCATGTCTTGCCAATTAGGTTCTTCTCTGGCTACCGCTTTGTCTGGTTGGTCCCCTTGGGCATCCTCTTCAACTATTTCCTTGTCCGTATCTGTGATTACTTCGGTTTCTTCTTTATCACCCATTGGTTGTTCCATTTCGCTGTCCGTAAATATTTCTATCTCTCGTTCCTGTCCACCTTCTTCCTTCTCCTTTTCTTCTGCCCTCTTCTTCGATCTGCCTCTGGTATTATGCATTTCTTGTTTTCTCATAACTGCCTACGATAATTAGGTTTTTTGGTATATTAATTTATTGAATATCCCAAAATTCTTTTCTAATTACAGCCCTTTTACGTTGAGCGCCAATTTTGTAACGTAGCGGTTTATTTTAGAGGTGTTAGCGAAACGTCCGTCTTAGTCAAGCCCCCCCCCCCCACTATTGGGTTCGCCAATTTTTAACGTATCTGGTTTTTTAGAGGTACCAGCAAAACGTCTGTCTTTTTTACAGTCTCAGATCGGTCAGAACACCTCTCCGCAGTCGCCACTTATGAATTATAAAGACTGAAGTTTAAATAAAGTTGTTGGTAATGTTACTCAAACAAAGCAGAAATCGAGTGTGTGTGATTTGGGTCAAGTAGGGAAGTTGTTTAGCCTTATTTTGAAGAGAGAGCAAGTACCGTTTGTTTACCCTCGGTTTAGACGATTTCTAAATTTTTCAAATATTCGCCGTGAACCGAATCAGCTGATTTTGACACGAGTCTCCAAACATAGGTTAACCAGACGACACTGTGGCAGAATATGACCCGGTGGATCGTCCTCTTCTTATTTGTTCTGAAACCTACTACAACTACCCACTACAAGGAAGGAAACACATTTTTATTATTCAGTATCATTTTTTTCAATAATATTTATTGTTTATATTATTGGTTTTTTCCCTTCCGCCAAAATACAAATATTACAATAGATATTTTCATTAACTAGTACATGATATCGACTTCATTGAGTAACAAGGAATTGTCATAAAAAATATACAGTTTTGAGCGATTTTACAATTTTATCTTTTGTTTAAACATCAATCAACATATAATTCTTTTAGTTATTTTCCCCAGGGTTAAGGGTAAGTTCTTTTTGTTATGAGATGGTCAGAAATGGATAATTATACTACGCTTTACAAATATAGAAAAAATATTCAAAAATTGGTTTATTTCGCTTAGTACGTAGTTCCGGAAATGTCCGTAAGAGAGCAGATTGCGTTTGTTTTTATTAAAACATGTGGTTACACTTTAATCGTTTATGGACTACACGACCATTCCGTTTGAGGTTTCTTCGTTAAATATTAAAGGAAATGTTTATATTACCTCTCTTCTTGAAGTTCTTACTTGGGTGAAGCCGCTTCTCAGGTGGTGTTCGTATTTGGTGGTAATTTCACAACCGTCCGGCAAATATTATCTCGTTAAAACTCGAACTCTGCTAGGCTATGCCTACTCGTCGAAAATGGTTTTTTCACTTTTATTATGGAGTATAACAAGTTAACTTTGATAACTAAGGTAGTAGTACATCATGTTTATACTGTTCTTTAATTTTGTAACAATTTTGTGCTTTTCAAAAGGTTTCAAAAGGATATTTTAATAAATTTTTATCTCATCATTTTGTCAACTGGGCAGGTTTAAATTTCAAATTCGATTAACAATACTTGTTATTTACGTTACTCTTAGTAACCCATAATTTTTATATATCTGTTTATTGGTTCTGCTATTTACTTTTTAGTATATAGGCAGTTTGTAATTATTATAAATTTATTTTTGATTTACAGAAAAATAATTCTTTTTAAATTTGGTTTCTTTCCCAATTTGATTTACATAATAGTTTTCTGTTTATTTTCTTATAACTTTGGATATAAGTATTTAATATTTTTATTAACTTTAAATGAATTTATATATTATTTCTTAATCTCTTATAGTATTCTTACACTGAACTATTTTCTTCTGCCATTTCCCTCATACAGTATTATTTTAATTTTCATTATCATCTGATATTTAAATCTTTTAAGTTTTTAACACAAACCCTGGGTTATCTTATACAATAAAACCATTATTTTATAAAATATAAAATTAACATAGGTACTACACAATATAAATCCTACAATAACTAAACAAAATACATAATTAGTTAGTAGCATCATGATCTACTATTATAGTTTATAATTCTCACATTTACAGTACAATTCTGTAAGAAGTTCCCTTCACCTTCACTTATTACCTCATTGGGTACACTAACTCACTTGTCACTGTATATCACTTTAATCGTTTATAATGTTTAGTGATACAACTTAATTTTGAGCTCGTTATAGTTTACCCATTTCTGACCTTTATGGTATTACAAAAGTTATCATTTATTGGGACCGGGTTATGTACCGTTACATAAAGCCCCCCCACTAGAACAAATTTATTTTGGTTTTACTCGTTTATTAAAATAAATTGTTGATTGGTTCAATTCTCCTAATATTCTTGGTTTTTTTTTTTTCTTCGTAATAGTGTTTCATTTCCGACTGGTTATACACTCCCTTTATTCTATTATTGTTAATTGTTTTAATTTCATAAGTATTATTCCCCTTCACCTGGGTTATGAGGTAAGGTCCAGTATAAAGTAACAGTAGCTTCTGAGCAATACCCTCTATAGAACTGGGTAGTTGTCTATTTTTGATTAATACCTTATCTCCCATCTGGTATGTATCCAATCTTCTCTTTTTTACTTGATCCCTTTTTTGTTGAAGTTCCACTTTATGCAACACTCTGTTGTGCATTTCCACTTTGTCGAACTCTACTCTCTCTCCGGAGGAAAATTTATCAACGAGGTAATTTCTCTTGGTGGTGGTTTATCAAACATTACCTGATAAGGGCTAGTTCCGATAGTGTCATGGTATGACCAATTAAGGAAAGTCTCTGCTGGTTTGATGTATTGGCTCCAGTTTTTATGTTCTTGGTGACAGTATGTACGTAGAATTCTGCCAACTTCCCTTAATACACGTTCAGCAGGATTACTACTAGGGTGGTACACTGATGTTTTGTAGGTCCTTATTTGCCATTTTCTCAATTCTTCTTTCCACTTTTTACCCCGAAATTGCGTTCCATGATCTGTTATAACTGTTTCCGGTTTTCCCACCTCAGGTAAGTATTTTTGAATGATTACTTCTAGAATTTTCTTCGTTGTGGCTCTACTGATAGCGTAGAGTTTTGTATATTTTGTATAATGATCAAAGATAATGATTATATATTTATATTTATGTCTCCCTCCACTTCGGGGAAAAGGTCCACATATATCCAAAAATGTCTTTTCAAGTTTATTATTAGATTTTATTGCAACCATTGCTCCCGTTCTCTTCTCATTATTTACTTTTACTAGCTGGCATATGTTACAGTTTTTTACTATTACTCTAACTCTCTTATTCATAGCTTTCACGTAACAGTGTTCAGATAGAGCTTTAATAACTTTGAGTGATCCCATGTGACCATATCTTTCATGATAATCCTTAATCAGGGCTACTTCTGTTGCTTCGGGCACATACATCTTCCATACATGATCCTTAATGGTAGGACGAATAAAAAGGATCTCTTCATAAACACAGAAAAATTTCATTATTATAGGGTCATGTTGTAATATTCGTTCCTTAATTTTTGTTAATTTAGTGTCCCTTTGTTGATCGACTTTTATTTTATTAATTATATCTTGTAACTCCTTTTTCATTTTAATAATGTAATATATTTTTCCAATACTTTCTGGTTCTATTTCACAAGTTCCCTTTTCTAGATTAATCCGTGATAATCGGTCTGCTATTACATTCTTCTTACCCAGAATATATTCCCAGTCTAAATTATACTCTTGAAGTATTAATACCCATCTGGTGAGTCGGCCGTGGTTAAGTTTGCAATTTTTTAAAAACGAAATTGATCTATGATCGGTTCTGATGGTTACTGGGTATCCCAATATAAATGTTCGAAATTTTATACATGAGAACACAACACTCAGCAGTTCCTTTTCAGTTACTGTATAATTCCTCTCACAACTACTCAGTACTCTGCTTGCAAAACTGATGACCCCATGTTTTCCTTCCTCATCTTCCTGATATAGCTCACTTCCAAGGCTAATGTTACTAGCATCACAATTTATGAAAAAACGTTTATTAAAATTTGGGTGATGTAACATGATGCTGTCAAGAAATTTATTTTTTACTATCTGAAAATTATTATCTTCACTTTCTTCCTATTTCCACTTGTTTTTCTTTGAAAGTAAACATTGGAATTTGGCTGTTACTTCTGAATAATTCTGTTGAAATTTCCTATAATAGTTGCATATCCCCAAAAAGGATTGAAATTGTTTCAAGTTTTTTTGGTTTAGGAAAATCTTGGATAGCCTTTACCTTTTCAGGAGATGGTTTAATTCCAGTAGCAGATAAAATGAACCCTAAAAATGGTAGTTCATGTGTGATAAATTTAGATTTATCCAGTTTTAAAGTTATATTATGTTGCAAGAGTTTATTTAACACTGTTTCCACTCGGTTACAATGCTCCTCCCAAGTACAAGACGTAATTAATATGTCATCCACATATATGGTAGTAAAATCTAAAACTTCCTTACCTAAAATTTGGTCCATGCATTGGATGAACACGGCCACAGAATTTACCAATCCGAAAGGCAAACGCTTAAAATGATAATTTCGTCCTTCGAATATGAAAGCAACATATTGTCTGCTGTTAGGGTGCAACTCTGCCAATATCCACAGACTGCATCCCAAGTACTCATGTACTTGCATCCATAGAATTTTTTCATTATTTCTTCAATCTCACCTGGAGACGTGCGATCGTTAATGAGCATTTTATTCAACTCCCGAGCATCAAGACATAGTCTGACTTGACCATCTTTCTTCGGTATAGCTACCAATGGGCTGGTATACGGAGAACTACTTCTTTCAATTATGTCTTCTAATATCATTCTTTGAATTTCTTTCCTTGCTGCCTCTTTCAAAGCTTGAGCAATAGGGTATGATCGTTTATTAAAATTTACATTTTCCTTGAACTTTAGTTCACACAAGAAGTTTTTTGCTTTTCCTGGTGATTCTGAGAATACTGATTTATATTTATTATAAATTTTTATAAGCTGTTGTTTTTGTTCTACACTAATTATTTCTGGTGCCTGCCTATTCTGAAACTCAATTATCTCTTCTATCTTCTCTTGCCAAATCTTTGATTCTGTTACTTCTGTGTTTTTACCTAGGGTTAATCTATTATCCTCCCTAACAAAAAATGAGCTCGGACACTGAGGGGCACTTTGGCTACCAATTATCTCAGCCGTTAACTCACCATTTTCTGTGCTCAAGGTTACTATACCCCTGGCCAGATTTATAATTGCAGTGTGTCGCCGTAGCATATCACACCCTATTAACACCCTAAACGGTAGCCCTTTTGCTACTAAAAATCCCATAGGTATTCCTATTCCATTAGTGGTAACATTCAAAGACACTTGTTTCCTGATGGTTTTATTTTGTTTCCCTGTGGCACCAACAATTGTTAAATTATTAATTGGTAAAGTAGGTATTCTCTCAGTAGTTAGCTCAGTAATACGATCTAGTTCTAATTGATCAATAATTGAAATATTGGCTCCTGTATCAATCATGGCCTCTGCTGACACTCCATTTAATTTTATTTGTATATAGACTATGTCATTGTTTGGTGATGACTCTTGAATTGCTCTTTCTTCCATTAACTCTGACTGTATATTCTTTAAAAAATTATTTCTGATAATGGTTATTGGTTTGTTTAATTTATTATTATAATTGGGTTTGTGGTAAATTCTGTGCCCTGTTGTTTCTAGCAGTGACGGGCAATCACATCTTCTCACTGCTGGTACCCGTTTCCCCTATTTCCATCATTATCATTATTCGATTCAACATTTTCATTATGTTGAATATTGCTTATTGGTCTCCTTTCTTCATCACTATTTCTGAATCTAGGTTGCTCTTCACTCCTACTCCTTTGTGGACCTTCTTCTCGGTGATAAGAATCGTGTCTTGTAATTTCGACTGTTATAATTTGGCCATCTTCCTCGATATCTATTATTAAAATAATTGTTATTAGCATGTACATAATTTACTCTAGGTCGATTCTCTCTTGGTGGTTCATTCTTCCGCTCCTCAGTATTCCCTGACCTCCATCTACTTCTCCTATAATAAGATTCCTGCTCATAATTTTCTAGTAGCGCTTCCATGCCTCCAATAGTTTTTATTTGTCCACTTAATCGGGCACTGATGATCTTCTCTTCGAAATGATACGCAATCTTGGTCACTAGACACTCTTCCGGGATCTTTGGGTCTAAATACTTTGCTATACACACCTTCCCCAGAAAGTAAGCCGTAGGTGTTTGTCCCATTGTACGGTCATACCTACCATGACAAATATCGTCCCTAATAATGTTTTGTACTGACTCCGACCAGTACTTAAGTTTGAACATTGTTTTGAAACCCCCATAATCACACACCTCGTTCCTGATTACCGTCCACCAATTATCATTGATGTTTTTAAAAGATTCGTCTAATATACCTTTGATCATATTCCATCGATTCTCCTTTGATCTATTCAAAATTTCGTCTACTCTCCCTAAAAATTCGAGTGGGTTCCTGCGATAATCCCGAAAGTTTACACTTTCCTTACTATCTTGAAAAACATGATGACTGTTGCATGCAGATCTAGAACTTATTCTATCGATGTCACCTTGAAAATTGGTTTGTATTTGTTGCAAATTATCTAATTTCTCTGCTTGGCTGTTACACTGATTTTTTACATTCTCTACTGTTTTATGAAACTCCGAAAATTTACAGTTTAGACTGCCTTTGATACTATCTAACTGGTCATTGTTTTCTTGGCGTATGGCCATTACACGAACTTGATTATTTTGTTCTTCCTTTTCCATTCGGGCGTCAATTCCTGTTTTAATTAGTTCCATCTTTTCTTCTGTTTTATCCAACCTTTGATTGGTTTCTATTACTTTCTTCTCTGCCTCTTCCTTATATTCATCTACTCTTTGGCTAAGCGTATTACTGACCCGTTCAATTTTACTCTCTAGATTTTCTCTTAATTCCTTGTTGAAGTTCTCCATCTTACCCTCAATTTGTTTTAAATTCTCATTATTCTCTTCAAATTTTGCATTCATCTCTTCTCTTTGTCCTTCAACAGTTTCTTTCAGTTCATTGTATTGTTCATTCATGGTTTGTTTGATATTTCCATGAATGGTCTCTATTTTTTCATTTAGTTGTTTGACTAAACTTTCCTGAATGCTATCGATTTTCTCATTGGTCTGTCTATTTTGTTCCTCCTGTTTCTTAAAATTCTCCTTATTTGCTCATTGGTTTGTTTTAAAGTTTCCTCCTGTTTTCTAAATTGTTCAGCCATAAATTTCATCATGTCTTGCCAATTAGGTTCTTCTCTGGCTACCGCTTTGTCTGGTTGGTCCCCTTGGGCATCCTCTTCAACTATTTCCTTGTCCGTATCTGTGATTACTTCGGTTTCTTCTTTATCACCCATTGGTTGTTCCATTTCGCTGTCCGTAAATATTTCTATCTCTCGTTCCTGTCCACCTTCTTCCTTCTCCTTTTCTTCTGCCCTCTTCTTCGATCTGCCTCTGGTATTATGCATTTCTTGTTTTCTCATAACTGCCTACGATAATTAGGTTTTTTGGTATATTAATTTATTGAATATCCCAAAATTCTTTTCTAATTACAGCCCTTTTACGTTGAGCGCCAATTTTGTAACGTAGCGGTTTATTTTAGAGGTGTTAGCGAAACGTCCGTCTTAGTCAAGCCCCCCCCCCCCACTATTGGGTTCGCCAATTTTTAACGTATCTGGTTTTTTAGAGGTACCAGCAAAACGTCTGTCTTTTTTACAGTCTCAGATCGGTCGGAACACCTCTCCGCAGTCGCCACTTATGAATTATAAAGACTGAAGTTTAAATAAAGTTGTTGGTAATGTTACTCAAACAAAGCAGAAATCGAGTGTGTGTGATTTGGGTCAAGTAGGGAAGTTGTTTAGCCTTATTTTGAAGAGAGAGCAAGTACCGTTTGTTTACCCTCGGTTTAGACGATTTCTAAATTTTTCAAATATTCGCCGTGAACCGAATCAGCTGATTTTGACACGAGTCTCCAAACATAGGTTAACCAGACGACACTGTGGCAGAATATGACCCGGTGGATCGTCCTCTTCTTATTTGTTCTGAAACCTACTACAACTACCCACTACAAGGAAGGAAACACATTTTTATTATTCAGTATCATTTTTTTCAATAATATTTATTGTTTATATTATTGGTTTTTTCCCTTCCGCCAAAATACAAATATTACAATAGATATTTTCATTAACTAGTACATGATATCGACTTCATTGAGTAACAAGGAATTGTCATAAAAAATATACAGTTTTGAGCGATTTTACAATTTTATCTTTTGTTTAAACATCAATCAACATATAATTCTTTTAGTTATTTTCCCCAGGGTTAAGGGTAAGTTCTTTTTGTTATGAGATGGTCAGAAATGGATAATTATACTACGCTTTACAAATATAGAAAAAATATTCAAAAATTGGTTTATTTCGCTTAGTACGTAGTTCCGGAAATGTCCGTAAGAGAGCAGATTGCGTTTGTTTTTATTAAAACATGTGGTTACACTTTAATCGTTTATGGACTACACGACCATTCCGTTTGAGGTTTCTTCGTTAAATATTAAAGGAAATGTTTATATTACCTCTCTTCTTGAAGTTCTTACTTGGGTGAAGCCGCTTCTCAGGTGGTGTTCGTATTTGGTGGTAATTTCACAACCGTCCGGCAAATATTATCTCGTTAAAACTCGAACTCTGCTAGGCTATGCCTACTCGTCCAAAATGGTTTTTTCACTTTTATTATGGAGTATAACAAGTTAACGTTGATAACTAAGGTAGTAGTACATCATGTTTATACTGTTCTTTAATTTTGTAACAATTTTGTGCTTTTCAAAAGGTTTCAAAAGGATATTTTAATAAATTTTTATCTCATCATTTTGTCAACTGGGCAGGTTTAAATTTCAAATTCGATTAACAATACTTGTTATTTACGTTACTCTTAGTAACCCATAATTTTTATATATCTGTTTATTGGTTCTGCTATTTACTTTTTAGTATATAGGCAGTTTGTAATTATTATAAATTTATTTTTGATTTACAGAAAAATAATTCTTTTTAAATTTGGTTTCTTTCCCAATTTGATTTACATAATAGTTTTCTGTTTATTTTCTTATAACTTTGGATATAAGTATTTAATATTTTTATTAACTTTAAATGAATTTATATATTATTTCTTAATCTCTTATAGTATTCTTACACTGAACTATTTTCTTCTGCCATTTCCCTCATACAGTATTATTTTAATTTTCATTATCATCTGATATTTAAATCTTTTAAGTTTTTAACACAAACCCTGGGTTATCTTATACAATAAAACCATTATTTTATAAAATATAAAATTAACATAGGTACTACACAATATAAATCCTACAATAACTAAACAAAATACATAATTAGTTAGTAGCATCATGATCTACTATTATAGTTTATAATTCTCACATTTACAGTACAATTCTGTAAGAAGTTCCCTTCACCTTCACTTATTACCTCATTGGGTACACTAACTCACTTGTCACTGTATATCACTTTAATCGTTTATAATGTTTAGTGATACAACTTAATTTTGAGCTCGTTATAGTTTACCCATTTCTGACCTTTATGGTATTACAAAAGTTATCATTTATTGGGACCGGGTTATGTACCGTTACATAAAGCCCCCCCACTAGAACAAATTTATTTTGGTTTTACTCGTTTATTAAAATAAATTGTTGATTGGTTCAATTCTCCTAATATTCTTGGTTTTTTTTTTCTTCGTAATAGTGTTTCATTTCCGACTGGTTATACACTCCCTTTATTCTATTATTGTTAATTGTTTTAATTTCATAAGTATTATTCCCCTTCACCTGGGTTATGAGGTAAGGTCCAGTATAAAGTAACAGTAGCTTCTGAGCAATACCCTCTATAGAACTGGGTAGTTGTCTATTTTTGATTAATACCTTATCTCCCATCTGGTATGTATCCAATCTTCTCTTTTTTACTTGATCCCTTTTTTGTTGAAGTTCCACTTTATGCAACAGTCTGTTGTGCATTTCCACTTTGTCGAACTCTACTCTCTCTCCGGAGGAAAATTTATCAACGAGGTAATTTCTCTTGGTGGTGGTTTATCAAACATTACCTGATAAGGGCTAGTTCCGATAGTGTCATGGTATGACCAATTAAGGAAAGTCTCTGCTGGTTTGATGTATTGGCTCCAGTTTTTATGTTCTTGGTGACAGTATGTACGTAGAATTCTGCCAACTTCCCTTAATACACGTTCAGCAGGATTACTACTAGGGTGGTACACTGATGTTTTGTAGGTCCTTATTTGCCATTTTCTCAATTCTTCTTTCCACTTTTTACCCCGAAATTGCGTTCCATGATCTGTTATAACTGTTTCCGGTTTTCCCACCTCAGGTAAGTATTTTTGAATGATTACTTCTAGAATTTTCTTCGTTGTGGCTCTACTGATAGCGTAGAGTTTTGTATATTTTGTATAATGATCAAAGATAATGATTATATATTTATATTTATGTCTCCCTCCACTTCGGGGAAAAGGTCCACATATATCCAAAAATGTCTTTTCAAGTTTATTATTAGATTTTATTGCAACCATTGCTCCCGTTCTCTTCTCATTATTTACTTTTACTAGCTGGCATATGTTACAGTTTTTTACTATTACTCTAACTCTCTTATTCATAGCTTTCACGTAACAGTGTTCAGATAGAGCTTTAATAACTTTGAGTGATCCCATGTGACCATATCTTTCATGATAATCCTTAATCAGGGCTACTTCTGTTGCTTCGGGCACATACATCTTCCATACATGATCCTTAATGGTAGGACGAATAAAAAGGATCTCTTCATAAACACAGAAAAATTTCATTATTATAGGGTCATGTTGTAATATTCGTTCCTTAATTTTTGTTAATTTAGTGTCCCTTTGTTGATCGACTTTTATTTTATTAATTATATCTTGTAACTCCTTTTTCATTTTAATAATGTAATATATTTTTCCAATACTTTCTGGTTCTATTTCACAAGTTCCCTTTTCTAGATTAATCCGTGATAATCGGTCTGCTATTACATTCTTCTTACCCAGAATATATTCCCAGTCTAAATTATACTCTTGAAGTATTAATACCCATCTGGTGAGTCGGCCGTGGTTAAGTTTGCAATTTTTTAAAAACGAAATTGATCTATGATCGGTTCTGATGGTTACTGGGTATCCCAATATAAATGTTCGAAATTTTATACATGAGAACACAACACTCAGCAGTTCCTTTTCAGTTACTGTATAATTCCTCTCACAACTACTCAGTACTCTGCTTGCAAAACTGATGACCCCATGATTTCCTTCCTCATCTTCCTGATATAGCTCACTTCCAAGGCTAATGTTACTAGCATCACAATTTATGAAATAACGTTTATTAAAATTTGGGTGATGTAACATGATGCTGTCAAGAAATTTATTTTTTACTACTTCACTTTCTTCCTATTTCCACTTGTTTTTCTTTGAAAGTAAACATTGGAATTTGGCTGTTACTTCTGAATAATTCTGTTGAAATTTCCTATAATAGTTGCATATCCCCAAAAAGGATTGAAATTGTTTCAAGTTTTTTTGGTTTAGGAAAATCTTGGATAGCCTTTACCTTTTCAGGAGATGGTTTAATTCCAGTAGCAGATAAAATGAACCCTAAAAATGGTAGTTCATGTGTGATAAATTTAGATTTATCCAGTTTTAAAGTTATATTATGTTGCAAGAGTTTATTTAACACTGTTTCCACTCGGTTACAATGCTCCTCCCAAGTACAAGACGTAATTAATATGTCATCCACATATATGGTAGTAAAATCTAAAACTTCCTTACCTAAAATTTGGTCCATGCATTGGATGAACACGGCCACAGAATTTACCAATCCGAAAGGCAAACGCTTAAAATGATAATTTCGTCCTTCGAATATGAAAGCAACATATTGTCTGCTGTTAGGGTGCAACTCTGCCAATATCCACAGACTGCATCCCAAGTACTCATGTACTTGCATCCATAGAATTTTTTCATTATTTCTTCAATCTCACCTGGAGACGTGCGATCGTTAATGAGCATTTTATTCAACTCCCGAGCATCAAGACATAGTCTGACTTGACCATCTTTCTTCGGTATAGCTACCAATGGGCTGGTATACGGAGAACTACTTCTTTCAATTATGTCTTCTAATATCATTCTTTGAATTTCTTTCCTTGCTGCCTCTTTCAAAGCTTGAGCAATAGGGTATGATCGTTTATTAAAATTTACATTTTCCTTGAACTTTAGTTCACACAAGAAGTTTTTTGCTTTTCCTGGTGATTCTGAGAATACTGATTTATATTTATTATAAATTTTTATAAGCTGTTGTTTTTGTTCTACACTAATTATTTCTGGTGCCTGCCTATTCTGAAACTCAATTATCTCTTCTATCTTCTCTTGCCAAATCTTTGATTCTGTTACTTCTGTGTTTTTACCTAGGGTTAATCTATTATCCTCCCTAACAAAAAATGAGCTCGGACACTGAGGGGCACTTTGGCTACCAATTATCTCAGCCGTTAACTCACCATTTTCTGTGCTCAAGGTTACTATACCCCTGGCCAGATTTATAATTGCAGTGTGTCGCCGTAGCATATCACACCCTATTAACACCCTAAACGGTAGCCCTTTTGCTACTAAAAATCCCATAGGTATTCCTATTCCATTAGTGGTAACATTCAAAGACACTTGTTTCCTGATGGTTTTATTTTGTTTCCCTGTGGCACCAACAATTGTTAAATTATTAATTGGTAAAGTAGGTATTCTCTCAGTAGTTAGCTCAGTAATACGATCTAGTTCTAATTGATCAATAATTGAAATATTGGCTCCTGTATCAATCATGGCCTCTGCTGACACTCCATTTAATTTTATTTGTATATAGACTATGTCATTGTTTGGTGATGACTCTTGAATTGCTCTTTCTTCCATTAACTCTGACTGTATATTCTTTAAAAAATTATTTCTGATAATGGTTATTGGTTTGTTTAATTTATTATTATAATTGGGTTTGTGGTAAATTCTGTGCCCTGTTGTTTCTAGCAGTGACGGGCAATCACATCTTCTCACTGCTGGTACCCGTTTCCCCTATTTCCATCATTATCATTATTCGATTCAACATTTTCATTATGTTGAATATTGCTTATTGGTCTCCTTTCTTCATCACTATTTCTGAATCTAGGTTGCTCTTCACTCCTACTCCTTTGTGGACCTTCTTCTCGGTGATAAGAATCGTGTCTTGTAATTTCGACTGTTATAATTTGGCCATCTTCCTCGATATCTATTATTAAAATAATTGTTATTAGCATGTACATAATTTACTCTAGGTCGATTCTCTCTTGGTGGTTCATTCTTCCGCTCCTCAGTATTCCCTGACCTCCATCTACTTCTCCTATAATAAGATTCCTGCTCATAATTTTCTAGTAGCGCTTCCATGCCTCCAATAGTTTTTATTTGTCCACTTAATCGGGCACTGATGATCTTCTCTTCGAAATGATATGCAATCTTGGTCACTAGACACTCTTCCGGGATCTTTGGGTCTAAATACTTTGCTATACACACCTTCCCCAGAAAGTAAGCCGTAGGTGTTTGTCCCATTGTACGGTCATACCTACCATGACAAATATCGTCCCTAATAATGTTTTGTACTGACTCCGACCAGTACTTAAGTTTGAACATTGTTTTGAAACCCCCATAATCACACACCTCGTTCCTGATTACCGTCCACCAATTATCATTGATGTTTTTAAAAGATTCGTCTAATATCCCTGTGATCATATTCCATCGATTCTCCTTTGATCTATTCAAAATTTCGTCTACTCTCCCTAAAAATTCGAGTGGGTTCCTGTGATAATCCCGAAAGTTTACACTTTCCTTACTATCTTGAAAAACATGATGACTGTTGCATGCAGATCTAGAACTTATTCTATCGATGTCACCTTGAAAATTGGTTTGTATTTGTTGCAAATTATCTAATTTCTCTGCTTGGCTGTTACACTGATTTTTTACATTCTCTACTGTTTTATGAAACTCCGAAAATTTACAGTTTAGACTGCCTTTGATACTATCTAACTGGTCATTGTTTTCTTGGCGTATGGCCATTACACGAACTTGATTATTTTGTTCTTCCTTTTCCATTCGGGCATCAATTCCTGTTTTAATTAGTTCCATCTTTTCTTCTGTTTTATCCAACCTTTGATTGGTTTCTATTACTTTCTTCTCTGCCTCTTCCTTATATTCATCTACTCTTTGGCTAAGCGTATTACTGACCCGTTCAATTTTACTCTCTAGATTTTCTCTTAATTCCTTGTTGAAGTTCTCCATCTTACCCTCAATTTGTTTTAAATTCTCATTATTCTCTTCAAATTTTGCATTCATCTCTTCTCTTTGTCCTTCAACAGTTTCTTTCAGTTCATTGTATTGTTCATTCATGGTTTGTTTGATATTTCCATGAATGGTCTCTATTTTTTCATTTAGTTGTTTGACTAAACTTTCCTGAATGCTATCGATTTTCTCATTGGTCTGTCTATTTTGTTCCTCCTGTTTCTTAAAATTCTCCTTATTTGCTCATTGGTTTGTTTTAAAGTTTCCTCCTGTTTTCTAAATTGTTCAGCCATAAATTTCATCATGTCTTGCCAATTAGGTTCTTCTCTGGCTACCGCTTTGTCTGGTTGGTCCCCTTGGGCATCCTCTTCAACTATTTCCTTGTCCGTATCTGTGATTACTTCGGTTTCTTCTTTATCACCCATTGGTTGTTCCATTTCGCTGTCCGTAAATATTTCTATCTCTCGTTCCTGTCCACCTTCTTCCTTCTCCTTTTCTTCTGCCCTCTTCTTCGATCTGCCTCTGGTATTATGCATTTCTTGTTTTCTCATAACTGCCTACGATAATTAGGTTTTTTGGTATATTAATTTATTGAATATCCCAAAATTCTTTTCTAATTACAGCCCTTTTACGTTGAGCGCCAATTTTGTAACGTAGCGGTTTATTTTAGAGGTGTTAGCGAAACGTCCGTCTTAGTCAAGCCCCCCCCCCACTATTGGGTTCGCCAATTTTTAACGTATCTGGTTTTTTAGAGGTACCAGCAAAACGTCTGTCTTTTTTACAGTCTCAGATCGGTCAGAACACCTCTCCGCAGTCGCCACTTATGAATTATAAAGACTGAAGTTTAAATAAAGTTGTTGGTAATGTTACTCAAACAAAGCAGAAATCGAGTGTGTGTGATTTGGGTCAAGTAGGGAAGTTGTTTAGCCTTATTTTGAAGAGAGAGCAAGTACCGTTTGTTTACCCTCGGTTTAGACGATTTCTAAATTTTTCAAATATTCGCCGTGAACCGAATCAGCTGATTTTGACACGAGTCTCCAAACATAGGTTAACCAGACGACACTGTGGCAGAATATGACCCGGTGGATCGTCCTCTTCTTATTTGTTCTGAAACCTACTACAACTACCCACTACAAGGAAGGAAACACATTTTTATTATTCAGTATCATTTTTTTCAATAATATTTATTGTTTATATTATTGGTTTTTTCCCTTCCGCCAAAATACAAATATTACAATAGATATTTTCATTAACTAGTACATGATATCGACTTCATTGAGTAACAAGGAATTGTCATAAAAAATATACAGTTTTGAGCGATTTTACAATTTTATCTTTTGTTTAAACATCAATCAACATATAATTCTTTTAGTTATTTTCCCCAGGGTTAAGGGTAAGTTCTTTTTGTTATGAGATGGTCAGAAATGGATAATTATACTACGCTTTACAAATATAGAAAAAATATTCAAAAATTGGTTTATTTCGCTTAGTACGTAGTTCCGGAAATGTCCGTAAGAGAGCAGATTGCGTTTGTTTTTATTAAAACATGTGGTTACACTTTAATCGTTTATGGACTACACGACCATTCCGTTTGAGGTTTCTTCGTTAAATATTAAAGGAAATGTTTATATTACCTCTCTTCTTGAAGTTCTTACTTGGGTGAAGCCGCTTCTCAGGTGGTGTTCGTATTTGGTGGTAATTTCACAACCGTCCGGCAAATATTATCTCGTTAAAACTCGAACTCTGCTAGGCTATGCCTACTCGTCCAAAATGGTTTTTTCACTTTTATTATGGAGTATAACAAGTTAACTTTGATAACTAAGGTAGTAGTACATCATGTTTATACTGTTCTTTAATTTTGTAACAATTTTGTGCTTTTCAAAAGGTTTCAAAAGGATATTTTAATAAATTTTTATCTCATCATTTTGTCAACTGGGCAGGTTTAAATTTCAAATTCGATTAACAATACTTGTTATTTACGTTACTCTTAGTAACCCATAATTTTTATATATCTGTTTATTGGTTCTGCTATTTACTTTTTAGTATATAGGCAGTTTGTAATTATTATAAATTTATTTTTGATTTACAGAAAAATAATTCTTTTTAAATTTGGTTTCTTTCCCAATTTGATTTACATAATAGTTTTCTGTTTATTTTCTTATAACTTTGGATATAAGTATTTAATATTTTTATTAACTTTAAATGAATTTATATATTATTTCTTAATCTCTTATAGTATTCTTACACTGAACTATTTTCTTCTGCCATTTCCCTCATACAGTATTATTTTAATTTTCATTATCATCTGATATTTAAATCTTTTAAGTTTTTAACACAAACCCTGGGTTATCTTATACAATAAAACCATTATTTTATAAAATATAAAATTAACATAGGTACTACACAATATAAATCCTACAATAACTAAACAAAATACATAATTAGTTAGTAGCATCATGATCTACTATTATAGTTTATAATTCTCACATTTACAGTACAATTCTGTAAGAAGTTCCCTTCATCTTCACTTATTACCTCATTGGGTACACTAACTCACTTGTCACTGTATATCACTTTAATCGTTTATAATGTTTAGTGATACAACTTAATTTTGAGCTCGTTATAGTTTACCCATTTCTGACCTTTATGGTATTACAAAAGTTATCATTTATTGGGACCGGGTTATGTACCGTTACATAAAGCCCCCCCACTAGAACAAATTTATTTTGGTTTTACTCGTTTATTAAAATAAATTGTTGATTGGTTCAATTCTCCTAATATTCTTGGTTTTTTTTTTTCTTCGTAATAGTGTTTCATTTCCGACTGGTTATACACTCCCTTTATTCTATTATTGTTAATTGTTTTAATTTCATAAGTATTATTCCCCTTCACCTGGGTTATGAGGTAAGGTCCAGTATAAAGTAACAGTAGCTTCTGAGCAATACCCTCTATAGAACTGGGTAGTTGTCTATTTTTGATTAATACCTTATCTCCCATCTGGTATGTATCCAATCTTCTCTTTTTTACTTGATCCCTTTTTTGTTGAAGTTCCACTTTATGCAACACTCTGTTGTGCATTTCCACTTTGTCGAACTCTACTCTCTCTCCGGAGGAAAATTTATCAACGAGGTAATTTCTCTTGGTGGTGGTTTATCAAACATTACCTGATAAGGGCTAGTTCTGATAGTGTTATGGTATGACCAATTAAGGAAAGTCTCTGCTGGTTTGATGTATTGGCTCCAGATTTTATGTTCTTGGTGACAGTATGTACGTAGAATTCTGCCAACTTCCCTTAATACACGTTCAGCAGGATTACTACTAGGGTGGTACACTGATGTTTTGTAGGTCCTTATTTGCCATTTTCTCAATTCTTCTTTCCACTTTTTACCCCGAAATTGCGTTCCATGATCTGTTATAACTGTTTCCGGTTTTCCCACCTCAGGTAAGTATTTTTGAATGATTACTTCTAGAATTTTCTTCGTTGTGGCTCTACTGATAGCGTAGAGTTTTGTATATTTTGTATAATGATCAAAGATAATGATTATATATTTATATTTATGTCTCCCTCCACTTCGGGGAAAAGGTCCACATATATCCAAAAATGTCTTTTCAAGTTTATTATTAGATTTTATTGCAACCATTGCTCCCGTTCTCTTCTCATTATTTACTTTTACTAGCTGGCATATGTTACAGTTTTTTACTATTACTCTAACTCTCTTATTCATAGCTTTCACGTAACAGTGTTCAGATAGAGCTTTAATAACTTTGAGTGATCCCATGTGACCATATCTTTCATGATAATCCTTAATCAGGGCTACTTCTGTTGCTTCGGGCACATACATCTTCCATACATGATCCTTAATGGTAGGACGAATAAAAAGGATCTCTTCATAAACACAGAAAAATTTCATTATTATAGGGTCATGTTGTAATATTCGTTCCTTAATTTTTGTTAATTTAGTGTCCCTTTGTTGATCGACTTTTATTTTATTAATTATATCTTGTAACTCCTTTTTCATTTTAATAATGTAATATATTTTTCCAATACTTTCTGGTTCTATTTCACAAGTTCCCTTTTCTAGATTAATCCGTGATAATCGGTCTGCTATTACATTCTTCTTACCCAGAATATATTCCCAGTCTAAATTATACTCTTGAAGTATTAATACCCATCTGGTGAGTCGGCCGTGGTTAAGTTTGCAATTTTTTAAAAACGAAATTGATCTATGATCGGTTCTGATGGTTACTGGGTATCCCAATATAAATGTTCGAAATTTTATACATGAGAACACAACACTCAGCAGTTCCTTTTCAGTTACTGTATAATTCCTCTCACAACTACTCAGTACTCTGCTTGCAAAACTGATGACCCCATGATTTCCTTCCTCATCTTCCTGATATAGCTCACTTCCAAGGCTAATGTTACTAGCATCACAATTTATGAAAAAACGTTTATTAAAATTTGGGTGATGTAACATGATGCTGTCAAGAAATTTATTTTTTACTATCTGAAAATTATTATCTTCACTTTCTTCCTATTTCCACTTGTTTTTCTTTGAAAGTAAACATTGGAATTTGGCTGTTACTTCTGAATAATTCTGTTGAAATTTCCTATAATAGTTGCATATCCCCAAAAAGGATTGAAATTGTTTCAAGTTTTTTTGGTTTAGGAAAATCTTGGATAGCCTTTACCTTTTCAGGAGATGGTTTAATTCCAGTAGCAGATAAAATGAACCCTAAAAATGGTAGTTCATGTGTGATAAATTTAGATTTATCCAGTTTTAAAGTTATATTATGTTGCAAGAGTTTATTTAACACTGTTTCCACTCGGTTACAATGCTCCTCCCAAGTACAAGACGTAATTAATATGTCATCCACATATATGGTAGTAAAATCTAAAACTTCCTTACCTAAAATTTGGTCCATGCATTGGATGAACACGGCCACAGAATTTACCAATCCGAAAGGCAAACGCTTAAAATGATAATTTCGTCCTTCGAATATGAAAGCAACATATTGTCTGCTGTTAGGGTGCAACTCTGCCAATATCCACAGACTGCATCCCAAGTACTCATGTACTTGCATCCATAGAATTTTTTCATTATTTCTTCAATCTCACCTGGAGACGTGCGATCGTTAATGAGCATTTTATTCAACTCCCGAGCATCAAGACATAGTCTGACTTGACCATCTTTCTTCGGTATAGCTACCAATGGGCTGGTATACGGAGAACTACTTCTTTCAATTATGTCTTCTAATATCATTCTTTGAATTTCTTTCCTTGCTGCCTCTTTCAAAGCTTGAGCAATAGGGTATGATCGTTTATTAAAATTTACATTTTCCTTGAACTTTAGTTCACACAAGAAGTTTTTTGCTTTTCCTGGTGATTCTGAGAATACTGATTTATATTTATTATAAATTTTTATAAGCTGTTGTTTTTGTTCTACACTAATTATTTCTGGTGCCTGCCTATTCTGAAACTCAATTATCTCTTCTATCTTCTCTTGCCAAATCTTTGATTCTGTTACTTCTGTGTTTTTACCTAGGGTTAATCTATTATCCTCCCTAACAAAAAATGAGCTCGGACACTGAGGGGCACTTTGGCTACCAATTATCTCAGCCGTTAACTCACCATTTTCTGTGCTCAAGGTTACTATACCCCTGGCCAGATTTATAATTGCAGTGTGTCGCCGTAGCATATCACACCCTATTAACACCCTAAACGGTAGCCCTTTTGCTACTAAAAATCCCATAGGTATTCCTATTCCATTAGTGGTAACATTCAAAGACACTTGTTTCCTGATGGTTTTATTTTGTTTCCCTGTGGCACCAACAATTGTTAAATTATTAATTGGTAAAGTAGGTATTCTCTCAGTAGTTAGCTCAGTAATACGATCTAGTTCTAATTGATCAATAATTGAAATATTGGCTCCTGTATCAATCATGGCCTCTGCTGACACTCCATTTAATTTTATTTGTATATAGACTATGTCATTGTTTGGTGATGACTCTTGAATTGCTCTTTCTTCCATTAACTCTGACTGTATATTCTTTAAAAAATTATTTCTGATAATGGTTATTGGTTTGTTTAATTTATTATTATAATTGGGTTTGTGGTAAATTCTGTGCCCTGTTGTTTCTAGCAGTGACGGGCAATCACATCTTCTCACTGCTGGTACCCGTTTCCCCTATTTCCATCATTATCATTATTCGATTCAACATTTTCATTATGTTGAATATTGCTTATTGGTCTCCTTTCTTCATCACTATTTCTGAATCTAGGTTGCTCTTCACTCCTACTCCTTTGTGGACCTTCTTCTCGGTGATAAGAATCGTGTCTTGTAATTTCGACTGTTATAATTTGGCCATCTTCCTCGATATCTATTATTAAAATAATTGTTATTAGCATGTACATAATTTACTCTAGGTCGATTCTCTCTTGGTGGTTCATTCTTCCGCTCCTCAGTATTCCCTGACCTCCATCTACTTCTCCTATAATAAGATTCCTGCTCATAATTTTCTAGTAGCGCTTCCATGCCTCCAATAGTTTTTATTTGTCCACTTAATCGGGCACTGACGATCTTCTCTTCGAAATGATACGCAATCTTGGTCACTAGACACTCTTCCGGGATCTTTGGGTCTAAATACTTTGCTATACACACCTTCCCCAGAAAGTAAGCCGTAGGTGTTTGTCCCATTGTACGGTCATACCTACCATGACAAATATCGTCCCTAATAATGTTTTGTACTGACTCCGACCAGTACTTAAGTTTGAACATTGTTTTGAAACCCCCATAATCACACACCTCGTTCCTGATTACCGTCCACCAATTATCATTGATGTTTTTAAAAGATTCGTCTAATATCCCTGTGATCATATTCCATCGATTCTCCTTTGATCTATTCAAAATTTCGTCTACTCTCCCTAAAAATTCGAGTGGGTTCCTGCGATAATCCCGAAAGTTTACACTTTCCTTACTATCTTGAAAAACATGATGACTGTTGCATGCAGATCTAGAACTTATTCTATCGATGTCACCTTGAAAATAGGTTTGTATTTGTTGCAAATTATCTAATTTCTCTGCTTGGCTGTTACACTGATTTTTTACATTCTCTACTGTTTTATGAAACTCCGAAAATTTACAGTTTATACTGCCTTTGATACTATCTAACTGGTCATTGTTTTCTTGGCGTATGGCCATTACACGAACTTGATTATTTTGTTCTTCCTTTTCCATTCGGGTGTCAATTCCTGTTTTAATTAGTTCCATCTTTTTTTCTGTTTTATCCAACCTTTGATTGGTTTCTATTACTTTCTTCTCTGCCTCTTCCTTATATTCATCTACTCTTTGGCTAAGCGTATTACTGACCCGTTCAATTTTACTCTCTAGATTTTCTCTTAATTCCTTGTTGAAGTTCTCCATCTTACCCTCAATTTGTTTTAAATTCCCATTATTCTCTTCAAATTTTGCATTCATCTCTTCTCTTTGTCCTTCAACAGTTTCTTTCAGTTCATTGTATTGTTCATTCATGGTTTGTTTGATATTTCCATGAATGGTCTCTATTTTTTCATTTAGTTGTTTGACTAAACTTTCCTGAATGCTATCGATTTTCTCATTGGTCTGTCTATTTTTGTTCCTCCTGTTTCTTAAAATTCTCCTTATTTTCCTCATTGGTTTGTTATAAATTTTCCTCCTGTTTCTTAAAATTCTCCTTATTTTCCTCATTGGTTTGTTTTAAAGTTTCCTCCTGTTTTCTAAATTGTTCAGCCATAAATTTCATCATGTCTTGCCAATTAGGTTCTTCTCTGGCTACCGCTTTGTCTGGTTGGTCCCCTTGGGCATCCTCTTCAACTATTTCCTTGTCCGTATCTGTGATTACTTCGGTTTCTTCTTTATCACCCATTGGTTGTTCCATTTCGCTGTCCGTAAATATTTCTATCTCTCGTTCCTGTCCACCTTCTTCCTTCTCCTTTTCTTCTGCCCTCTTCTTCCATCTGCCTCTGGTATTATGCATTTCTTGTTTTCTCATAACTGCCTAAGATAATTAGGTTTTTTGGTATATTAATTTATTGAATATCCCAAAATTCTTTTCTAATTACGGCCCTTTTACGTTGAGCGCCAATTTTGTAACGTAGCGGTTTATTTTAGAGGTGTTAGCGAAACGTCCGCCTTAGTCAAGCCCCCCCCCCCACTATTGGGTTCGCCAATTTTTAACGTATCTGGTTTTATAGAGGTACCAGCAAAACGTCTGTCTTTTTTACAGTCTCAGATCGGTCAGAACACCTCTCCGCAGTCGCCACTTATGAATTATAAAGACTGAAGTTTAAATAAAGTTGTTGGTAATGTTACTCAAACAAAGCAGAAATCGAGTGTGTGTGATTTGGGTCAAGTAGGGAAGTTGTTTAGCCTTATTTTGAAGAGAGAGCAAGTACCGTTTGTTTACCCTCGGTTTAGACGATTTCTAAATTTTTCAAATATTCGCCGTGAACCGAATCAGCTGATTTTGACACGAGTCTCCAAACATAGGTTAACCAGACGACACTGTGGCAGAATATGACCCGGTGGATCGTCCTCTTCTTATTTGTTCTGAAACCTACTACAACTACCCACTACAAGGAAGGAAACACATTTTTATTATTCAATATCATTTTTTTCAATAATATTTATTGTTTATATTATTGGTTTTTTCCCTTCCGCCAAAATACAAATATTACAATCGATATTTTCATTAACTAGTACATGATATCGACTTCATTGAGTAACAAGGAATTGTCATAAAAAATATACAGTTTTGAGCGATTTTACAATTTTATCTTTTGTTTAAACATCAATCAACATATAATTCTTTTAGTTATTTTCCCCAGGGTTAAGGGTAAGTTCTTTTTGTTATGAGATGGTCAGAAATGGATAATTATACTATGCTTTACAAATATAGAAAAAATATTCAAAAATTGGTTTATTTCGCTTAGTACGTAGTTCCGGAAATGTCCGTAAGAGAGCAGATTGCGTTTGTTTTTATTAAAACATGTGGTTACACTTTAATCGTTTATGGACTACACGACCATTCCGTTTGAGGTTTCTTCATTAAATATTAAAGGAAATGTTTATATTACCTCTCTTCTTGAAGTTCTTACTTGGGTGAAGCCGCTTCTCAGGTGGTGTTCGTATTTGGTGGTAATTTCACAACCGTCCGGCAAATATTATCTCGTTAAAACTCGAACTCTGCTAGGCTATGCCTACTCGTCCAAAATGGTTTTTTCACTTTTATTATGGAGTATAACAAGTTAACTTTGATAACTAAGGTAGTAGTACATCATGTTTATACTGTTCTTTAATTTTGTAACAATTTTGTGCTTTTCAAAAGGTTTCAAAAGGATATTTTAATAAATTTTTATCTCATCATTTTGTCAACTGGGCAGGTTTAAATTTCAAATTCGATTAACAATACTTGTTATTTACGTTACTCTTAGTAACCCATAATTTTTATATATCTTTTTATTGGTTCTGCTATTTACTTTTTAGTATATAGGCAGTTTGTAATTATTATAAATTTATTTTTGATTTACAGAAAAATAATTCTTTTTAAATTTGGTTTCTTTCCCAATTTGATTTACATAATAGTTTTCTGTTTATTTTCTTATAACTTTGGATATAAGTATTTAATATTTTTATTAACTTTAAATGAATTTATATATTATTTCTTAATCTCTTATAGTATTCTTACACTGAACTATTTTCTTCTGCCATTTCCCTCATACAGTATTATTTTAATTTTCATTATCATCTGATATTTAAATCTTTTAAGTTTTTAACACAAACCCTGGGTTATCTTATACAATAAAACCATTATTTTATAAAATATAAAATTAACATAGGTACTACACAATATAAATCCTACAATAACTAAACAAAATACATAATTAGTTAGTAGCATCATGATCTACTATTATAGTTTATAATTCTCACATTTACAGTACAATTCTGTAAGAAGTTCCCTTCACCTTCACTTATTACCTCATTGGGTACACTAACTCACTTGTCACTGTATATCACTTTAATCGTTTATAATGTTTAGTGATACAACTTAATTTTGAGCTCGTTATAGTTTACCCATTTCTGACCTTTATGGTATTACAAAAGTTATCATTTATTGGGACCGGGTTATGTACCGTTACATAAAGCCCCCCCACTAGAACAAATTTATTTTGGTTTTACTCGTTTATTAAAATAAATTGTTGATTGGTTCAATTCTCCTAATATTCTTGGTTTTTTTTTTCTTCGTAATAGTGTTTCATTTCCGACTGGTTATACACTCCCTTTATTCTATTATTGTTAATTGTTTTAATTTCATAAGTATTATTCCCCTTCACCTGGGTTATGAGGTAAGGTCCAGTATAAAGTAACAGTAGCTTCTGAGCAATACCCTCTATAGAACTGGGTAGTTGTCTATTTTTGATTAATACCTTATCTCCCATCTGGTATGTATCCAATCTTCTCTTTTTTACTTGATCCCTTTTTTGTTGAAGTTCCACTTTATGCAACAGTCTGTTGTGCATTTCCACTTTGTCGAACTCTACTCTCTCTCCGGAGGAAAATTTATCAACGAGGTAATTTCTCTTGGTGGTGGTTTATCAAACATTACCTGATAAGGGCTAGTTCCGATAGTGTCATGGTATGACCAATTAAGGAAAGTCTCTGCTGGTTTGATGTATTGGCTCCAGTTTTTATGTTCTTGGTGACAGTATGTACGTAGAATTCTGCCAACTTCCCTTAATACACGTTCAGCAGGATTACTACTAGGGTGGTACACTGATGTTTTGTAGGTCCTTATTTGCCATTTTCTCAATTCTTCTTTCCACTTTTTACCCCGAAATTGCGTTCCATGATCTGTTATAACTGTTTCCGGTTTTCCCACCTCAGGTAAGTATTTTTGAATGATTACTTCTAGAATTTTCTTCGTTGTGGCTCTACTGATAGCGTAGAGTTTTGTATATTTTGTATAATGATCAAAGATAATGATTATATATTTATATTTATGTCTCCCTCCACTTCGGGGAAAAGGTCCACATATATCCAAAAATGTCTTTTCAAGTTTATTATTAGATTTTATTGCAACCATTGCTCCCGTTCTCTTCTCATTATTTACTTTTACTAGCTGGCATATGTTACAGTTTTTTACTATTACTCTAACTCTCTTATTCATAGCTTTCACGTAACAGTGTTCAGATAGAGCTTTAATAACTTTGAGTGATCCCATGTGACCATATCTTTCATGATAATCCTTAATCAGGGCTACTTCTGTTGCTTCGGGCACATACATCTTCCATACATGATCCTTAATGGTAGGACGAATAAAAAGGATCTCTTCATAAACACAGAAAAATTTCATTATTATAGGGTCATGTTGTAATATTCGTTCCTTAATTTTTGTTAATTTAGTGTCCCTTTGTTGATCGACTTTTATTTTATTAATTATATCTTGTAACTCCTTTTTCATTTTAATAATGTAATATATTTTTCCAATACTTTCTGGTTCTATTTCACAAGTTCCCTTTTCTAGATTAATCCGTGATAATCGGTCTGCTATTACATTCTTCTTACCCAGAATATATTCCCAGTCTAAATTATACTCTTGAAGTATTAATACCCATCTGGTGAGTCGGCCGTGGTTAAGTTTGCAATTTTTTAAAAACGAAATTGATCTATGATCGGTTCTGATGGTTACTGGGTATCCCAATATAAATGTTTGAAATTTTATACATGAGAACACAACACTCAGCAGTTCCTTTTCAGTTACTGTATAATTCCTCTCACAACTACTCAGTACTCTGCTTGCAAAACTGATGACCCCATGATTTCCTTCCTCATCTTCCTGATATAGCTCACTTCCAAGGCTAATGTTACTAGCATCACAATTTATGAAAAAACGTTTATTAAAATTTGGGTGATGTAACATGATGCTGTCAAGAAATTTATTTTTTACTATCTGAAAATTATTATCTTCACTTTCTTCCTATTTCCACTTGTTTTTCTTTGAAAGTAAACATTGGAATTTGGCTGTTACTTCTGAATAATTCTGTTGAAATTTCCTATAATAGTTGCATATCCCCAAAAAGGATTGTAATTGTTTCAAGTTTTTTTGGTTTAGGAAAATCTTGGATAGCCTTTACCTTTTCAGGAGATGGTTTAATTCCAGTAGCAGATAAAATGAACCCTAAAAATGGTAGTTCATGTGTGATAAATTTAGATTTATCCAGTTTTAAAGTTATATTAATTTGCAAGAGTTTATTTAACACTGTTTCCACTCGGTTACAATGCTCCTCCCAAGTACAAGACGTAATTAATATGTCATCCACATATATGGTAGTAAAATCTAAAACTTCCTTACCTAAAATTTGGTCCATGCATTGGATGAACACGGCCACAGAATTTACCAATCCGAAAGGCAAACGCTTAAAATGATAATTTCGTCCTTCAAATATGAAAGCAACATATTGTCTGCTGTTAGGGTGCAACTCTGCCAATATCCACAGACTGCATCCCAAGTACTCATGTACTTGCATCCATAGAATTTTTTCATTATTTCTTCAATCTCACCTGGAGACGTGCGATCGTTAATGAGCATTTTATTCAACTCCCGAGCATCAAGACATAGTCTGACTTGACCATCTTTCTTCGGTATAGCTACCAATGGGCTGGTATACGGAGAACTACTTCTTTCAATTATGTCTTCTAATATCATTCTTTGAATTTCTTTCCTTGCTGCCTCTTTCAAAGCTTGAGCAATAGGGTATGATCGTTTATTAAAATTTACATTTTCCTTGAACTTTAGTTCACACAAGAAGTTTTTTGCTTTTCCTGGTGATTCTGAGAATACTGATTTATATTTATTATAAATTTTTATAAGCTGTTGTTTTTGTTCTACACTAATTATTTCTGGTGCCTGCCTATTCTGAAACTCAATTATCTCTTCTATCTTCTCTTGCCAAATCTTTGATTCTGTTACTTCTGTGTTTTTACCTAGGGTTAATCTATTATCCTCCCTAACAAAAAATGAGCTCGGACACTGAGGGGCACTTTGGCTACCAATTATCTCAGCCGTTAACTCACCATTTTCTGTGCTCAAGGTTACTATACCCCTGGCCAGATTTATAATTGCAGTGTGTCGCCGTAGCATATCACACCCTATTAACACCCTAAACGGTAGCCCTTTTGCTACTAAAAATCCCATAGGTATTCCTATTCCATTAGTGGTAACATTCAAAGACACTTGTTTCCTGATGGTTTTATTTTGTTTCCCTGTGGCACCAACAATTGTTAAATTATTAATTGGTAAAGTAGGTATTCTCTCAGTAGTTAGCTCAGTAATACGATCTAGTTCTAATTGATCAATAATTGAAATATTGGCTCCTGTATCAATCATGGCCTCTGCTGACACTCCATTTAATTTTATTTGTATATAGACTATGTCATTGTTTGGTGATGACTCTTGAATTGCTCTTTCTTCCATTAACTCTGACTGTATATTCTTTAAAAAATTATTTCTGATAATGGTTATTGGTTTGTTTAATTTATTATTATAATTGGGTTTGTGGTAAATTCTGTGCCCTGTTGTTTCTAGCAGTGACGGGCAATCACATCTTCTCACTGCTGGTACCCGTTTCCCCTATTTCCATCATTATCATTATTCGATTCAACATTTTCATTATGTTGAATATTGCTTATTGGTCTCCTTTCTTCATCACTATTTCTGAATCTAGGTTGCTCTTCACTCCTACTCCTTTGTGGACCTTCTTCTCGGTGATAAGAATCGTGTCTTGTAATTTCGACTGTTATAATTTGGCCATCTTCCTCGATATCTATTATTAAAATAATTGTTATTAGCATGTACATAATTTACTCTAGGTCGATTCTCTCTTGGTGGTTCATTCTTCCGCTCCTCAGTATTCCCTGACCTCCATCTACTTCTCCTATAATAAGATTCCTGCTCATAATTTTCTAGTAGCGCTTCCATGCCTCCAATAGTTTTTATTTGTCCACTTAATCGGGCACTGATGATCTTCTCTTCGAAATGATACGCAATCTTGGTCACTAGACACTCTTCCGGGATCTTTGGGTCTAAATACTTTGCTATACACACCTTCCCCAGAAAGTAAGCCGTAGGTGTTTGTCCCATTGTACGGTCATACCTACCATGACAAATATCGTCCCTAATAATGTTTTGTACTGACTCCGACCAGTACTTAAGTTTGAACATTGTTTTGAAACCCCCATAATCACACACCTCGTTCCTGATTACCGTCCACCAATTATCATTGATGTTTTTAAAAGATTCGTCTAATATACCTTTGATCATATTCCATCGATTCTCCTTTGATCTATTCAAAATTTCGTCTACTCTCCCTAAAAATTCGAGTGGGTTCCTGCGATAATCCCGAAAGTTTACACTTTCCTTACTATCTTGAAAAACATGATGACTGTTGCATGCAGATCTAGAACTTATTCTATCGATGTCACCTTGAAAATTGGTTTGTATTTGTTGCAAATTATCTAATTTCTCTGCTTGGCTGTTACACTGATTTTTTACATTCTCTACTGTTTTATGAAACTCCGAAAATTTACAGTTTAGACTGCCTTTGATACTATCTAACTGGTCATTGTTTTCTTGGCGTATGGCCATTACACGAACTTGATTATTTTGTTCTTCCTTTTCCATTCGGGCGTCAATTCCTGTTTTAATTAGTTCCATCTTTTCTTCTGTTTTATCCAACCTTTGATTGGTTTCTATTACTTTCTTCTCTGCCTCTTCCTTATATTCATCTACTCTTTGGCTAAGCGTATTACTGACCCGTTCAATTTTACTCTCTAGATTTTCTCTTAATTCCTTGTTGAAGTTCTCCATCTTACCCTCAATTTGTTTTAAATTCTCATTATTCTCTTCAAATTTTGCATTCATCTCTTCTCTTTGTCCTTCAACAGTTTCTTTCAGTTCATTGTATTGTTCATTCATGGTTTGTTTGATATTTCCATGAATGGTCTCTATTTTTTCATTTAGTTGTTTGACTAAACTTTCCTGAATGCTATCGATTTTCTCATTGGTCTGTCTATTTTGTTCCTCCTGTTTCTTAAAATTCTCCTTATTTTCCTCATTGGTTTGTTTTAAATTTTCCTCCTGTTTCTTAAAATTCTCCTTATTTGCTCATTGGTTTGTTTTAAAGTTTCCTCCTGTTTTCTAAATTGTTCAGCCATAAATTTCATCATGTCTTGCCAATTAGGTTCTTCTCTGGCTACCGCTTTGTCTGGTTGGTCCCCTTGGGCATCCTCTTCAACTATTTCCTTGTCCGTATCTGTGATTACTTCGGTTTCTTCTTTATCACCCATTGGTTGTTCCATTTCGCTGTCCGTAAATATTTCTATCTCTCGTTCCTGTCCACCTTCTTCCTTCTCCTTTTCTTCTGCCCTCTTCTTCGATCTGCCTCTGGTATTATGCATTTCTTGTTTTCTCATAACTGCCTACGATAATTAGGTTTTTTGGTATATTAATTTATTGAATATCCCAAAATTCTTTTCTAATTACAGCCCTTTTACGTTGAGCGCCAATTTTGTAACGTAGCGGTTTATTTTAGAGGTGTTAGCGAAACGTCCGTCTTAGTCAAGCCCCCCCCCCCCACTATTGGGTTCGCCAATTTTTAACGTATCTGGTTTTTTAGAGGTACCAGCAAAACATCTGTCTTTTTTACAGTCTCAGATCGGTCAGAACACCTCTCCGCAGTCGCCACTTATGAATTATAAAGACTGAAGTTTAAATAAAGTTGTTGGTAATGTTACTCAAACAAAGCAGAAATCGAGTGTGTGTGATTTGGGTCAAGTAGGGAAGTTGTTTAGCCTTATTTTGAAGAGAGAGCAAGTACCGTTTGTTTACCCTCGGTTTAGACGATTTCTAAATTTTTCAAATATTCGCCGTGAACCGAATCAGCTGATTTTGACACGAGTCTCCAAACATAGGTTAACCAGACGACACTGTGGCAGAATATGACCCGGTGGATCGTCCTCTTCTTATTTGTTCTGAAACCTACTACAACTACCCACTACAAGGAAGGAAACACATTTTTATTATTCAATATCATTTTTTTCAATAATATTTATTGTTTATATTATTGGTTTTTTCCCTTCCGCCAAAATACAAATATTACAATAGATATTTTCATTAACTAGTACATGATATCGACTTCATTGAGTAACAAGGAATTGTCATAAAAAATATACAGTTTTGAGCGATTTTACAATTTTATCTTTTGTTTAAACATCAATCAACATATAATTCTTTTAGTTATTTTCCCCAGGGTTAAGGGTAAGTTCTTTTTGTTATGAGATGGTCAGAAATGGATAATTATACTACGCTTTACAAATATAGAAAAAATATTCAAAAATTGGTTTATTTCGCTTAGTACGTAGTTCCGGAAATGTCCGTAAGAGAGCAGATTGCGTTTGTTTTTATTAAAACATGTGGTTACACTTTAATCGTTTATGGACTACACGACCATTCCGTTTGAGGTTTCTTCGTTAAATATTAAAGGAAATGTTTATATTACCTCTCTTCTTGAAGTTCTTACTTGGGTGAAGCCGCTTCTCAGGTGGTGTTCGTATTTGGTGGTAATTTCACAACCGTCCGGCAAATATTATCTCGTTAAAACTCGAACTCTGCTAGGCTATGCCTACTCGTCCAAAATGGTTTTTTCACTTTTATTATGGAGTATAACAAGTTAACTTTGATAACTAAGGTAGTAGTACATCATGTTTATACTGTTCTTTAATTTTGTAACAATTTTGTGCTTTTCAAAAGGTTTCAAAAGGATATTTTAATAAATTTTTATCTCATCATTTTGTCAACTGGGCAGGTTTAAATTTCAAATTCGATTAACAATACTTGTTATTTACGTTACTCTTAGTAACCCATAATTTTTATATATCTTTTTATTGGTTCTGCTATTTACTTTTTAGTATATAGGCAGTTTGTAATTATTATAAATTTATTTTTGATTTACAGAAAAATAATTCTTTTTAAATTTGGTTTCTTTCCCAATTTGATTTACATAATAGTTTTCTGTTTATTTTCTTATAACTTTGGATATAAGTATTTAATATTTTTATTAACTTTAAATGAATTTATATATTATTTCTTAATCTCTTATAGTATTCTTACACTGAACTATTTTCTTCTGTCATTTCCCTCATACAGTATTATTTTAATTTTCATTATCATCTGATATTTAAATCTTTTAAGTTTTTAACACAAACCCTGGGTTATCTTATACAATAAAACCATTATTTTATAAAATATAAAATTAACATAGGTACTACACAATATAAATCCTACAATAACTAAACAAAATACATAATTAGTTAGTAGCATCATGATCTACTATTATAGTTTATAATTCTCACATTTACAGTACAATTCTGTAAGAAGTTCCCTTCACCTTCACTTATTACCTCGTTGGGTACACTAACTCACTTGTCACTGTATATCACTTTAATCGTTTATAATGTTTAGTGATACAACTTAATTTTGAGCTCGTTATAGTTTACCCATTTCTGACCTTTATGGTATTACAAAAGTTATCATTTATTGGGACCGGGTTATGTACCGTTACATAAAGCCCCCCCACTAGAACAAATTTATTTTGGTTTTACTCGTTTATTAAAATAAATTGTTGATTGGTTCAATTCTCCTAATATTCTTGGTTTTTTTTTTCTTCGTAATAGTGTTTCATTTCCGACTGGTTATACACTCCCTTTATTCTATTATTGTTAATTGTTTTAATTTCATAAGTATTATTCCCCTTCACCTGGGTTATGAGGTAAGGTCCAGTATAAAGTAACAGTAGCTTCTGAGCAATACCCTCTATAGAACTGGGTAGTTGTCTATTTTTGATTAATACCTTATCTCCCATCTGGTATGTATCCAATCTTCTCTTTTTTACTTGATCCCTTTTTTTTTGAAGTTCCACTTTATGCAACACTCTGTTGTGCATTTCCACTTTGTCGAACTCTACTCTCTCTCCGGAGGAAAATTTATCAACGAGGTAATTTCTCTTGGTGGTGGTTTATCAAACATTACCTGATAAGGGCTAGTTCCGATAGTGTCATGGTATGACCAATTAAGGAAAGTCTCTGCTGGTTTGATGTATTGGCTCCAGTTTTTATGTTCTTGGTGACAGTATGTACGTAGAATTCTGCCAACTTCCCTTAATACACGTTCAGCAGGATTACTACTAGGGTGGTACACTGATGTTTTGTAGGTCCTTATTTGCCATTTTCTCAATTCTTCTTTCCACTTTTTACCCCAAAATTGCGTTCCATGATCTGTTATAACTGTTTCCGGTTTTCCCACCTCAGGTAAGTATTTTTGAATGATTACTTCTAGAATTTTCTTCGTTGTGGCTCTACTGATAGCGTAGAGTTTTGTATATTTTGTATAATGATCAAAGATAATGATTATATATTTATATTTATGTCTCCCTCCACTTCGGGGAAAAGGTCCACATATATCCAAAAATGTCTTTTCAAGTTTATTATTAGATTTTATTGCAACCAGTGCTCCCGTTCTCTTCTCATTATTTACTTTTACTAGCTGGCATATGTTACAGTTTTTTACTATTACTCTAACTCTCTTATTCATAGCTTTCACGTAACAGTGTTCAGATAGAGCTTTAATAACTTTGAGTGATCCCATGTGACCATATCTTTCATGATAATCCTTAATCAGGGCTACTTCTGTTGCTTCGGGCACATACATCTTCCATACATGATCCTTAATGGTAGGACGAATAAAAAGGATGTCTTCATAAACACAGAAAAATTTCATTATTATAGGGTCATGTTGTAATATTCGTTCCTTAATTTTTGTTAATTTAGTGTCCCTTTGTTGATCGACTTTTATTTTATTAATTATATCTTGTAACTCCTTTTTCATTTTAATAATGTAATATATTTTTCCAATACTTTCTGGTTCTATTTCACAAGTTCCCTTTTCTAGATTAATCCGTGATAATCGGTCTGCTATTACATTCTTCTTACCCAGAATATATTCCCAGTCTAAATTATACTCTTGAAGTATTAATACCCATCTGGTGAGTCGGCCGTGGTTAAGTTTGCAATTTTTTAAAAACGAAATTGATCTATGATCGGTTCTGATGGTTACTGGGTATCCCAATATAAATGTTCAAAATTTTATACATGAGAACACAACACTCAGCAGTTCCTTTTCAGTTACTGTATAATTCCTCTCACAACTACTCAGTACTCTGCTTGCAAAACTGATGACCCCATGATTTCCTTCCTCATCTTCCTGATATAGCTCACTTCCAAGGCTAATGTTACTAGCATCACAATTTATGAAAAAACGTTTATTAAAATTTGGGTGATGTAACATGATGCTGTCAAGAAATTTATTTTTTACTATCTGAAAATTATTATCTTCACTTTCTTCCTATTTCCACTTGTTTTTCTTTGAAAGTAAACATTGGAATTTGGCTGTTACTTCTGAATAATTCTGTTGAAATTTCCTATAATAGTTGCATATCCCCAAAAAGGATTGTAATTGTTTCAAGTTTTTTTGGTTTAGGAAAATCTTGGATAGCCTTTACCTTTTCAGGAGATGGTTTAATTCCAGTAGCAGATAAAATGAACCCTAAAAATGGTAGTTCATGTGTGATAAATTTAGATTTATCCAGTTTTAAAGTTATATTATGTTGCAAGAGTTTATTTAACACTGTTTCCACTCGGTTACAATGCTCCTCCCAAGTACAAGACGTAATTAATATGTCATCCACATATATGGTAGTAAAATCTAAAACTTCCTTACCTAAAATTTGGTCCATGCATTGGATGAACACGGCCACAGAATTTACCAATCCGAAAGGCAAACGCTTAAAATGATAATTTCGTCCTTCGAATATGAAAGCAACATATTGTCTGCTGTTAGGGTGCAACTCTATTTGCCAATATCCACAGACTGCATCCCAAGTACTCATGTACTTGCATCCATAGAATTTTTTCATTATTTCTTCAATCTCACCTGGAGACGTGCGATCGTTAATGAGCATTTTATTCAACTCCCGAGCATCAAGACATAGTCTGACTTGACCATCTTTCTTCGGTATAGATCGAATGGGCTGGTATACGGAGAACTACTTCTTTCAATTATGTCTTCTAATATCATTCTTTGAATTTCTTTCCTTGCTGCCTCTTTCAAAGCTTGAGCAATAGGGTATGATCGTTTATTAAAATTTACATTTTCCTTGAACTTTAGTTCACACAAGAAGTTTTTTGCTTTTCCTGGTGATTCTGAGAATACTGATTTATATTTATTATAAATTTTTATAAGCTGTTGTTTTTGTTCTACACTAATTATTTCTGGTGCCTGCCTATTCTGAAACTCAATTATCTCTTCTATCTTCTCTTGCCAAATCTTTGATTCTGTTACTTCTGTGTTTTTACCTAGGGTTAATCTATTATCCTCCCTAACAAAAAATGAGCTCGGACACTGAGGGGCACTTTGGCTACCAATTATCTCAGCCGTTAACTCACCATTTTCTGTGCTCAAGGTTACTATACCCCTGGCCAGATTTATAATTGCAGTGTGTCACCGTAGCATATCACACCCTATTAACACCCTAAACGGTAGCCCTTTTGCTACTAAAAATCCCATAGGTATTCCTATTCCATTAGTGGTAACATTCAAAGACACTTGTTTCCTGATGGTTTTATTTTGTTTCCCTGTGGCACCAACAATTGTTAAATTATTAATTGGTAAAGTAGGTATTCTCTCAGTAGTTAGCTCAGTAATACGATCTAGTTCTAATTGATCAATAATTGAAATATTGGCTCCTGTATCAATCATGGCCTCTGCTGACACTCCATTTAATTTTATTTGTATATAGACTATGTCATTGTTTGGTGATGACTCTTGGATTGCTCTTTCTTCCATTAACTCTGACTGTATATTCTTTAAAAAATTATTTCTGATAATGGTTATTGGTTTGTTTAATTTATTATTATAATTGGGTTTGTGGTAAATTCTGTGCCCTGTTGTTTCTAGCAGTGACGGGCAATCACATCTTCTCACTGCTGGTACCCGTTTCCCCTATTTCCATCATTATCATTATTCGATTCAACATTTTCATTATGTTGAATATTGCTTATTGGTCTCCTTTCTTCATCACTATTTCTGAATCTAGGTTGCTCTTCACTCCTACTCCTTTGTGGACCTTCTTCTCGGTGATAAGAATCGTGTCTTGTAATTTCGACTGTTATAATTTGGCCATCTTCCTCGATATCTATTATTAAAATAATTGTTATTAGCATGTACATAATTTACTCTAGGTCGATTCTCTCTTGGTGGTTCATTCTTCCGCTCCTCAGTATTCCCTGACCTCCATCTACTTCTCCTATAATAAGATTCCTGCTCATAATTTTCTAGTAGCGCTTCCATGCCTCCAATAGTTTTTATTTGTCCACTTAATCGGGCACTGATGATCTTCTCTTCGAAATGATACGCAATCTTGGTCACTAGACACTCTTCCGGGATCTTTGGGTCTAAATACTTTGCTGTACACACCTTCCCCAGAAAGTAAGCCGTAGGTGTTTGTCCCATTGTACGGTCATACCTACCATGACAAATATCGTCCCTAATAATGTTTTGTACTGACTCCGACCAGTACTTAAGTTTGAACATTGTTTTGAAACCCCCATAATCACACACCTCGTTCCTGATTACCGTCCACCAATTATCATTGATGTTTTTAAAAGATTCGTCTAATATACCTTTGATCATATTCCATCGATTCTCCTTTGATCTATTCAAAATTTCGTCTACTCTCCCTAAAAATTCGAGTGGGTTCCTGCGATAATCCCGAAAGTTTACACTTTCCTTACTATCTTGAAAAACATGATGACTGTTGCATGCAGATCTAGAACTTATTCTATCGATGTCACCTTGAAAATTGGTTTGTATTTGTTGCAAATTATCTAATTTCTCTGCTTGGCTGTTACACTGATTTTTTACATTCTCTACTGTTTTATGAAACTCCGAAAATTTACAGTTTAGACTGCCTTTGATACTATCTAACTGGTCATTGTTTTCTTGGCGTATGGCCATTACACGAACTTGATTATTTTGTTCTTCCTTTTCCATTCGGGCGTCAATTCCTGTTTTAATTAGTTCCATCTTTTCTTCTGTTTTATCCAACCTTTGATTGGTTTCTATTACTTTCTTCTCTGCCTCTTCCTTATATTCATCTACTCTTTGGCTAAGCGTATTACTGACCCGTTCAATTTTACTCTCTAGATTTTCTCTTAATTCCTTGTTGAAGTTCTCCATCTTACCCTCAATTTGTTTTAAATTCTCATTATTCTCTTCAAATTTTGCATTCATCTCTTCTCTTTGTCCTTCAACAGTTTCTTTCAGTTCATTGTATTGTTCATTCATGGTTTGTTTGATATTTCCATGAATGGTCTCTATTTTTTCATTTAGTTGTTTGACTAAACTTTCCTGAATGCTATCGATTTTCTCATTGGTCTGTCTATTTTGTTCCTCCTGTTTCTTAAAATTCTCCTTATTTTCCTCATTGGTTTGTTTTAAATTTTCCTCCTGTTTCTTAAAATTCTCCTTATTTGCTCATTGGTTTGTTTTAAAGTTTCCTCCTGTTTTCTAAATTGTTCAGCCATAAATTTCATCATGTCTTGCCAATTAGGTTCTTCTCTGGCTACCGCTTTGTCTGGTTGGTCCCCTTGGGCATCCTCTTCAACTATTTCCTTGTCCGTATCTGTGATTACTTCGGTTTCTTCTTTATCACCCATTGGTTGTTCCATTTCGCTGTCCGTAAATATTTCTATCTCTCGTTCCTGTCCACCTTCTTCCTTCTCCTTTTCTTCTGCCCTCTTCTTCGATCTGCCTCTGGTATTATGCATTTCTTGTTTTCTCATAACTGCCTACGATAATTAGGTTTTTTGGTATATTAATTTATTGAATATCCCAAAATTCTTTTCTAATTACAGCCCTTTTACGTTGAGCGCCAATTTTGTAACGTAGCGGTTTATTTTAGAGGTGTTAGCGAAACGTCCGTCTTAGTCAAGCCCCCCCCCCCACTATTGGGTTCGCCAATTTTTAACGTATCTGGTTTTTTAGAGGTACCAGCAAAACGTCTGTCTTTTTTACAGTCTCAGATCGGTCAGAACACCTCTCCGCAGTCGCCACTTATGAATTATAAAGACTGAAGTTTAAATAAAGTTGTTGGTAATGTTACTCAAACAAAGCAGAAATCGAGTGTGTGTGATTTGGGTCAAGTAGGGAAGTTGTTTAGCCTTATTTTGAAGAGAGAGCAAGTACCGTTTGTTTACCCTCGGTTTAGACGATTTCTAAATTTTTCAAATATTCGCCGTGAACCGAATCAGCTGATTTTGACACGAGTCTCCAAACATAGGTTAACCAGACGACACTGTGGCAGAATATGACCCGGTGGATCGTCCTCTTCTTATTTGTTCTGAAACCTACTACAACTACCCACTACAAGGAAGGAAACATTTTTTTATTATTCAATATCATTTTTTTCAATAATATTTATTGTTTATATTATTGGTTTTTTCCCTTCCGCCAAAATACAAATATTACAATCGATATTTTCATTAACTAGTACATGATATCGACTTCATTGAGTAACAAGGAATTGTCATAAAAAATATACAGTTTTGAGCGATTTTACAATTTTATCTTTTGTTTAAACATCAATCAACATATAATTCTTTTAGTTATTTTCCCCAGGGTTAAGGGTAAGTTCTTTTTGTTATGAGATGGTCAGAAATGGATAATTATACTACGCTTTACAAATATAGAAAAAATATTCAAAAATTGGTTTATTTCGCTTAGTACGTAGTTCCGGAAATGTCCGTAAGAGAGCAGATTGCGTTTGTTTTTATTAAAACATGTGGTTACACTTTAATCGTTTATGGACTACACGACCATTCCGTTTGAGGTTTCTTCGTTAAATATTAAAGGAAATGTTTATATTACCTCTCTTCTTGAAGTTCTTACTTGGGTGAAGCCGCTTCTCAGGTGGTGTTCGTATTTGGTGGTAATTTCACAACCGTCCGGCAAATATTATCTCGTTAAAACTCGAACTCTGCTAGGCTATGCCTACTCGTCCAAAATGGTTTTTTCACTTTTATTATGGAGTATAACAAGTTAACTTTGATAACTAAGGTAGTAGTACATCATGTTTATACTGTTCTTTAATTTTGTAACAATTTTGTGCTTTTCAAAAGGTTTCAAAAGGATATTTTAATAAATTTTTATCTCATCATTTTGTCAACTGGGCAGGTTTAAATTTCAAATTCGATTAACAATACTTGTTATTTACGTTACTCTTAGTAACCCATAATTTTTATATATCTTTTTATTGGTTCTGCTATTTACTTTTTAGTATATAGGCAGTTTGTAATTATTATAAATTTATTTTTGATTTACAGAAAAATAATTCTTTTTAAATTTGGTTTCTTTCCCAATTTGATTTACATAATAGTTTTCTGTTTATTTTCTTATAACTTTGGATATAAGTATTTAATATTTTTATTAACTTTAAATGAATTTATATATTATTTCTTAATCTCTTATAGTATTCTTACACTGAACTATTTTCTTCTGCCATTTCCCTCATACAGTATTATTTTAATTTTCATTATCATCTGATATTTAAATCTTTTAAGTTTTTAACACAAACCCTGGGTTATCTTATACAATAAAACCATTATTTTATAAAATATAAAATTAACATAGGTACTACACAATATAAATCCTACAATAACTAAACAAAATACATAATTAGTTAGTAGCATCATGATCTACTATTATAGTTTATAATTCTCACATTTACAGTACAATTCTGTAAGAAGTTCCCTTCACCTTCACTTATTACCTCGTTGGGTACACTAACTCACTTGTCACTGTATATCACTTTAATCGTTTATAATGTTTAGTGATACAACTTAATTTTGAGCTCGTTATAGTTTACCCATTTCTGACCTTTATGGTATTACAAAAGTTATCATTTATTGGGACCGGGTTATGTACCGTTACATAAAGCCCCCCCACTAGAACAAATTTATTTTGGTTTTACTCGTTTATTAAAATAAATTGTTGATTGGTTCAATTCTCCTAATATTCTTGGTTTTTTTTTTCTTCGTAATAGTGTTTCATTTCCGACTGGTTATACACTCCCTTTATTCTATTATTGTTAATTGTTTTAATTTCATAAGTATTATTCCCCTTCACCTGGGTTATGAGGTAAGGTCCAGTATAAAGTAACAGTAGCTTCTGAGCAATACCCTCTATAGAACTGGGTAGTTGTCTATTTTTGATTAATACCTTATCTCCCATCTGGTATGTATCCAATCTTCTCTTTTTTACTTGATCCCTTTTTTTTTGAAGTTCCACTTTATGCAACACTCTGTTGTGCATTTCCACTTTGTCGAACTCTACTCTCTCTCCGGAGGAAAATTTATCAACGAGGTAATTTCTCTTGGTGGTGGTTTATCAAACATTACCTGATAAGGGCTAGTTCCGATAGTGTCATGGTATGACCAATTAAGGAAAGTCTCTGCTGGTTTGATGTATTGGCTCCAGTTTTTATGTTCTTGGTGACAGTATGTACGTAGAATTCTGCCAACTTCCCTTAATACACGTTCAGCAGGATTACTACTAGGGTGGTACACTGATGTTTTGTAGGTCCTTATTTGCCATTTTCTCAATTCTTCTTTCCACTTTTTACCCCAAAATTGCGTTCCATGATCTGTTATAACTGTTTCCGGTTTTCCCACCTCAGGTAAGTATTTTTGAATGATTACTTCTAGAATTTTCTTCGTTGTGGCTCTACTGATAGCGTAGAGTTTTGTATATTTTGTATAATGATCAAAGATAATGATTATATATTTATATTTATGTCTCCCTCCACTTCGGGGAAAAGGTCCACATATATCCAAAAATGTCTTTTCAAGTTTATTATTAGATTTTATTGCAACCATTGCTCCCGTTCTCTTCTCATTATTTACTTTTACTAGCTGGCATATGTTACAGTTTTTTACTATTACTCTAACTCTCTTATTCATAGCTTTCACGTAACAGTGTTCAGATAGAGCTTTAATAACTTTGAGTGATCCCATGTGACCATATCTTTCATGATAATCCTTAATCAGGGCTACTTCTGTTGCTTCGGGCACATACATCTTCCATACATGATCCTTAATGGTAGGACGAATAAAAAGGATGTCTTCATAAACACAGAAAAATTTCATTATTATAGGGTCATGTTGTAATATTCGTTCCTTAATTTTTGTTAATTTAGTGTCCCTTTGTTGATCGACTTTTATTTTATTAATTATATCTTGTAACTCCTTTTTCATTTTAATAATGTAATATATTTTTCCAATACTTTCTGGTTCTATTTCACAAGTTCCCTTTTCTAGATTAATCCGTGATAATCGGTCTGCTATTACATTCTTCTTACCCAGAATATATTCCCAGTCTAAATTATACTCTTGAAGTATTAATACCCATCTGGTGAGTCGGCCGTGGTTAAGTTTGCAATTTTTTAAAAACGAAATTGATCTATGATCGGTTCTGATGGTTACTGGGTATCCCAATATAAATGTTCAAAATTTTATACATGAGAACACAACACTCAGCAGTTCCTTTTCAGTTACTGTATAATTCCTCTCACAACTACTCAGTACTCTGCTTGCAAAACTGATGACCCCATGATTTCCTTCCTCATCTTCCTGATATAGCTCACTTCCAAGGCTAATGTTACTAGCATCACAATTTATGAAAAAACGTTTATTAAAATTTGGGTGATGTAACATGATGCTGTCAAGAAATTTATTTTTTACTATCTGAAAATTATTATCTTCACTTTCTTCCTATTTCCACTTGTTTTTCTTTGAAAGTAAACATTGGAATTTGGCTGTTACTTCTGAATAATTCTGTTGAAATTTCCTATAATAGTTGCATATCCCCAAAAAGGATTGTAATTGTTTCAAGTTTTTTTGGTTTAGGAAAATCTTGGATAGCCTTTACCTTTTCAGGAGATGGTTTAATTCCAGTAGCAGATAAAATGAACCCTAAAAATGGTAGTTCATGTGTGATAAATTTAGATTTATCCAGTTTTAAAGTTATATTATGTTGCAAGAGTTTATTTAACACTGTTTCCACTCGGTTACAATGCTCCTCCCAAGTACAAGACGTAATTAATATGTCATCCACATATATGGTAGTAAAATCTAAAACTTCCTTACCTAAAATTTGGTCCATGCATTGGATGAACACGGCCACAGAATTTACCAATCCGAAAGGCAAACGCTTAAAATGATAATTTCGTCCTTCGAATATGAAAGCAACATATTGTCTGCTGTTAGGGTGCAACTCTATTTGCCAATATCCACAGACTGCATCCCAAGTACTCATGTACTTGCATCCATAGAATTTTTTCATTATTTCTTCAATCTCACCTGGAGACGTGCGATCGTTAATGAGCATTTTATTCAACTCCCGAGCATCAAGACATAGTCTGACTTGACCATCTTTCTTCGGTATAGCTACCAATGGGCTGGTATACGGAGAACTACTTCTTTCAATTATGTCTTCTAATATCATTCTTTGAATTTCTTTCCTTGCTGCCTCTTTCAAAGCTTGAGCAATAGGGTATGATCGTTTATTAAAATTTACATTTTCCTTGAACTTTAGTTCACACAAGAAGTTTTTTGCTTTTCCTGGTGATTCTGAGAATACTGATTTATATTTATTATAAATTTTTATAAGCTGTTGTTTTTGTTCTACACTAATTATTTCTGGTGCCTGCCTATTCTGAAACTCAATTATCTCTTCTATCTTCTCTTGCCAAATCTTTGATTCTGTTACTTCTGTGTTTTTACCTAGGGTTAATCTATTATCCTCCCTAACAAAAAATGAGCTCGGACACTGAGGGGCACTTTGGCTACCAATTATCTCAGCCGTTAACTCACCATTTTCTGTGCTCAAGGTTACTATACCCCTGGCCAGATTTATAATTGCAGTGTGTCGCCGTAGCATATCACACCCTATTAACACCCTAAACGGTAGCCCTTTTGCTACTAAAAATCCCATAGGTATTCCTATTCCATTAGTGGTAACATTCAAAGACACTTGTTTCCTGATGGTTTTATTTTGTTTCCCTGTGGCACCAACAATTGTTAAATTATTAATTGGTAAAGTAGGTATTCTCTCAGTAGTTAGCTCAGTAATACGATCTAGTTCTAATTGATCAATAATTGAAATATTGGCTCCTGTATCAATCATGGCCTCTGCTGACACTCCATTTAATTTTATTTGTATATAGACTATGTCATTGTTTGGTGATGACTCTTGAATTGCTCTTTCTTCCATTAACTCTGACTGTATATTCTTTAAAAAATTATTTCTGATAATGGTTATTGGTTTGTTTAATTTATTATTATAATTGGGTTTGTGGTAAATTCTGTGCCCTGTTGTTTCTAGCAGTGACGGGCAATCACATCTTCTCACTGCTGGTACCCGTTTCCCCTATTTCCATCATTATCATTATTCGATTCAACATTTTCATTATGTTGAATATTGCTTATTGGTCTCCTTTCTTCATCACTATTTCTGAATCTAGGTTGCTCTTCACTCCTACTCCTTTGTGGACCTTCTTCTCGGTGATAAGAATCGTGTCTTGTAATTTCGACTGTTATAATTTGGCCATCTTCCTCGATATCTATTATTAAAATAATTGTTATTAGCATGTACATAATTTACTCTAGGTCGATTCTCTCTTGGTGGTTCATTCTTCCGCTCCTCAGTATTCCCTGACCTCCATCTACTTCTCCTATAATAAGATTCCTGCTCATAATTTTCTAGTAGCGCTTCCATGCCTCCAATAGTTTTTATTTGTCCACTTAATCGGGCACTGATGATCTTCTCTTCGAAATGATACGCAATCTTGGTCACTAGACACTCTTCCGGGATCTTTGGGTCTAAATACTTTGCTATACACACCTTCCCCAGAAAGTAAGCCGTAGGTGTTTGTCCCATTGTACGGTCATACCTACCATGACAAATATCGTCCCTAATAATGTTTTGTACTGACTCCGACCAGTACTTAAGTTTGAACATTGTTTTGAAACCCCCATAATCACACACCTCGTTCCTGATTACCGTCCACCAATTATCATTGATGTTTTTAAAAGATTCGTCTAATATCCCTGTGATCATATTCCATCGATTCTCCTTTGATCTATTCAAAATTTCGTCTACTCTCCCTAAAAATTCGAGTGGGTTCCTGCGATAATCCCGAAAGTTTACACTTTCCTTACTATCTTGAAAAACATGATGACTGTTGCATGCAGATCTAGAACTTATTCTATCGATGTCACCTTGAAAATTGGTTTGTATTTGTTGCAAATTATCTAATTTCTCTGCTTGGCTGTTACACTGATTTTTTACATTCTCTACTGTTTTATGAAACTCCGAAAATTTACAGTTTAGACTGCCTTTGATACTATCTAACTGGTCATTGTTTTCTTGGCGTATGGCCATTACACGAACTTGATTATTTTGTTCTTCCTTTTCCATTCGGGCGTCAATTCCTGTTTTAATTAGTTCCATCTTTTCTTCTGTTTTATCCAACCTTTGATTGGTTTCTATTACTTTCTTCTCTGCCTCTTCCTTATATTCATCTACTCTTTGGCTAAGCGTATTACTGACCCGTTCAATTTTACTCTCTAGATTTTCTCTTAATTCCTTGTTGAAGTTCTCCATCTTACCCTCAATTTGTTTTAAATTCTCATTATTCTCTTCAAATTTTGCATTCATCTCTTCTCTTTGTCCTTCAACAGTTTCTTTCAGTTCATTGTATTGTTCATTCATGGTTTGTTTGATATTTCCATGAATGGTCTCTATTTTTTCATTTAGTTGTTTGACTAAACTTTCCTGAATGCTATCGATTTTCTCATTGGTCTGTCTATTTTGTTCCTCCTGTTTCTTAAAATTCTCCTTATTTTCCTCATTGGTTTGTTTTAAATTTTCCTCCTGTTTCTTAAAATTCTCCTTATTTGCTCATTGGTTTGTTTTAAAGTTTCCTCCTGTTTTCTAAATTGTTCAGCCATAAATTTCATCATGTCTTGCCAATTAGGTTCTTCTCTGGCTACCGCTTTGTCTGGTTGGTCCCCTTGGGCATCCTCTTCAACTATTTCCTTGTCCGTATCTGTGATTACTTCGGTTTCTTCTTTATCACCCATTGGTTGTTCCATTTCGCTGTCCGTAAATATTTCTATCTCTCGTTCCTGTCCACCTTCTTCCTTCTCCTTTTCTTCTGCCCTCTTCTTCGATCTGCCTCTGGTATTATGCATTTCTTGTTTTCTCATAACTGCCTACGATAATTAGGTTTTTTGGTATATTAATTTATTGAATATCCCAAAATTCTTTTCTAATTACAGCCCTTTTACGTTGAGCGCCAATTTTGTAACGTAGCGGTTTATTTTAGAGGTGTTAGCGAAACGTCCGTCTTAGTCAACCCCCCCCCACTATTGGGTTCGCCAATTTTTAACGTATCTGGTTTTTTAGAGGTACCAGCAAAACGTCTGTCTTTTTTACAGTCTCAGATCGGTCAGAACACCTCTCCGCAGTCGCCACTTATGAATTATAAAGACTGAAGTTTAAATAAAGTTGTTGGTAATGTTACTCAAACAAAGCAGAAATCGAGTGTGTGTGATTTGGGTCAAGTAGGGAAGTTGTTTAGCCTTATTTTGAAGAGAGAGCAAGCACCGTTTGTTTACCCTCGGTTTAGACGATTTCTAAATTTTTCAAATATTCGCCGTGAACCGAATCAGCTGATTTTGACACGAGTCTCCAAACATAGGTTAACCAGACGACACTGTGGCAGAATATGACCCGGTGGATCGTCCTCTTCTTATTTGTTCTGAAACCTACTACAACTACCCACTACAAGGAAGGAAACACATTTTTATTATTCAATATCATTTTTTTCAATAATATTTATTGTTTATATTATTGGTTTTTTCCCTTCCGCCAAAATACAAATATTACAATCGATATTTTCATTAACTAGTACATGATATCGACTTCATTGAGTAACAAGGAATTGTCATAAAAAATATACAGTTTTGAGCGATTTTACAATTTTATCTTTTGTTTAAACATCAATCAACATATAATTCTTTTAGTTATTTTCCCCAGGGTTAAGGGTAAGTTCTTTTTGTTATGAGATGGTCAGAAATGGATAATTATACTACGCTTTACAAATATAGAAAAAATATTCAAAAATTGGTTTATTTCGCTTAGTACGTAGTTCCGGAAATGTCCGTAAGAGAGCAGATTGCGTTTGTTTTTATTAAAACATGTGGTTACACTTTAATCGTTTATGGACTACACGACCATTCCGTTTGAGGTTTCTTCGTTAAATATTAAAGGAAATGTTTATATTACCTCTCTTCTTGAAGTTCTTACTTGGGTGAAGCCGCTTCTCAGGTGGTGTTCGTATTTGGTGGTAATTTCACAACCGTCCGGCAAATATTATCTCGTTAAAACTCGAACTCTGCTAGGCTATGCCTACTCGTCCAAAATGGTTTTTTCACTTTTATTATGGAGTATAACAAGTTAACTTTGATAACTAAGGTAGTAGTACATCATGTTTATACTGTTCTTTAATTTTGTAACAATTTTGTGCTTTTCAAAAGGTTTCAAAAGGATATTTTAATAAATTTTTATCTCATCATTTTGTCAACTGGGCAGGTTTAAATTTCAAATTCGATTAACAATACTTGTTATTTACGTTACTCTTAGTAACCCATAATTTTTATATATCTTTTTATTGGTTCTGCTATTTACTTTTTAGTATATAGGCAGTTTGTAATTATTATAAATTTATTTTTGATTTACAGAAAAATAATTCTTTTTAAATTTGGTTTCTTTCCCAATTTGATTTACATAATAGTTTTCTGTTTATTTTCTTATAACTTTGGATATAAGTATTTAATATTTTTATTAACTTTAAATGAATTTATATATTATTTCTTAATCTCTTATAGTATTCTTACACTGAACTATTTTCTTCTGTCATTTCCCTCATACAGTATTATTTTAATTTTCATTATCATCTGATATTTAAATCTTTTAAGTTTTTAACACAAACCCTGGGTTATCTTATACAATAAAACCATTATTTTATAAAATATAAAATTAACATAGGTACTACACAATATAAATCCTACAATAACTAAACAAAATACATAATTAGTTAGTAGCATCATGATCTACTATTATAGTTTATAATTCTCACATTTACAGTACAATTCTGTAAGAAGTTCCCTTCACCTTCACTTATTACCTCGTTGGGTACACTAACTCACTTGTCACTGTATATCACTTTAATCGTTTATAATGTTTAGTGATACAACTTAATTTTGAGCTCGTTATAGTTTACCCATTTCTGACCTTTATGGTATTACAAAAGTTATCATTTATTGGGACCGGGTTATGTACCGTTACATAAAGCCCCCCCACTAGAACAAATTTATTTTGGTTTTACTCGTTTATTAAAATAAATTGTTGATTGGTTCAATTCTCCTAATATTCTTGGTTTTTTTTTTCTTCGTAATAGTGTTTCATTTCCGACTGGTTATACACTCCCTTTATTCTATTATTGTTAATTGTTTTAATTTCATAAGTATTATTCCCCTTCACCTGGGTTATGAGGTAAGGTCCAGTATAAAGTAACAGTAGCTTCTGAGCAATACCCTCTATAGAACTGGGTAGTTGTCTATTTTTGATTAATACCTTATCTCCCATCTGGTATGTATCCAATCTTCTCTTTTTTACTTGATCCCTTTTTTTTTGAAGTTCCACTTTATGCAACACTCTGTTGTGCATTTCCACTTTGTCGAACTCTACTCTCTCTCCGGAGGAAAATTTATCAACGAGGTAATTTCTCTTGGTGGTGGTTTATCAAACATTACCTGATAAGGGCTAGTTCCGATAGTGTCATGGTATGACCAATTAAGGAAAGTCTCTGCTGGTTTGATGTATTGGCTCCAGTTTTTATGTTCTTGGTGACAGTATGTACGTAGAATTCTGCCAACTTCCCTTAATACACGTTCAGCAGGATTACTACTAGGGTGGTACACTGATGTTTTGTAGGTCCTTATTTGCCATTTTCTCAATTCTTCTTTCCACTTTTTACCCCAAAATTGCGTTCCATGATCTGTTATAACTGTTTCCGGTTTTCCCACCTCAGGTAAGTATTTTTGAATGATTACTTCTAGAATTTTCTTCGTTGTGGCTCTACTGATAGCGTAGAGTTTTGTATATTTTGTATAATGATCAAAGATAATGATTATATATTTATATTTATGTCTCCCTCCACTTCGGGGAAAAGGTCCACATATATCCAAAAATGTCTTTTCAAGTTTATTATTAGATTTTATTGCAACCATTGCTCCCGTTCTCTTCTCATTATTTACTTTTACTAGCTGGCATATGTTACAGTTTTTTACTATTACTCTAACTCTCTTATTCATAGCTTTCACGTAACAGTGTTCAGATAGAGCTTTAATAACTTTGAGTGATCCCATGTGACCATATCTTTCATGATAATCCTTAATCAGGGCTACTTCTGTTGCTTCGGGCACATACATCTTCCATACATGATCCTTAATGGTAGGACGAATAAAAAGGATGTCTTCATAAACACAGAAAAATTTCATTATTATAGGGTCATGTTGTAATATTCGTTCCTTAATTTTTGTTAATTTAGTGTCCCTTTGTTGATCGACTTTTATTTTATTAATTATATCTTGTAACTCCTTTTTCATTTTAATAATGTAATATATTTTTCCAATACTTTCTGGTTCTATTTCACAAGTTCCCTTTTCTAGATTAATCCGTGATAATCGGTCTGCTATTACATTCTTCTTACCCAGAATATATTCCCAGTCTAAATTATACTCTTGAAGTATTAATACCCATCTGGTGAGTCGGCCGTGGTTAAGTTTGCAATTTTTTAAAAACGAAATTGATCTATGATCGGTTCTGATGGTTACTGGGTATCCCAATATAAATGTTCAAAATTTTATACATGAGAACACAACACTCAGCAGTTCCTTTTCAGTTACTGTATAATTCCTCTCACAACTACTCAGTACTCTGCTTGCAAAACTGATGACCCCATGATTTCCTTCCTCATCTTCCTGATATAGCTCACTTCCAAGGCTAATGTTACTAGCATCACAATTTATGAAAAAACGTTTATTAAAATTTGGGTGATGTAACATGATGCTGTCAAGAAATTTATTTTTTACTATCTGAAAATTATTATCTTCACTTTCTTCCTATTTCCACTTGTTTTTCTTTGAAAGTAAACATTGGAATTTGGCTGTTACTTCTGAATAATTCTGTTGAAATTTCCTATAATAGTTGCATATCCCCAAAAAGGATTGTAATTGTTTCAAGTTTTTTTGGTTTAGGAAAATCTTGGATAGCCTTTACCTTTTCAGGAGATGGTTTAATTCCAGTAGCAGATAAAATGAACCCTAAAAATGGTAGTTCATGTGTGATAAATTTAGATTTATCCAGTTTTAAAGTTATATTATGTTGCAAGAGTTTATTTAACACTGTTTCCACTCGGTTACAATGCTCCTCCCAAGTACAAGACGTAATTAATATGTCATCCACATATATGGTAGTAAAATCTAAAACTTCCTTACCTAAAATTTGGTCCATGCATTGGATGAACACGGCCACAGAATTTACCAATCCGAAAGGCAAACGCTTAAAATGATAATTTCGTCCTTCGAATATGAAAGCAACATATTGTCTGCTGTTAGGGTGCAACTCTATTTGCCAATATCCACAGACTGCATCCCAAGTACTCATGTACTTGCATCCATAGAATTTTTTCATTATTTCTTCAATCTCACCTGGAGACGTGCGATCGTTAATGAGCATTTTATTCAACTCCCGAGCATCAAGACATAGTCTGACTTGACCATCTTTCTTCGGTATAGCTACCAATGGGCTGGTATACGGAGAACTACTTCTTTCAATTATGTCTTCTAATATCATTCTTTGAATTTCTTTCCTTGCTGCCTCTTTCAAAGCTTGAGCAATAGGGTATGATCGTTTATTAAAATTTACATTTTCCTTGAACTTTAGTTCACACAAGAAGTTTTTTGCTTTTCCTGGTGATTCTGAGAATACTGATTTATATTTATTATAAATTTTTATAAGCTGTTGTTTTTGTTCTACACTAATTATTTCTGGTGCCTGCCTATTCTGAAACTCAATTATCTCTTCTATCTTCTCTTGCCAAATCTTTGATTCTGTTACTTCTGTGTTTTTACCTAGGGTTAATCTATTATCCTCCCTAACAAAAAATGAGCTCGGACACTGAGGGGCACTTTGGCTACCAATTATCTCAGCCGTTAACTCACCATTTTCTGTGCTCAAGGTTACTATACCCCTGGCCAGATTTATAATTGCAGTGTGTCACCGTAGCATATCACACCCTATTAACACCCTAAACGGTAGCCCTTTTGCTACTAAAAATCCAATAGGTATTCCTATTCCATTAGTGGTAACATTCAAAGACACTTGTTTCCTGATGGTTTTATTTTGTTTCCCTGTGGCACCAACAATTGTTAAATTATTAATTGGTAAAGTAGGTATTCTCTCAGTAGTTAGCTCAGTAATACGATCTAGTTCTAATTGATCAATAATTGAAATATTGGCTCCTGTATCAATCATGGCCTCTGCTGACACTCCATTTAATTTTATTTGTATATAGACTATGTCATTGTTTGGTGATGACTCTTGGATTGCTCTTTCTTCCATTAACTCTGACTGTATATTCTTTAAAAAATTATTTCTGATAATGGTTATTGGTTTGTTTAATTTATTATTATAATTGGGTTTGTGGTAAATTCTGTGCCCTGTTGTTTCTAGCAGTGACGGGCAATCACATCTTCTCACTGCTGGTACCCGTTTCCCCTATTTCCATCATTATCATTATTCGATTCAACATTTTCATTATGTTGAATATTGCTTATTGGTCTCCTTTCTTCATCACTATTTCTGAATCTAGGTTGCTCTTCACTCCTACTCCTTTGTGGACCTTCTTCTCGGTGATAAGAATCGTGTCTTGTAATTTCGACTGTTATAATTTGGCCATCTTCCTCGATATCTATTATTAAAATAATTGTTATTAGCATGTACATAATTTACTCTAGGTCGATTCTCTCTTGGTGGTTCATTCTTCCGCTCCTCAGTATTCCCTGACCTCCATCTACTTCTCCTATAATAAGATTCCTGCTCATAATTTTCTAGTAGCGCTTCCATGCCTCCAATAGTTTTTATTTGTCCACTTAATCGGGCACTGATGATCTTCTCTTCGAAATGATACGCAATCTTGGTCACTAGACACTCTTCCGGGATCTTTGGGTCTAAATACTTTGCTGTACACACCTTCCCCAGAAAGTAAGCCGTAGGTGTTTGTCCCATTGTACGGTCATACCTACCATGACAAATATCGTCCCTAATAATGTTTTGTACTGACTCCGACCAGTACTTAAGTTTGAACATTGTTTTGAAACCCCCATAATCACACACCTCGTTCCTGATTACCGTCCACCAATTATCATTGATGTTTTTAAAAGATTCGTCTAATATACCTTTGATCATATTCCATCGATTCTCCTTTGATCTATTCAAAATTTCGTCTACTCTCCCTAAAAATTCGAGTGGGTTCCTGCGATAATCCCGAAAGTTTACACTTTCCTTACTATCTTGAAAAACATGATGACTGTTGCATGCAGATCTAGAACTTATTCTATCGATGTCACCTTGAAAATTGGTTTGTATTTGTTGCAAATTATCTAATTTCTCTGCTTGGCTGTTACACTGATTTTTTACATTCTCTACTGTTTTATGAAACTCCGAAAATTTACAGTTTAGACTGCCTTTGATACTATCTAACTGGTCATTGTTTTCTTGGCGTATGGCCATTACACGAACTTGATTATTTTGTTCTTCCTTTTCCATTCGGGCGTCAATTCCTGTTTTAATTAGTTCCATCTTTTCTTCTGTTTTATCCAACCTTTGATTGGTTTCTATTACTTTCTTCTCTGCCTCTTCCTTATATTCATCTACTCTTTGGCTAAGCGTATTACTGACCCGTTCAATTTTACTCTCTAGATTTTCTCTTAATTCCTTGTTGAAGTTCTCCATCTTACCCTCAATTTGTTTTAAATTCTCATTATTCTCTTCAAATTTTGCATTCATCTCTTCTCTTTGTCCTTCAACAGTTTCTTTCAGTTCATTGTATTGTTCATTCATGGTTTGTTTGATATTTCCATGAATGGTCTCTATTTTTTCATTTAGTTGTTTGACTAAACTTTCCTGAATGCTATCGATTTTCTCATTGGTCTGTCTATTTTGTTCCTCCTGTTTCTTAAAATTCTCCTTATTTTCCTCATTGGTTTGTTTTAAATTTTCCTCCTGTTTCTTAAAATTCTCCTTATTTGCTCATTGGTTTGTTTTAAAGTTTCCTCCTGTTTTCTAAATTGTTCAGCCATAAATTTCATCATGTCTTGCCAATTAGGTTCTTCTCTGGCTACCGCTTTGTCTGGTTGGTCCCCTTGGGCATCCTCTTCAACTATTTCCTTGTCCGTATCTGTGATTACTTCGGTTTCTTCTTTATCACCCATTGGTTGTTCCATTTCGCTGTCCGTAAATATTTCTATCTCTCGTTCCTGTCCACCTTCTTCCTTCTCCTTTTCTTCTGCCCTCTTCTTCGATCTGCCTCTGGTATTATGCATTTCTTGTTTTCTCATAACTGCCTACGATAATTAGGTTTTTTGGTATATTAATTTATTGAATATCCCAAAATTCTTTTCTAATTACAGCCCTTTTACGTTGAGCGCCAATTTTGTAACGTAGCGGTTTATTTTAGAGGTGTTAGCGAAACGTCCGTCTTAGTCAAGCCCCCCCCCCACTATTGGGTTCGCCAATTTTTAACGTATCTGGTTTTTTAGAGGTACCAGCAAAACGTCTGTCTTTTTTACAGTCTCAGATCGGTCAGAACACCTCTCCGCAGTCGCCACTTATGAATTATAAAGACTGAAGTTTAAATAAAGTTGTTGGTAATGTTACTCAAACAAAGCAGAAATCGAGTGTGTGTGATTTGGGTCAAGTAGGGAAGTTGTTTAGCCTTATTTTGAAGAGAGAGCAAGTACCGTTTGTTTACCCTCGGTTTAGACGATTTCTAAATTTTTCAAATATTCGCCGTGAACCGAATCAGCTGATTTTGACACGAGTCTCCAAACATAGGTTAACCAGACGACACTGTGGCAGAATATGACCCGGTGGATCGTCCTCTTCTTATTTGTTCTGAAACCTACTACAACTACCCACTACAAGGAAGGAAACATTTTTTTATTATTCAATATCATTTTTTTCAATAATATTTATTGTTTATATTATTGGTTTTTTCCCTTCCGCCAAAATACAAATATTACAATCGATATTTTCATTAACTAGTACATGATATCGACTTCATTGAGTAACAAGGAATTGTCATAAAAAATATACAGTTTTGAGCGATTTTACAATTTTATCTTTTGTTTAAACATCAATCAACATATAATTCTTTTAGTTATTTTCCCCAGGGTTAAGGGTAAGTTCTTTTTGTTATGAGATGGTCAGAAATGGATAATTATACTACGCTTTACAAATATAGAAAAAATATTCAAAAATTGGTTTATTTCGCTTAGTACGTAGTTCCGGAAATGTCCGTAAGAGAGCAGATTGCGTTTGTTTTTATTAAAACATGTGGTTACACTTTAATCGTTTATGGACTACACGACCATTCCGTTTGAGGTTTCTTCGTTAAATATTAAAGGAAATGTTTATATTACCTCTCTTCTTGAAGTTCTTACTTGGGTGAAGCCGCTTCTCAGGTGGTGTTCGTATTTGGTGGTAATTTCACAACCGTCCGGCAAATATTATCTCGTTAAAACTCGAACTCTGCTAGGCTATGCCTACTCGTCCAAAATGGTTTTTTCACTTTTATTATGGAGTATAACAAGTTAACTTTGATAACTAAGGTAGTAGTACATCATGTTTATACTGTTCTTTAATTTTGTAACAATTTTGTGCTTTTCAAAAGGTTTCAAAAGGATATTTTAATAAATTTTTATCTCATCATTTTGTCAACTGGGCAGGTTTAAATTTCAAATTCGATTAACAATACTTGTTATTTACGTTACTCTTAGTAACCCATAATTTTTATATATCTTTTTATTGGTTCTGCTATTTACTTTTTAGTATATAGGCAGTTTGTAATTATTATAAATTTATTTTTGATTTACAGAAAAATAATTCTTTTTAAATTTGGTTTCTTTCCCAATTTGATTTACATAATAGTTTTCTGTTTATTTTCTTATAACTTTGGATATAAGTATTTAATATTTTTATTAACTTTAAATGAATTTATATATTATTTCTTAATCTCTTATAGTATTCTTACACTGAACTATTTTCTTCTGCCATTTCCCTCATACAGTATTATTTTAATTTTCATTATCATCTGATATTTAAATCTTTTAAGTTTTTAACACAAACCCTGGGTTATCTTATACAATAAAACCATTATTTTATAAAATATAAAATTAACATAGGTACTACACAATATAAATCCTACAATAACTAAACAAAATACATAATTAGTTAGTAGCATCATGATCTACTATTATAGTTTATAATTCTCACATTTACAGTACAATTCTGTAAGAAGTTCCCTTCACCTTCACTTATTACCTCGTTGGGTACACTAACTCACTTGTCACTGTATATCACTTTAATCGTTTATAATGTTTAGTGATACAACTTAATTTTGAGCTCGTTATAGTTTACCCATTTCTGACCTTTATGGTATTACAAAAGTTATCATTTATTGGGACCGGGTTATGTACCGTTACATAAAGCCCCCCCACTAGAACAAATTTATTTTGGTTTTACTCGTTTATTAAAATAAATTGTTGATTGGTTCAATTCTCCTAATATTCTTGGTTTTTTTTTTCTTCGTAATAGTGTTTCATTTCCGACTGGTTATACACTCCCTTTATTCTATTATTGTTAATTGTTTTAATTTCATAAGTATTATTCCCCTTCACCTGGGTTATGAGGTAAGGTCCAGTATAAAGTAACAGTAGCTTCTGAGCAATACCCTCTATAGAACTGGGTAGTTGTCTATTTTTGATTAATACCTTATCTCCCATCTGGTATGTATCCAATCTTCTCTTTTTTACTTGATCCCTTTTTTTTTGAAGTTCCACTTTATGCAACACTCTGTTGTGCATTTCCACTTTGTCGAACTCTACTCTCTCTCCGGAGGAAAATTTATCAACGAGGTAATTTCTCTTGGTGGTGGTTTATCAAACATTACCTGATAAGGGCTAGTTCCGATAGTGTCATGGTATGACCAATTAAGGAAAGTCTCTGCTGGTTTGATGTATTGGCTCCAGTTTTTATGTTCTTGGTGACAGTATGTACGTAGAATTCTGCCAACTTCCCTTAATACACGTTCAGCAGGATTACTACTAGGGTGGTACACTGATGTTTTGTAGGTCCTTATTTGCCATTTTCTCAATTCTTCTTTCCACTTTTTACCCCAAAATTGCGTTCCATGATCTGTTATAACTGTTTCCGGTTTTCCCACCTCAGGTAAGTATTTTTGAATGATTACTTCTAGAATTTTCTTCGTTGTGGCTCTACTGATAGCGTAGAGTTTTGTATATTTTGTATAATGATCAAAGATAATGATTATATATTTATATTTATGTCTCCCTCCACTTCGGGGAAAAGGTCCACATATATCCAAAAATGTCTTTTCAAGTTTATTATTAGATTTTATTGCAACCATTGCTCCCGTTCTCTTCTCATTATTTACTTTTACTAGCTGGCATATGTTACAGTTTTTTACTATTACTCTAACTCTCTTATTCATAGCTTTCACGTAACAGTGTTCAGATAGAGCTTTAATAACTTTGAGTGATCCCATGTGACCATATCTTTCATGATAATCCTTAATCAGGGCTACTTCTGTTGCTTCGGGCACATACATCTTCCATACATGATCCTTAATGGTAGGACGAATAAAAAGGATGTCTTCATAAACACAGAAAAATTTCATTATTATAGGGTCATGTTGTAATATTCGTTCCTTAATTTTTGTTAATTTAGTGTCCCTTTGTTGATCGACTTTTATTTTATTAATTATATCTTGTAACTCCTTTTTCATTTTAATAATGTAATATATTTTTCCAATACTTTCTGGTTCTATTTCACAAGTTCCCTTTTCTAGATTAATCCGTGATAATCGGTCTGCTATTACATTCTTCTTACCCAGAATATATTCCCAGTCTAAATTATACTCTTGAAGTATTAATACCCATCTGGTGAGTCGGCCGTGGTTAAGTTTGCAATTTTTTAAAAACGAAATTGATCTATGATCGGTTCTGATGGTTACTGGGTATCCCAATATAAATGTTCAAAATTTTATACATGAGAACACAACACTCAGCAGTTCCTTTTCAGTTACTGTATAATTCCTCTCACAACTACTCAGTACTCTGCTTGCAAAACTGATGACCCCATGATTTCCTTCCTCATCTTCCTGATATAGCTCACTTCCAAGGCTAATGTTACTAGCATCACAATTTATGAAAAAACGTTTATTAAAATTTGGGTGATGTAACATGATGCTGTCAAGAAATTTATTTTTTACTATCTGAAAATTATTATCTTCACTTTCTTCCTATTTCCACTTGTTTTTCTTTGAAAGTAAACATTGGAATTTGGCTGTTACTTCTGAATAATTCTGTTGAAATTTCCTATAATAGTTGCATATCCCCAAAAAGGATTGTAATTGTTTCAAGTTTTTTTGGTTTAGGAAAATCTTGGATAGCCTTTACCTTTTCAGGAGATGGTTTAATTCCAGTAGCAGATAAAATGAACCCTAAAAATGGTAGTTCATGTGTGATAAATTTAGATTTATCCAGTTTTAAAGTTATATTATGTTGCAAGAGTTTATTTAACACTGTTTCCACTCGGTTACAATGCTCCTCCCAAGTACAAGACGTAATTAATATGTCATCCACATATATGGTAGTAAAATCTAAAACTTCCTTACCTAAAATTTGGTCCATGCATTGGATGAACACGGCCACAGAATTTACCAATCCGAAAGGCAAACGCTTAAAATGATAATTTCGTCCTTCGAATATGAAAGCAACATATTGTCTGCTGTTAGGGTGCAACTCTATTTGCCAATATCCACAGACTGCATCCCAAGTACTCATGTACTTGCATCCATAGAATTTTTTCATTATTTCTTCAATCTCACCTGGAGACGTGCGATCGTTAATGAGCATTTTATTCAACTCCCGAGCATCAAGACATAGTCTGACTTGACCATCTTTCTTCGGTATAGCTACCAATGGGCTGGTATACGGAGAACTACTTCTTTCAATTATGTCTTCTAATATCATTCTTTGAATTTCTTTCCTTGCTGCCTCTTTCAAAGCTTGAGCAATAGGGTATGATCGTTTATTAAAATTTACATTTTCCTTGAACTTTAGTTCACACAAGAAGTTTTTTGCTTTTCCTGGTGATTCTGAGAATACTGATTTATATTTATTATAAATTTTTATAAGCTGTTGTTTTTGTTCTACACTAATTATTTCTGGTGCCTGCCTATTCTGAAACTCAATTATCTCTTCTATCTTCTCTTGCCAAATCTTTGATTCTGTTACTTCTGTGTTTTTACCTAGGGTTAATCTATTATCCTCCCTAACAAAAAATGAGCTCGGACACTGAGGGGCACTTTGGCTACCAATTATCTCAGCCGTTAACTCACCATTTTCTGTGCTCAAGGTTACTATACCCCTGGCCAGATTTATAATTGCAGTGTGTCGCCGTAGCATATCACACCCTATTAACACCCTAAACGGTAGCCCTTTTGCTACTAAAAATCCCATAGGTATTCCTATTCCATTAGTGGTAACATTCAAAGACACTTGTTTCCTGATGGTTTTATTTTGTTTCCCTGTGGCACCAACAATTGTTAAATTATTAATTGGTAAAGTAGGTATTCTCTCAGTAGTTAGCTCAGTAATACGATCTAGTTCTAATTGATCAATAATTGAAATATTGGCTCCTGTATCAATCATGGCCTCTGCTGACACTCCATTTAATTTTATTTGTATATAGACTATGTCATTGTTTGGTGATGACTCTTGAATTGCTCTTTCTTCCATTAACTCTGACTGTATATTCTTTAAAAAATTATTTCTGATAATGGTTATTGGTTTGTTTAATTTATTATTATAATTGGGTTTGTGGTAAATTCTGTGCCCTGTTGTTTCTAGCAGTGACGGGCAATCACATCTTCTCACTGCTGGTACCCGTTTCCCCTATTTCCATCATTATCATTATTCGATTCAACATTTTCATTATGTTGAATATTGCTTATTGGTCTCCTTTCTTCATCACTATTTCTGAATCTAGGTTGCTCTTCACTCCTACTCCTTTGTGGACCTTCTTCTCGGTGATAAGAATCGTGTCTTGTAATTTCGACTGTTATAATTTGGCCATCTTCCTCGATATCTATTATTAAAATAATTGTTATTAGCATGTACATAATTTACTCTAGGTCGATTCTCTCTTGGTGGTTCATTCTTCCGCTCCTCAGTATTCCCTGACCTCCATCTACTTCTCCTATAATAAGATTCCTGCTCATAATTTTCTAGTAGCGCTTCCATGCCTCCAATAGTTTTTATTTGTCCACTTAATCGGGCACTGATGATCTTCTCTTCGAAATGATACGCAATCTTGGTCACTAGACACTCTTCCGGGATCTTTGGGTCTAAATACTTTGCTATACACACCTTTCCCAGAAAGTAAGCCGTAGGTGTTTGTCCCATTGTACGGTCATACCTACCATGACAAATATCGTCCCTAATAATGTTTTGTACTGACTCCGACCAGTACTTAAGTTTGAACATTGTTTTGAAACCCCCATAATCACACACCTCGTTCCTGATTACCGTCCACCAATTATCATTGATGTTTTTAAAAGATTCGTCTAATATACCTTTGATCATATTCCATCGATTCTCCTTTGATCTATTCAAAATTTCGTCTACTCTCCCTAAAAATTCGAGTGGGTTCCTGCGATAATCCCGAAAGTTTACACTTTCCTTACTATCTTGAAAAACATGATGACTGTTGCATGCAGATCTAGAACTTATTCTATCGATGTCACCTTGAAAATTGGTTTGTATTTGTTGCAAATTATCTAATTTCTCTGCTTGGCTGTTACACTGATTTTTTACATTCTCTACTGTTTTATGAAACTCCGAAAATTTACAGTTTAGACTGCCTTTGATACTATCTAACTGGTCATTGTTTTCTTGGCGTATGGCCATTACACGAACTTGATTATTTTGTTCTTCCTTTTCCATTCGGGCGTCAATTCCTGTTTTAATTAGTTCCATCTTTTCTTCTGTTTTATCCAACCTTTGATTGGTTTCTATTACTTTCTTCTCTGCCTCTTCCTTATATTCATCTACTCTTTGGCTAAGCGTATTACTGACCCGTTCAATTTTACTCTCTAGATTTTCTCTTAATTCCTTGTTGAAGTTCTCCATCTTACCCTCAATTTGTTTTAAATTCTCATTATTCTCTTCAAATTTTGCATTCATCTCTTCTCTTTGTCCTTCAACAGTTTCTTTCAGTTCATTGTATTGTTCATTCATGGTTTGTTTGATATTTCCATGAATGGTCTCTATTTTTTCATTTAGTTGTTTGACTAAACTTTCCTGAATGCTATCGATTTTCTCATTGGTCTGTCTATTTTGTTCCTCCTGTATCTTAAAATTCTCCTTATTTTCCTCATTGGTTTGTTTTAAATTTTCCTCCTGTTTCTTAAAATTCTCCTTATTTTCCTCATTGGTTTGTTTTAAAGTTTCCTCCTGTTTTCTAAATTGTTCAGCCATAAATTTCATCATGTCTTGCCAATTAGGTTCTTCTCTGGCTACCGCTTTGTCTGGTTGGTCCCCTTGGGCATCCTCTTCAACTATTTCCTTGTCCGTATCTGTGATTACTTCGGTTTCTTCTTTATCACCCATTGGTTGTTCCATTTCGCTGTCCGTAAATATTTCTATCTCTCGTTCCTGTCCACCTTCTTCCTTCTCCTTTTCTTCTGCCCTCTTCTTCGATCTGCCTCTGGTATTATGCATTTCTTGTTTTCTCATAACTGCCTACGATAATTAGGTTTTTTGGTATATTAATTTATTGAATATCCCAAAATTCTTTTCTAATTACAGCCCTTTTACGTTGAGCGCCAATTTTGTAACGTAGCGGTTTATTTTAGAGGTGTTAGCGAAACGTCCGTCTTAGTCAAGACCCCCCCCCACTATTGGGTTCGCCAATTTTTAACGTATCTGGTTTTTTAGAGGTACCAGCAAAACGTCTGTCTTTTTTACAGTCTCAGATCGGTCAGAACACCTCTCCGCAGTCGCCACTTATGAATTATAAAGACTGAAGTTTAAATAAAGTTGTTGGTAATGTTACTCAAACAAAGCAGAAATCGAGTGTGTGTGATTTGGGTCAAGTAGGGAAGTTGTTTAGCCTTATTTTGAAGAGAGAGCAAGTACCGTTTGTTTACCCTCGGTTTAGACGATTTCTAAATTTTTCAAATATTCGCCGTGAACCGAATCAGCTGATTTTGACACGAGTCTCCAAACATAGGTTAACCAGACGACACTGTGGCAGAATATGACCCGGTGGATCGTCCTCTTCTTATTTGTTCTGAAACCTACTACAATTACCCACTACAAGGAAGGAAACACATTTTTATTATTCAATATCATTTTTTTCAATAATATTTATTGTTTATATTATTGGTTTTTTCCCTTCCGCCAAAATACAAATATTACAATAGATATTTTCATTAACTAGTACATGATATCGACTTCATTGAGTAACAAGGAATTGTCATAAAAAATATACAGTTTTGAGCGATTTTACAATTTTATCTTTTGTTTAAACATCAATCAACATATAATTCTTTTAGTTATTTTCCCCAGGGTTAAGGGTAAGTTCTTTTTGTTATGAGATGGTCAGAAATGGATAATTATACTACGCTTTACAAATATAGAAAAAATATTCAAAAATTGGTTTATTTCGCTTAGTACGTAGTTCCGGAAATGTCCGTAAGAGAGCAGATTGCGTTTGTTTTTATTAAAACATGTGGTTACACTTTAATCGTTTATGGACTACCCGACCATTCCGTTTGAGGTTTCTTCGTTAAATATTAAAGGAAATGTTTATATTACCTCTCTTCTTGAAGTTCTTACTTGGGTGAAGCCGCTTCTCAGGTGGTGTTCGTATTTGGTGGTAATTTCACAACCGTCCGGCAAATATTATCTCGTTAAAACTCGAACTCTGCTAGGCTATGCCTACTCGTCCAAAATGGTTTTTTCACTTTTATTATGGAGTATAACAAGTTAACTTTGATAACTAAGGTAGTAGTACATCATGTTTATACTGTTCTTTAATTTTGTAACAATTTTGTGCTTTTCAAAAGGTTTCAAAAGGATATTTTAATAAATTTTTATCTCATCATTTTGTCAACTGGGCAGGTTTAAATTTCAAATTCGATTAACAATACTTGTTATTTACGTTACTCTTAGTAACCCATAATTTTTATATATCTTTTTATTGGTTCTGCTATTTACTTTTTAGTATATAGGCAGTTTGTAATTATTATAAATTTATTTTTGATTTACAGAAAAATAATTCTTTTTAAATTTGGTTTCTTTCCCAATTTGATTTACATAATAGTTTTCTGTTTATTTTCTTATAACTTTGGATATAAGTATTTAATATTTTTATTAACTTTAAATGAATTTATATATTATTTCTTAATCTCTTATAGTATTCTTACACTGAACTATTTTCTTCTGCCATTTCCCTCATACAGTATTATTTTAATTTCCATTATCATCTGATATTTAAATCTTTTAAGTTTTTAACACAAACCCTGGGTTATCTTATACAATAAAACCATTATTTTATAAAATATAAAATTAACATAGGTACTACACAATATAAATCCTACAATAACTAAACAAAATACATAATTAGTTAGTAGCATCATGATCTACTATTATAGTTTATAATTCTCACATTTACAGTACAATTCTGTAAGAAGTTCCCTTCACCTTCACTTATTACCTCATTGGGTACACTATAACTCACTTGTCACTGTATATCACTTTAATCGTTTATAATGTTTAGTGATACAACTTAATTTTGAGCTCGTTATAGTTTACCCATTTCTGACCTTTATGGTATTACAAAAGTTATCATTTATTGGGACCGGGTTATGTACCGTTACATAAAGCCCCCCCCCACTAGAACAAATTTATTTTGGTTTTACTCGTTTATTAAAATAAACTGTTGATTGGTTCAATTCTCCTAATATTCTTGGTTTTTTTTTCTTCGTAATAGTGTTTCATTTCCGACTGGTTATACACTCCCTTTATTCTATTATTGTTAATTGTTTTAATTTCATAAGTATTATTCCCCTTCACCTGGCTTATGAGGTAAGGTCCAGTATAAAGTAACAGTAGCTTCTGAGCAATACCCTCTATAGAACTGGGTAGTTGTCTATTTTTGATTAATACCTTATCTCCCATCTGGTATGTATCCAATCTTCTCTTTTTTATTTGATCCCTTTTTTGTTGAAGTTCCACTTTATGCAACACTCTGTTGTGCATTTCCACTTTGTCGAACTCTACTCTCTCTCTCCTGGAGGAAAATTTATCAACGAGGTAATTTCTCTTGGTGGTGGTTTATCAAACATTACCTGATAAGGGCTAGTTCCGATAGTGTCATGGTATGACCAATTAAGGAAAGTCTCTGCTGGTTCGATGTATTGGCTCCAGTTTTTATGTTCTTGGTGACAGTATGTACGTAGAATTCTGCCAACTTCCCTTAATACACGTTCAGCAGGATTACTACTAGGGTGGTACACTGATGTTTTGTAGGTCCTTATTTGCCATTTTCTCAATTCTTCTTTCCACTTTTTACCCCGAAATTGCGTTCCATGATCTGTTATAACTGTTTCCGGTTTTCCCACCTCAGGTAAGTATTTTTGAATGATCACTTCTAGAATTTTCTTCGTTGTGGCTCTACTGATAGCGTAGAGTTTTGTATATTTTGTATAATGATCAAAGATAATGATTATATATTTATATTTATGTCTCCCTCCACTTCGGGGAAAAGGTCCACATATATCCAAAAATGTCTTTTCAAGTTTATTATTAGATTTTATTGCAACCATTGCTCCCGTTCTCTTCTCATTATTTACTTTTACTAGCTGGCATATGTTACAGTTTTTTACTATTACTCTAACTCTCTTATTCATAGCTTTCACGTAACAGTGTTCAGATAGAGCTTTAATAACTTTGAGTGATCCCATGTGACCATATCTTTCATGATAATCCTTAATCAGGGCTACTTCTGTTGCTTCGGGCACATACATCTTCCATACATGATCCTTAATGGTAGGACGAATAAAAAGGATCTCTTCATAAACACAGAAAAATTTCATTATTATAGGGTCGTGTTGTAATATTCGTTCCTTAATTTTTGTTAATTTAGTGTCCCTTTGTTGATCGACTTTTATTTTATTAATTATATCTTGTAACTCCTTTTTCATCTTAATAATGTAATATATTTTTCCAGTACTTTCTGGTTCTATTTCACAAGTTCCCTTTTCTAGATTAATCCGTGATAGTCGGTCTGCTATTACATTCTTCTTACCCGGAATATATTCCCAGTCTAAATAATACTCTTGAAGTATTAATACCCATCTGGTGAGTCGGCCGTGGTTAAGTTTGCAATTTTTTAAAAACGAAATTGATCTATGATCGGTTCTGATGGTTACTGGGTATCCCAATATAAATGTTCGAAATTTTATACATGAGAACACAACACTCAGCAGTTCCTTTTCAGTTACTGTATAATTCCTCTCACAACTACTCAGTACTCTGCTTGCAAAACTGATGACCCCATGATTTCCTTCCTCATCTTCCTGATATAGCTCACTTCCAAGGCTAATGTTACTAGCATCACAATTTATGAAAAAACGTTTATTAAAATTTGGGTGATGTAACATGATGCTGTCAAGAAATTTATTTTTTACTATCTGAAAATTATTATCTTCACTTTCTTCCCATTTCCACTTGTTTTTCTTTGAAAGTAAACATTGGAATTTGGCTGTTACTTCTGAATAATTCTGTTGAAATTTCCTATAATAGTTGCATATCCCCAAAAAGGATTGTAATTGTTTCAAGTTTTTTTGGTTTAGGAAAATCTTGGATAGCCTTTACCTTTTCAGGAGATGGTTTAATTCCAGTAGCAGATAAAATGAACCCTAAAAATGGTAGTTCATGTGTGATAAATTTAGATTTATCCAGTTTTAAAGTTATATTATGTTGCAAGAGTTTATTTAACACTGTTTCCACTCGGTTACAATGCTCCTCCCAAGTACAAGACGTAATTAATATGTCATCCACATATATGGTAGTAAAATCTAAAACTTCCTTACCTAAAATTTGGTCCATGCATTGGATGAACACGGCCACAGAATTTACCAATCCGAAAGGCAAACGCTTAAAATGATAATTTCGTCCTTCGAATATGAAAGCAACATATTGTCTGCTGTTAGGGTGCAACTCTATTTGCCAATATCCACAGACTGCATCCCAAGTACTCATGTACTTGCATCCATAGAATTTTTTCATTATTTCTTCAATCTCACCTGGAGACGTGCGATCGTTAATGAGCATTTTATTCAACTCCCGAGCATCAAGACATAGTCTGACTTGACCATCTTTCTTCGGTATAGCTACCAATGGGCTGGTATACGGAGAACTACTTCTTTCAATTATGTCTTCTAATATCATTCTTTGAATTTCTTTCCTTGCTGCCTCTTTCAAAGCTTGAGCAATAGGGTATGATCGTTTATTAAAATTTACATTTTCCTTGAACTTTAGTTCACACAAGAAGTTTTTTGCTTTTCCTGGTGATTCTGAGAATACTGATTTATATTTATTATAAATTTTTATAAGCTGTTGTTTTTGTTCTACACTAATTATTTCTGGTGCCTGCCTATTCTGAAACTCAATTATCTCTTCTATCTTCTCTTGCCAAATCTTTGATTCTGTTACTTCTGTGTTTTTACCTAGGGTTAATCTATTATCCTCCCTAACAAAAAATGAGCTCGGACACTGAGGGGCACTTTGGCTACCAATTATCTCAGCCGTTAACTCACCATTTTCTGTGCTCAAGGTTACTATACCCCTGGCCAGATTTATAATTGCAGTGTGTCGCCGTAGCATATCACACCCTATTAACACCCTAAACGGTAGCCCTTTTGCTACTAAAAATCCCATAGGTATTCCTATTCCATTAGTGGTAACATTCAAAGACACTTGTTTCCTGATGGTTTTATTTTGTTTCCCTGTGGCACCAACAATTGTTAAATTATTAATTGGTAAAGTAGGTATTCTCTCAGTAGTTAGCTCAGTAATACGATCTAGTTCTAATTGATCAATAATTGAAATATTGGCTCCTGTATCAATCATGGCCTCTGCTGACACTCCATTTAATTTTATTTGTATATAGACTATGTCATTGTTTGGTGATGACTCTTGAATTGCTCTTTCTTCCATTAACTCTGACTGTATATTCTTTAAAAAATTATTTCTGATAATGGTTATTGGTTTGTTTAATTTATTATTATAATTGGGTTTGTGGTAAATTCTGTGCCCTGTTGTTTCTAGCAGTGACGGGCAATCACATCTTCTCACTGCTGGTACCCGTTTCCCCTATTTCCATCATTATCATTATTCGATTCAACATTTTCATTATGTTGAATATTGCTTATTGGTCTCCTTTCTTCATCACTATTTCTGAATCTAGGTTGCTCTTCACTCCTACTCCTTTGTGGACCTTCTTCTCGGTGATAAGAATCGTGTCTTGTAATTTCGACTGTTATAATTTGGCCATCTTCCTCGATATCTATTATTAAAATAATTGTTATTAGCATGTACATAATTTACTCTAGGTCGATTCTCTCTTGGTGGTTCATTCTTCCGCTCCTCAGTATTCCCTGACCTCCATCTACTTCTCCTATAATAAGATTCCTGCTCATAATTTTCTAGTAGCGCTTCCATGCCTCCAATAGTTTTTATTTGTCCACTTAATCGGGCACTGATGATCTTCTCTTCGAAATGATACGCAATCTTGGTCACTAGACACTCTTCCGGGATCTTTGGGTCTAAATACTTTGCTATACACACCTTTCCCAGAAAGTAAGCCGTAGGTGTTTGTCCCATTGTACGGTCATACCTACCATGACAAATATCGTCCCTAATAATGTTTTGTACTGACTCCGACCAGTACTTAAGTTTGAACATTGTTTTGAAACCCCCATAATCACACACCTCGTTCCTGATTACCGTCCACCAATTATCATTGATGTTTTTAAAAGATTCGTCTAATATACCTTTGATCATATTCCATCGATTCTCCTTTGATCTATTCAAAATTTCGTCTACTCTCCCTAAAAATTCGAGTGGGTTCCTGCGATAATCCCGAAAGTTTACACTTTCCTTACTATCTTGAAAAACATGATGACTGTTGCATGCAGATCTAGAACTTATTCTATCGATGTCACCTTGAAAATTGGTTTGTATTTGTTGCAAATTATCTAATTTCTCTGCTTGGCTGTTACACTGATTTTTTACATTCTCTACTGTTTTATGAAACTCCGAAAATTTACAGTTTAGACTGCCTTTGATACTATCTAACTGGTCATTGTTTTCTTGGCGTATGGCCATTACACGAACTTGATTATTTTGTTCTTCCTTTTCCATTCGGGCGTCAATTCCTGTTTTAATTAGTTCCATCTTTTCTTCTGTTTTATCCAACCTTTGATTGGTTTCTATTACTTTCTTCTCTGCCTCTTCCTTATATTCATCTACTCTTTGGCTAAGCGTATTACTGACCCGTTCAATTTTACTCTCTAGATTTTCTCTTAATTCCTTGTTGAAGTTCTCCATCTTACCCTCAATTTGTTTTAAATTCTCATTATTCTCTTCAAATTTTGCATTCATCTCTTCTCTTTGTCCTTCAACAGTTTCTTTCAGTTCATTGTATTGTTCATTCATGGTTTGTTTGATATTTCCATGAATGGTCTCTATTTTTTCATTTAGTTGTTTGACTAAACTTTCCTGAATGCTATCGATTTTCTCATTGGTCTGTCTATTTTGTTCCTCCTGTATCTTAAAATTCTCCTTATTTTCCTCATTGGTTTGTTTTAAATTTTCCTCCTGTTTCTTAAAATTCTCCTTATTTTCCTCATTGGTTTGTTTTAAAGTTTCCTCCTGTTTTCTAAATTGTTCAGCCATAAATTTCATCATGTCTTGCCAATTAGGTTCTTCTCTGGCTACCGCTTTGTCTGGTTGGTCCCCTTGGGCATCCTCTTCAACTATTTCCTTGTCCGTATCTGTGATTACTTCGGTTTCTTCTTTATCACCCATTGGTTGTTCCATTTCGCTGTCCGTAAATATTTCTATCTCTCGTTCCTGTCCACCTTCTTCCTTCTCCTTTTCTTCTGCCCTCTTCTTCGATCTGCCTCTGGTATTATGCATTTCTTGTTTTCTCATAACTGCCTACGATAATTAGGTTTTTTGGTATATTAATTTATTGAATATCCCAAAATTCTTTTCTAATTACAGCCCTTTTACGTTGAGCGCCAATTTTGTAACGTAGCGGTTTATTTTAGAGGTGTTAGCGAAACGTCCGTCTTAGTCAAGACCCCCCCCCCACTATTGGGTTCGCCAATTTTTAACGTATCTGGTTTTTTAGAGGTACCAGCAAAACGTCTGTCTTTTTTACAGTCTCAGATCGGTCAGAACACCTCTCCGCAGTCGCCACTTATGAATTATAAAGACTGAAGTTTAAATAAAGTTGTTGGTAATGTTACTCAAACAAAGCAGAAATCGAGTGTGTGTGATTTGGGTCAAGTAGGGAAGTTGTTTAGCCTTATTTTGAAGAGAGAGCAAGTACCGTTTGTTTACCCTCGGTTTAGACGATTTCTAAATTTTTCAAATATTCGCCGTGAACCGAATCAGCTGATTTTGACACGAGTCTCCAAACATAGGTTAACCAGACGACACTGTGGCAGAATATGACCCGGTGGATCGTCCTCTTCTTATTTGTTCTGAAACCTACTACAATTACCCACTACAAGGAAGGAAACACATTTTTATTATTCAATATCATTTTTTTCAATAATATTTATTGTTTATATTATTGGTTTTTTCCCTTCCGCCAAAATACAAATATTACAATAGATATTTTCATTAACTAGTACATGATATCGACTTCATTGAGTAACAAGGAATTGTCATAAAAAATATACAGTTTTGAGCGATTTTACAATTTTATCTTTTGTTTAAACATCAATCAACATATAATTCTTTTAGTTATTTTCCCCAGGGTTAAGGGTAAGTTCTTTTTGTTATGAGATGGTCAGAAATGGATAATTATACTACGCTTTACAAATATAGAAAAAATATTCAAAAATTGGTTTATTTCGCTTAGTACGTAGTTCCGGAAATGTCCGTAAGAGAGCAGATTGCGTTTGTTTTTATTAAAACATGTGGTTACACTTTAATCGTTTATGGACTACCCGACCATTCCGTTTGAGGTTTCTTCGTTAAATATTAAAGGAAATGTTTATATTACCTCTCTTCTTGAAGTTCTTACTTGGGTGAAGCCGCTTCTCAGGTGGTGTTCGTATTTGGTGGTAATTTCACAACCGTCCGGCAAATATTATCTCGTTAAAACTCGAACTCTGCTAGGCTATGCCTACTCGTCCAAAATGGTTTTTTCACTTTTATTATGGAGTATAACAAGTTAACTTTGATAACTAAGGTAGTAGTACATCATGTTTATACTGTTCTTTAATTTTGTAACAATTTTGTGCTTTTCAAAAGGTTTCAAAAGGATATTTTAATAAATTTTTATCTCATCATTTTGTCAACTGGGCAGGTTTAAATTTCAAATTCGATTAACAATACTTGTTATTTACGTTACTCTTAGTAACCCATAATTTTTATATATCTTTTTATTGGTTCTGCTATTTACTTTTTAGTATATAGGCAGTTTGTAATTATTATAAATTTATTTTTGATTTACAGAAAAATAATTCTTTTTAAATTTGGTTTCTTTCCCAATTTGATTTACATAATAGTTTTCTGTTTATTTTCTTATAACTTTGGATATAAGTATTTAATATTTTTATTAACTTTAAATGAATTTATATATTATTTCTTAATCTCTTATAGTATTCTTACACTGAACTATTTTCTTCTGCCATTTCCCTCATACAGTATTATTTTAATTTCCATTATCATCTGATATTTAAATCTTTTAAGTTTTTAACACAAACCCTGGGTTATCTTATACAATAAAACCATTATTTTATAAAATATAAAATTAACATAGGTACTACACAATATAAATCCTACAATAACTAAACAAAATACATAATTAGTTAGTAGCATCATGATCTACTATTATAGTTTATAATTCTCACATTTACAGTACAATTCTGTAAGAAGTTCCCTTCACCTTCACTTATTACCTCATTGGGTACACTATAACTCACTTGTCACTGTATATCACTTTAATCGTTTATAATGTTTAGTGATACAACTTAATTTTGAGCTCGTTATAGTTTACCCATTTCTGACCTTTATGGTATTACAAAAGTTATCATTTATTGGGACCGGGTTATGTACCGTTACATAAAGCCCCCCCCCACTAGAACAAATTTATTTTGGTTTTACTCGTTTATTAAAATAAACTGTTGATTGGTTCAATTCTCCTAATATTCTTGGTTTTTTTTTCTTCGTAATAGTGTTTCATTTCCGACTGGTTATACACTCCCTTTATTCTATTATTGTTAATTGTTTTAATTTCATAAGTATTATTCCCCTTCACCTGGCTTATGAGGTAAGGTCCAGTATAAAGTAACAGTAGCTTCTGAGCAATACCCTCTATAGAACTGGGTAGTTGTCTATTTTTGATTAATACCTTATCTCCCATCTGGTATGTATCCAATCTTCTCTTTTTTATTTGATCCCTTTTTTGTTGAAGTTCCACTTTATGCAACACTCTGTTGTGCATTTCCACTTTGTCGAACTCTACTCTCTCTCTCCTGGAGGAAAATTTATCAACGAGGTAATTTCTCTTGGTGGTGGTTTATCAAACATTACCTGATAAGGGCTAGTTCCGATAGTGTCATGGTATGACCAATTAAGGAAAGTCTCTGCTGGTTCGATGTATTGGCTCCAGTTTTTATGTTCTTGGTGACAGTATGTACGTAGAATTCTGCCAACTTCCCTTAATACACGTTCAGCAGGATTACTACTAGGGTGGTACACTGATGTTTTGTAGGTCCTTATTTGCCATTTTCTCAATTCTTCTTTCCACTTTTTACCCCGAAATTGCGTTCCATGATCTGTTATAACTGTTTCCGGTTTTCCCACCTCAGGTAAGTATTTTTGAATGATCACTTCTAGAATTTTCTTCGTTGTGGCTCTACTGATAGCGTAGAGTTTTGTATATTTTGTATAATGATCAAAGATAATGATTATATATTTATATTTATGTCTCCCTCCACTTCGGGGAAAAGGTCCACATATATCCAAAAATGTCTTTTCAAGTTTATTATTAGATTTTATTGCAACCATTGCTCCCGTTCTCTTCTCATTATTTACTTTTACTAGCTGGCATATGTTACAGTTTTTTACTATTACTCTAACTCTCTTATTCATAGCTTTCACGTAACAGTGTTCAGATAGAGCTTTAATAACTTTGAGTGATCCCATGTGACCATATCTTTCATGATAATCCTTAATCAGGGCTACTTCTGTTGCTTCGGGCACATACATCTTCCATACATGATCCTTAATGGTAGGACGAATAAAAAGGATCTCTTCATAAACACAGAAAAATTTCATTATTATAGGGTCGTGTTGTAATATTCGTTCCTTAATTTTTGTTAATTTAGTGTCCCTTTGTTGATCGACTTTTATTTTATTAATTATATCTTGTAACTCCTTTTTCATCTTAATAATGTAATATATTTTTCCAGTACTTTCTGGTTCTATTTCACAAGTTCCCTTTTCTAGATTAATCCGTGATAGTCGGTCTGCTATTACATTCTTCTTACCCGGAATATATTCCCAGTCTAAATAATACTCTTGAAGTATTAATACCCATCTGGTGAGTCGGCCGTGGTTAAGTTTGCAATTTTTTAAAAACGAAATTGATCTATGATCGGTTCTGATGGTTACTGGGTATCCCAATATAAATGTTCTAAATTTTATACATGAGAACACAACACTCAGCAGTTCCTTTTCAGTTACTGTATAATTCCTCTCACAACTACTCAGTACTCTGCTTGCAAAACTGATGACCCCATGATTTCCTTCCTCATCTTCCTGATATAGCTCACTTCCAAGGCTAATGTTACTAGCATCACAATTTATGAAAAAACGTTTATTAAAATTTGGGTGATGTAACATGATGCTGTCAAGAAATTTATTTTTTACTATCTGAAAATTATTATCTTCACTTTCTTCCCATTTCCACTTGTTTTTCTTTGAAAGTAAACATTGGAATTTGGCTGTTACTTCTGAATAATTCTGTTGAAATTTCCTATAATAGTTGCATATCCCCAAAAAGGATTGTAATTGTTTCAAGTTTTTTTGGTTTAGGAAAATCTTGGATAGCCTTTACCTTTTCAGGAGATGGTTTAATTCCAGTAGCAGATAAAATGAACCCTAAAAATGGTAGTTCATGTGTGATAAATTTAGATTTATCCAGTTTTAAAGTTATATTATGTTGCAAGAGTTTATTTAACACTGTTTCCACTCGGTTACAATGCTCCTCCCAAGTACAAGACGTAATTAATATGTCATCCACATATATGGTAGTAAAATCTAAAACTTCCTTACCTAAAATTTGGTCCATGCATTGGATGAACACGGCCACAGAATTTACCAATCCGAAAGGCAAACGCTTAAAATGATAATTTCGTCCTTCGAATATGAAAGCAACATATTGTCTGCTGTTAGGGTGCAACTCTATTTGCCAATATCCACAGACTGCATCCCAAGTACTCATGTACTTGCATCCATAGAATTTTTTCATTATTTCTTCAATCTCACCTGGAGACGTGCGATCGTTAATGAGCATTTTATTCAACTCCCGAGCATCAAGACATAGTCTGACTTGACCATCTTTCTTCGGTATAGCTACCAATGGGCTGGTATACGGAGAACTACTTCTTTCAATTATGTCTTCTAATATCATTCTTTGAATTTCTTTCCTTGCTGCCTCTTTCAAAGCTTGAGCAATAGGGTATGATCGTTTATTAAAATTTACATTTTCCTTGAACTTTAGTTCACACAAGAAGTTTTTTGCTTTTCCTGGTGATTCTGAGAATACTGATTTATATTTATTATAAATTTTTATAAGCTGTTGTTTTTGTTCTACACTAATTATTTCTGGTGCCTGCCTATTCTGAAACTCAATTATCTCTTCTATCTTCTCTTGCCAAATCTTTGATTCTGTTACTTCTGTGTTTTTACCTAGGGTTAATCTATTATCCTCCCTAACAAAAAATGAGCTCGGACACTGAGGGGCACTTTGGCTACCAATTATCTCAGCCGTTAACTCACCATTTTCTGTGCTCAAGGTTACTATACCCCTGGCCAGATTTATAATTGCAGTGTGTCGCCGTAGCATATCACACCCTATTAACACCCTAAACGGTAGCCCTTTTGCTACTAAAAATCCCATAGGTATTCCTATTCCATTAGTGGTAACATTCAAAGACACTTGTTTCCTGATGGTTTTATTTTGTTTCCCTGTGGCACCAACAATTGTTAAATTATTAATTGGTAAAGTAGGTATTCTCTCAGTAGTTAGCTCAGTAATACGATCTAGTTCTAATTGATCAATAATTGAAATATTGGCTCCTGTATCAATCATGGCCTCTGCTGACACTCCATTTAATTTTATTTGTATATAGACTATGTCATTGTTTGGTGATGACTCTTCAATTGCTCTTTCTTCCATTAACTCTGACTGTATATTCTTTAAAAAATTATTTCTGATAATGGTTATTGGTTTGTTTAATTTATTATTATAATTGGGTTTGTGGTAAATTCTGTGCCCTGTTGTTTCTAGCAGTGACGGGCAATCACATCTTCTCACTGCTGGTACCCGTTTCCCCTATTTCCATCATTATCATTATTCGATTCAACATTTTCATTATGTTGAATATTGCTTATTGGTCTCCTTTCTTCATCACTATTTCTGAATCTAGGTTGCTCTTCACTCCTACTCCTTTGTGGACCTTCTTCTCGGTGATAAGAATCGTGTCTTGTAATTTCGACTGTTATAATTTGGCCATCTTCCTCGATATCTATTATTAAAATAATTGTTATTAGCATGTACATAATTTACTCTAGGTCGATTCTCTCTTGGTGGTTCATTCTTCCGCTCCTCAGTATTCCCTGACCTCCATCTACTTCTCCTATAATAAGATTCCTGCTCATAATTTTCTAGTAGCGCTTCCATGCCTCCAATAGTTTTTATTTGTCCACTTAATCGGGCACTGATGATCTTCTCTTCGAAATGATACGCAATCTTGGTCACTAGACACTCTTCCGGGATCTTTGGGTCGAAATACTTTGCTATACACACCTTTCCCAGAAAGTAAGCCGTAGGTGTTTGTCCCATTGTACGGTCATACCTACCATGACAAATATCGTCCCTAATAATGTTTTGTACTGACTCCGACCAGTACTTAAGTTTGAACATTGTTTTGAAACCCCCATAATCACACACCTCGTTCCTGATTACCGTCCACCAATTATCATTGATGTTTTTAAAAGATTCGTCTAATATACCTTTGATCATATTCCATCGATTCTCCTTTGATCTATTCAAAATTTCGTCTACTCTCCCTAAAAATTCGAGTGGGTTCCTGCGATAATCCCGAAAGTTTACACTTTCCTTACTATCTTGAAAAACATGATGACTGTTGCATGCAGATCTAGAACTTATTCTATCGATGTCACCTTGAAAATTGGTTTGTATTTGTTGCAAATTATCTAATTTCTCTGCTTGGCTGTTACACTGATTTTTTACATTCTCTACTGTTTTATGAAACTCCGAAAATTTACAGTTTAGACTGCCTTTGATACTATCTAACTGGTCATTGTTTTCTTGGCGTATGGCCATTACACGAACTTGATTATTTTGTTCTTCCTTTTCCATTCGGGCGTCAATTCCTGTTTTAATTAGTTCCATCTTTTCTTCTGTTTTATCCAACCTTTGATTGGTTTCTATTACTTTCTTCTCTGCCTCTTCCTTATATTCATCTACTCTTTGGCTAAGCGTATTACTGACCCGTTCAATTTTACTCTCTAGATTTTCTCTTAATTCCTTGTTGAAGTTCTCCATCTTACCCTCAATTTGTTTTAAATTCTCATTATTCTCTTCAAATTTTGCATTCATCTCTTCTCTTTGTCCTTCAACAGTTTCTTTCAGTTCATTGTATTGTTCATTCATGGTTTGTTTGATATTTCCATGAATGGTCTCTATTTTTTCATTTAGTTGTTTGACTAAACTTTCCTGAATGCTATCGATTTTCTCATTGGTCTGTCTATTTTGTTCCTCCTGTATCTTAAAATTCTCCTTATTTTCCTCATTGGTTTGTTTTAAATTTTCCTCCTGTTTCTTAAAATTCTCCTTATTTTCCTCATTGGTTTGTTTTAAAGTTTCCTCCTGTTTTCTAAATTGTTCAGCCATAAATTTCATCATGTCTTGCCAATTAGGTTCTTCTCTGGCTACCGCTTTGTCTGGTTGGTCCCCTTGGGCATCCTCTTCAACTATTTCCTTGTCCGTATCTGTGATTACTTCGGTTTCTTCTTTATCACCCATTGGTTGTTCCATTTCGCTGTCCGTAAATATTTCTATCTCTCGTTCCTGTCCACCTTCTTCCTTCTCCTTTTCTTCTGCCCTCTTCTTCGATCTGCCTCTGGTATTATGCATTTCTTGTTTTCTCATAACTGCCTACGATAATTAGGTTTTTTGGTATATTAATTTATTGAATATCCCAAAATTCTTTTCTAATTACAGCCCTTTTACGTTGAGCGCCAATTTTGTAACGTAGCGGTTTATTTTAGAGGTGTTAGCGAAACGTCCGTCTTAGTCAAGACCCCCCCCCACTATTGGGTTCGCCAATTTTTAACGTATCTGGTTTTTTAGAGGTACCAGCACAACGTCTGTCTTTTTTACAGTCTCAGATCGGTCAGAACACCTCTCCGCAGTCGCCACTTATGAATTATAAAGACTGAAGTTTAAATAAAGTTGTTGGTAATGTTACTCAAACAAAGCAGAAATCGAGTGTGCGTGATTTGGGTCAAGTAGGGAAGTTGTTTAGCCTTATTTTGAAGAGAGAGCAAGTACCGTTTGTTTACCCTCGGTTTAGACGATTTCTAAATTTTTCAAATATTCGCCGTGAACCGAATCAGCTGATTTTGACACGAGTCTCCAAACATAGGTTAACCAGACGACACTGTGGCAGAATATGACCCGGTGGATCGTCCTCTTCTTATTTGTTCTGAAACCTACTACAATTACCCACTACAAGGAAGGAAACACATTTTTATTATTCAATATCATTTTTTTCAATAATATTTATTGTTTATATTATTGGTTTTTTCCCTTCCGCCAAAATACAAATATTACAATAGATATTTTCATTAACTAGTACATGATATCGACTTCATTGAGTAACAAGGAATTGTCATAAAAAATATACAGTTTTGAGCGATTTTACAATTTTATCTTTTGTTTAAACATCAATCAACATATAATTCTTTTAGTTATTTTCCCCAGGGTTAAGGGTAAGTTCTTTTTGTTATGAGATGGTCAGAAATGGATAATTATACTACGCTTTACAAATATAGAAAAAATATTCAAAAATTGGTTTATTTCGCTTAGTACGTAGTTCCGGAAATGTCCGTAAGAGAGCAGATTGCGTTTGTTTTTATTAAAACATGTGGTTACACTTTAATCGTTTATGGACTACCCGACCATTCCGTTTGAGGTTTCTTCGTTAAATATTAAAGGAAATGTTTATATTACCTCTCTTCTTGAAGTTCTTACTTGGGTGAAGCCGCTTCTCAGGTGGTGTTCGTATTTGGTGGTAATTTCACAACCGTCCGGCAAATATTATCTCGTTAAAACTCGAACTCTGCTAGGCTATGCCTACTCGTCCAAAATGGTTTTTTCACTTTTATTATGGAGTATAACAAGTTAACTTTGATAACTAAGGTAGTAGTACATCATGTTTATACTGTTCTTTAATTTTGTAACAATTTTGTGCTTTTCAAAAGGTTTCAAAAGGATATTTTAATAAATTTTTATCTCATCATTTTGTCAACTGGGCAGGTTTAAATTTCAAATTCGATTAACAATACTTGTTATTTACGTTACTCTTAGTAACCCATAATTTTTATATATCTTTTTATTGGTTCTGCTATTTACTTTTTAGTATATAGGCAGTTTGTAATTATTATAAATTTATTTTTGATTTACAGAAAAATAATTCTTTTTAAATTTGGTTTCTTTCCCAATTTGATTTACATAATAGTTTTCTGTTTATTTTCTTATAACTTTGGATATAAGTATTTAATATTTTTATTAACTTTAAATGAATTTATATATTATTTCTTAATCTCTTATAGTATTCTTACACTGAACTATTTTCTTCTGCCATTTCCCTCATACAGTATTATTTTAATTTCCATTATCATCTGATATTTAAATCTTTTAAGTTTTTAACACAAACCCTGGGTTATCTTATACAATAAAACCATTATTTTATAAAATATAAAATTAACATAGGTACTACACAATATAAATCCTACAATAACTAAACAAAATACATAATTAGTTAGTAGCATCATGATCTACTATTATAGTTTATAATTCTCACATTTACAGTACAATTCTGTAAGAAGTTCCCTTCACCTTCACTTATTACCTCATTGGGTACACTATAACTCACTTGTCACTGTATATCACTTTAATCGTTTATAATGTTTAGTGATACAACTTAATTTTGAGCTCGTTATAGTTTACCCATTTCTGACCTTTATGGTATTACAAAAGTTATCATTTATTGGGACCGGGTTATGTACCGTTACATAAAGCCCCCCCCCCCCACTAGAACAAATTTATTTTGGTTTTACTCGTTTATTAAAATAAATTGTTGATTGGTTCAATTCTCCTAATATTCTTGGTTTTTTTTTTTCTTCGTAATAGTGTTTCATTTCCGACTGGTTATACACTCCCTTTATTCTATTATTGTTAATTGTTTTAATTTCATAAGTATTATTCCCCTTCACCTGGCTTATGAGGTAAGGTCCAGTATAAAGTAACAGTAGCTTCCGAGCAATACCCTCTATAGAACTGGGTAGTTATCTATTTTTGATTAATACCTTATCTCCCATCTGGTATGTATCCAATCTTCCCTTTTTTACTTGATCCCTTTTTTGTTGAAGTTCCACTTTGTCGAACTCTACTCTCTCTCTCCTGGAGGAAAATTTATCAACGAGGTAATTTCTCTTGGTGGTGGTTTATCAAACATTACCTGATAAGGGCTAGTTCCGATAGTGTCATGGTATGACCAATTAAGGAAAGTCTCTGCTGGTTCGATGTATTGGCTCCAGTTTTTATGTTCTTGGTGACAGTATGTACGTAGAATTCTGCCAACTTCCCTTAATACACGTTCAGCAGGATTACTACTAGGGTGGTACACTGATGTTTTGTAGGTCCTTATTTGCCATTTTCTCAATTCTTCTTTCCACTTTTTACCCCGAAATTGCGTTCCATAATCTGTTATAACTGTTTCCGGTTTTCCCACCTCAGGTAAGTATTTTTGAATGATTACTTCTAGAATTTTCTTCGTTGTGGCTCTACTGATAGCGTAGAGTTTTGTATATTTTGTATAATGATCAAAGATAATGATTATATATTTATATTTATGTCTCCCTCCACTTCGGGGAAAAGGTCCACATATATCCAAAAATGTCTTTTCAAGTTTATTATTAGATTTTATTGCAACCATTGCTCCCGTTCTCTTCTCATTATTTACTTTTACTAGCTGGCATATGTTACAGTTTTTTACTATTACTCTAACTCTCTTATTCATAGCTTTCACGTAACAGTGTTCAGATAGAGCTTTAATAACTTTGAGTGATCCCATGTGACCATATCTTTCATGATAATCCTTAATCAGGGCTACTTCTGTTGCTTCGGGCACATACATCTTCCATACATGATCCTTAATGGTAGGACGAATAAAAAGGATCTCTTCATAAACACAGAAAAATTTCATTATTATAGGGTCATGTTGTAATATTCGTTCCTTAATTTTTGTTAATTTAGTGTCCCTTTGTTGATCGACTTTTATTTTATTAATTATATCTTGTAACTCCTTTTTCATCTTAATAATGTAATATATTTTTCCAATACTTTCTGGTTCTATTTCACAAGTTCCCTTTTCTAGATTAATCCGTGATAATCGGTCTGCTATTACATTCTTCTTACCCGGAATATATTCCCAGTCTAAATAATACTCTTGAAGTATTAATACCCATCTGGTGAGTCGGCCGTGGTTAAGTTTGCAATTTTTTAAAAACGAAATTGATCTATGATCGGTTCTGATGGTTACTGGGTATCCCAATATAAATGTTCGAAATTTTATACATGAGAACACAACACTCAGCAGTTCCTTTTCAGTTACTGTATAATTCCTCTCACAACTACTCAGTACTCTGCTTGCAAAACTGATGACCCCATGATTTCCTTCCTCATCTTCCTGATATAGCTCACTTCCAAGGCTAATGTTACTAGCATCACAATTTATGAAAAAACGTTTATTAAAATTTGGGTGATGTAACATGATGCTGTCAAGAAATTTATTTTTTACTATCTGAAAATTATTATCTTCACTTTCTTCCCATTTCCACTTGTTTTTCTTTGAAAGTAAACATTGGAATTTGGCTGTTACTTCTGAATAATTCTGTTGAAATTTCCTATAATAGTTGCATATCCCCAAAAAGGATTGTAATTGTTTCAAGTTTTTTGGTTTAGGAAAATCTTGGATAGCCTTTACCTTTTCAGGAGATGGTTTAATTCCAGTAGCAGATAAAATGAACCCTAAAAATGGTAGTTCATGAGTGATAAATTCAGATTTATCCAGTTTTAAAGTTATATTATGTTGCAAGAGTTTATTTAACACTGTTTCCACTCGGTTACAATGCTCCTCCCAAGTACAAGACGTAATTAATATGTCATCCACATATATGGTAGTAAAGTCTAAAACTTCCTTACCTAAAATTTGGTCCATGCATTGGATGAACACGGCCACAGAATTTACCAATCCGAAAGGCAAACGCTTAAAAGATAATTTCGTCCTTCGAATATGAAAGCAACATATTGTCTGCTGTTAGGGTGCAACTCTATTTGCCAATATCCACAGACTGCATCCCAAGTACTCATGTACTTGCATCCATAGAATTTTTTCATTATTTCTTCAATCTCACCTGGAGACGTGCGATCGTTAATGAGCATTTTATTCAACTCCCGAGCATCAAGACATAGTCTGACTTGACCATCTTTCTTCGGTATAGCTACCAATGGGCTGGTATACGGAGAACTACTTCTTTCAATTATGTCTTCTAATATCATTCTTTGAATTTCTTTCCTTGCTGCCTCTTTCAAAGCTTGAGCAATAGGGTATGATCGTTTATTAAAATTTACATTTTCCTTGAACTTTAGTTCACACAAGAAGTTTTTTGCTTTTCCTGGTGATTCTGAGAATACTGATTTATATTTATTATAAATTTTTATAAGCTGTTGTTTTTGTTCTACACTAATTATTTCTGGTACCTGCCTATTCTGAAACTCAATTATCTCTTCTATCTTCTCTTCCCAAATCTTTGATTCTGTTACTTCTATGTTTTTACCTAGGGTTAATCTATTATCCTCCCTAACAAAAAATGAGCTCGGACACTGAGGGGCACTTTGGCTACCAATTATCTCAGCCGTTAACTCACCATTTTCTGTGCTCAAGGTTACTATACCCCTGGCCAGATTTATAATTGCAGTGTGTCGCCGTAGCATATCACACCCTATTAACACCCTAAACGGTAGCCCTTTTGCTACTAAAAATCCCATAGGTATTCCTATTCCATTAGTGGTAACATTCAAAGACACTTGTTTCCTGATGGTTTTATTTTGTTTCCCTGTGGCACCAACAATTGTTAAATTATTAATTGGTAAAGTAGGTATTCTCTCAGTAGTTAGCTCAGTAATACGATCTAGTTCTAATTTATCAATAATTGAAATATTGGCTCCTGTATCAATCATGGCCTCTGCTGACACTCCATTTAATTTTATTTGTATATAGACTATGTCATTGTTTGGTGATGACTCTTGAATTGCTCTTTCTTCCATTAACTCTGACTGTATATTCTTTAAAAAATTATTTCTGATAATGGTTATTGGTTTGTTTAATTTATTATTATAATTGGGTTTGTGGTAAATTCTGTGCCCTGTTGTTTCTAGCAGTGACGGGCAATCACATCTTCTCACTGCTGGTACCCGTTTCCCCTATTTCCATCATTATCATTATTCGATTCAACATTTTCATTATGTTGAATATTGCTTATTGGTCTCCTTTCTTCATCACTATTTCTGAATCTAGGTTGCTCTTCACTCCTACTCCTTTGTGGACCTTCTTCTCGGTGATAAGAATCGTGTCTGTAATTTCGACTGTTATAATTTGGCCATCTTCCTCGATATCTATTATTAAAATAATTGTTATTAGCATGTACATAATTTACTCTAGGTCGATTCTCTCTTGGTGGTTCATTCTTCCGCTCCTCAGTATTCCCTGACCTCCATCTACTTCTCCTATAATAAGATTCCTGCTCATAATTTTCTAGTAGCGCTTCCATGCCTCCAATAGTTTTTATTTGTCCACTTAATCGGGCACTGATGATCTTCTCTTCGAAATGATACGCAATCTTGGTCACTAGACACTCTTCCGGGATCTTTGGGTCTAAATACTTTGCTATACACACCTTCCCCAGAAAGTAAGCCGTAGGTGTTTGTCCCATTGTACGGTCATACCTACCATGACAAATATCGTCCCTAATAATGTTTTGTACTGACTCCGACCAGTACTTAAGTTTGAACATTGTTTTGAAACCCCCATAATCACACACCTCGTTCCTGATTACCGTCCACCAATTATCATTGATGTTTTTAAAAGATTCGTCTAATATACCTTTGATCATATTCCATCGATTCTCCTTTGATCTATTCAAAATTTCGTCTACTCTCCCTAAAAATTCGAGTGGGTTCCTGCGATAATCCCGAAAGTTTACACTTTCCTTACTATCTTGAAAAACATAATGACTGTTGCATGCAGATCTAGAACTTATTCTATCGATGTCACCTTGAAAATTGGTTTGTATTTGTTGCAAATTATCTAATTTCTCTGCTTGGCTGTTACACTGATTTTTTACATTCTCTACTGTTTTATGAAACTCCGAAAATTTACAGTTTAGACTGCCTTTGATACTATCTAACTGGTCATTGTTTTCTTGGCGTATGGCCATTACACGAACTTGATTATTTTGTTCTTCCTTTTCCATTCGGGCGTCAATTCCTGTTTTAATTAGTTCCATCTTTTCTTCTGTTTTATCCAACCTTTGATTGGTTTCTATTACTTTCTTCTCTGCCTCTTCCTTATATTCATCTACTCTTTGGCTAAGCGTATTACTGACCCGTTCAATTTTACTCTCTAGATTTTCTCTTAATTCCTTGTTGAAGTTCTCCATCTTACCCTCAATTTGTTTTAAATTCTCATTATTCTCTTCAAATTTTGCATTCATATCTTCTCTTTGTCCTTCAACAGTTTCTTTCAGTTCATTGTATTGTTCATTCATGGTTTGTTTGATATTTCTATTTTTTCATTTAGTTGTTTGACTAAACTTTCCTGAATGCTATCGATTTTCTCATTGGTCTGTCTATTTTGTTCCTCCTGTTTCTTAAAATTCTCCTTATTTTCCTCACTGGTTTGTTCTAAATTTTCCTCCTGTTTCTTAAAATTCTCCTTATTTTCCTCATTGGTTTGTTTTAAAGTTTCCTCCTGTTTTCTAAATTGTTCAGCCATAAATTTCATCATGTCTTGCCAATTAGGTTCTTCTCTGGCTACCGCTTTGTCTGGTTGGTCCCCGTGGGCATCCTCTTCAACTATTTCCTTGTCCGTATCTGTGATTACTTCGGTTTCTTCTTTATCACCCATTGGTTGTTCCATTTCGCTGTCCGTAAATATTTCTATCTCTCGTTCCTGTCCACCTTCTTCCTTCTCCTTTTCTTCTGCCCTCTTCTTCGATCTGCCTCTGGTATTATGCATTTCTTGTTTTCTCATAACTGCCTACGATAATTAGGTTTTTTGGTATATTAATTTATTGAATATCCCAAAATTCTTTTCTAATTACAGCCCTTTTACGTTGAGCGCCAATTTTGTAACGTAGCGGTTTATTTTAGAGGTGTTAGCGAAACGTCCGCCTTAGTCAAGCCCCCCCCCCCCCACTATTGGGTTCGCCAATTTTTAACGTATCTGGTTTTATAGAGGTACCAGCAAAACGTCTGTCTTTTTTACAGTCTCAGATCGGTCAGAACACCTCTCCGCAGTCGCCACTTATGAATTATAAAGACTGAAGTTTAAATAAAGTTGTTGGTAATGTTACTCAAACAAAGCAGAAATCGAGTGTGTGTGATTTGGGTCAAGTAGGGAAGTTGTTTAGCCTTATTTTGAAGAGAGAGCAAGTACCGTTTGTTTACCCTCGGTTTAGACGATTTCTAAATTTTTCAAATATTCGCCGTGAACCGAATCAGCTGATTTTGACACGAGTCTCCAAACATAGGTTAACCAGACGACACTGTGGCAGAATATGACCCGGTGGATCGTCCTCTTCTTATTTGTTCTGAAACCTACTACAACTACCCACTACAAGGAAGGAAACACATTTTTATTATTCAATATCATTTTTTTCAATAATATTTATTGTTTATATTATTGGTTTTTTCCCTTCCGCCAAAATACAAATATTACAATCGATATTTTCATTAACTAGTACATGATATCGACTTCATTGAGTAACAAGGAATTGTCATAAAAAATATACAGTTTTGAGCGATTTTACAATTTTATCTTTTGTTTAAACATCAATCAACATATAATTCTTTTAGTTATTTTCCCCAGGGTTAAGGGTAAGTTCTTTTTGTTATGAGATGGTCAGAAATGGATAATTATACTACGCTTTACAAATATAGAAAAAATATTCAAAAATTGGTTTATTTCGCTTAGTACGTAGTTCCGGAAATGTCCGTAAGAGAGCAGATTGCGTTTGTTTTTATTAAAACATGTGGTTACACTTTAATCGTTTATGGACTACACGACCATTCCGTTTGAGGTTTCTTCGTTAAATATTAAAGGAAATGTTTATATTACCTCTCTTCTTGAAGTTCTTACTTGGGTGAAGCCGCTTCTCAGGTGGTGTTCGTATTTGGTGGTAATTTCACAACCGTCCGGCAAATATTATCTCGTTAAAACTCGAACTCTGCTAGGCTATGCCTACTCGTCCAAAATGGTTTTTTCACTTTCATTATGGAGTATAGCAAGTTAACTTTGATAACTAAGGTAGTAGTACATCATGTTTATACTGTTCTTTAGTTTTGTAACAATTTTGTGCTTTTCAAAAGGTTTCAAAAGGATATTTTAATAAATTTTTATCTCATCATTTTGTCAACTGGGCAGGTTTAAATTTCAAATTCGATTAACAATACTTGTTATTTACGTTACTCTTAGTAACCCATAATTTTTATATATCTTTTTATTGGTTCTGCTATTTACTTTTTAGTATATAGGCAGTTTGTAATTATTATAAATTTATTTTTGATTTACAGAAAAATAATTCTTTTTAAATTTGGTTTCTTTTCCAATTTGATTTACATAATAGTTTTCTGTTTATTTTCTTATAACTTTGGATATAAGTATTTAATATTTTTATTAACTTTAAATGAATTTATATATTATTTCTTAATCTCTTATAGTATTCTTACACTGAACTATTTTCTTCTGCCATTTCCCTCATACAGTATTATTTTAATTTTCATTATCATCTGATATTTAAATCTTTTAAGTTTTTAACACAAACCCTGGGTTATCTTATACAATAAAACCATTATTTTATAAAATATAAAATTAACATAGGTACTACACAATATAAATCCTACAATAACTAAACAAAATACATAATTAGTTAGTAGCATCATGATCTACTATTATAGTTTATAATTCTCACATTTACAGTACAATTCTGTAAGAAGTTCCCTTCACCTTCACTTATTACCTCATTGGGTACACTATAACTCACTTGTCACTGTATATCACTTTAATCGTATATAATGTTTAGTGATACAACTTAATTTTGAGCTCGTTATAGTTTACCCATTTCTGACCTTTATGGTATTACAAAAGTTATCATTTATTGGGACCGGGTTATGTACCATTACAATATCTAATATTGGTGTACAATTCATTACCTTTGATTTATTTTTTGGGTGATAAACAACCTCACCTCTATTGAACTTGCTTCAGTAATCATCCCTTATAACATGGGTGTTTATTGAGTGTTTTAAACTTCTTATTATATAAATACTCTTTGCCTTCACTCCATGGTAACTCTATCTGATTACATTTTCTTGGGGTTCTCACCTTTAAATTCTACTATAGCCTATACTTTTAAACTCTATAATAAGATTCTTTTCTAATCTATACAGTTAATATCACTCTTTAGTGTTCATTACTACTTAATTAATGGTTTATTTTAAATACTATTTTCAAAATCTTTCTTAACTATTATTGTTCACTATTAAACCTTTAGTGTTTGTTATTTTTACTAAGTGTTTATCTTAGCTTTCACTATTTTTCCTATTGCTATCATTGACAATATCTTTATCTACTCATCACCTGCACTTTTTAAATTATCTTGTGTTTATTATAATTTACTTAATGTTTCTTTTTCTATCATTTCACTTTAGGGTAATTTCACTTTCACTATGTTAAATTCCGTTTACTTCTCACTATTTCAATATCTCTCTCTTTCTCTAAACATATTATATATACTTATTAATATCATGTCTTTCTCTATTACTAACTTACATGTACTTCTAATTCTTTGGCTAGTGTATTTTTAGCTATCGTGTTTTATTAATGACTAATTACAATTGTCACAATCAATACTAACATTTATTTTTTATTTTGGTTCTTTACCGGCTTCATTTTCTTTATTATATTTGATTGTATTATTTCTCCCTTCTCTATTCCTTGTCTGTGTTTTCTCGACTGGTTTCATTTTATTTTCTTCATCGTTGGTTTGTTCCCTCTTTGTTCTCATTTTTCTTCTCCTTCACTTCTCATCTTGTTTACTTTTATATTGGTTCTTATCTGGCCAATCTCTGGGGTTGGGTCAAAGTCGTTTGTCTGTCAGTCTAGTCTGTGAGTTTCTTTAATAATCACTTTTAGTTTATTATTCTTCCTCCTTCTTTCTTAATTATATTTTATATTTTTATTCTCTTCATTATTTGTTTATTAAAATATATTATTTTTTAGCATTTTTTACGTACTTATAGTCATCAAATATGATCTCGATTTGGTGATGTTATAATATGTATAGAAATATTAAAAATTTACTAATCAAAATGACTTAACAAGACAATTGTAAACCTTTAAAAATATAACACGCACAGGTGCAGTGTATCAAATTGAACAAACAGACACTATCTTCACTTTGCAATAGCTGTTGGCATACTAAACGCTGTTGACAGATAAAGAGAAGGAATATGTTAAGCTACTGAGAGACAGGTGGTGCTGTCATCTGTTAGAGACAAATGGAACAAAAAAACGTAAGACGAGTATCAATAAGATCAGTCGCGCCTGACGGAAGGTTAATGATGGGTTATTTTTTTCATCAACAAAAACTTTATTTACTGAGTTACGCTGCTAAATTTCAGTACATCAGGTATCGTACAAATTGTGTTCTGGAACGTGTTCTCCTGAATGAATATCACATCTTTAAGTTGATATGTAATATGACAAATTCTGAGTAAAAATAAACATTTCTGGAAATTTTTATTATAAGCATGCATAATGGTCCTTGCTGCTACAGAAATTATAGTTGCATTTGTAGGGTTAAATATGTCATAAATATTGTCTTGCTGGTTAGGTCAGTATGTAGTGTACCAACATTTGCCATAAACAGTTTTGATTTTCTTGAACTTTTGATCATTTGTTCTACAAGTTCAAATATTTTTGCACATACAGAGAGAGAGAGAGAGAGAGAGAGAGAGACTGACTGACTAACTCCATAAGAGTTATAGCTGCCCAAAAAATGTAAAAGAAAATTCATATCTTGTCAAACTTATTGCAAAAGATTGTTTTATTATTATTTTATTTGCAGCAACTAGTGATAGGAATGAGTTGAAAAAATTGGGGTTTTAAAAATTGCTGCTATACGCATTTTCATTTATTCTTGTATACAACTGGAGAGCTTAGGTTCTTGGAAAGAATGAAAATTTGTTTTTTCCACACTAAATATTTTAGTTAGGATATGTATATCTTTAGATAAAATTATGAATGCTTACCAGTAAAATCATACAGGTTTGAGTTACTGTATAGATCCCCATAATAAAGGGGATCATCAGAAGACACAACATTTCAAAAGACATTTAATTGTTGTAACATAACAAAATGTTACCTAACCTAAACATATACTATCAGCTTTAATAAGTACATAACAATAATGTAAATAGGGAATATAATGATAAGAATAACCAAGAAGAGAGGAATCATGGAAGAAGAAAGAAGCAGAAGTGCCACAAGAAACAGTAAACCCAAATACTGTTTGACACTACAACCAGACTATAACTGACACAAACTGATGGACAAATTAAATTTACTTTAAGCTGTCAAGCGAGTCAGTGAATGAATAAACAGAATATAATATGTTAATAAAAAATGAGTCAATTAGAATCTGAATAATGTGAAATCAGAATCAGCAGTTGGCTAATAATAAATCAGCCATGACTAGTAATTATTAACGCCTAAAAACTAAAGTTAGCAATGGCCACAAAATGAGAACGAAGCTATATTTCAATCTCATTTATACTTATGACGAGAAAGAAAAAACGTTTGTAAGAGGGAATCTTATACAAATAAGGTACCTCAGCAAATTACCGAATTGTGAACTAATAAAAGCTTTTAAGGCAGAATTCCAGTATAAACGGTATGCCTTAACAAGGCCTAGACCAAACAATCATCAGTGAGATGATTATTAGGAGGTAATATAAGTGTAGATTAAAGACACAGAACAATTGTTATGCTCAAACATAGCAAAAAACATTATTAAAATGATATATTTAATAGTTCAGTTGTTAGTTAATAGAATAGAGCAAATTAGTGTGAAACGAAATATCATAGTAGTAAGGATCGTTCATTACAGTGTATAAAGTTAAGGTTTATTCATAATGTTCAGCAATCGAATGTCAGTACAGAGTTAATAGTGTTCTCACAGAAACGTTTGAGTGATAAAACGCGATGTAGAACACAAACTATATTAATCAGAGTGTATAATCGCCGATTTCGGTAAACAGACGACAGTGCGAAGTAGTGTACCTGAACATTGTTTGTGTAGCAATGTCAGTAAAAGTGAAATTAACTCGGTATCAAACTATATCAAATTAAAGAGGACTAAATATTCTTTAATTTGATGGCGATATCGCCCCAATCGCAACTATATTAAGTGCGTGAAAGGTGTTACCATCATTTACAAAATATGCATCAGAAATCTAGTTATCAATACCAATAACATCGATAACTGTCAATCATCTCAGCGTTTGGCGGTTAGAAAACCGTTTTTGACGGTTGAAAAGACATTACGTCATATTCATCACACCTGGCTGGGCCAATCACAAAATTGCTTAGTAATTAACATTTTTGCCTAGAGCCGATCAAATAGCCGTGTATATAAGGAGCTGTAACAGAGCTTCAGCAGACACTTCTTAATTGCATTCGGCGTGACAGGTACGCCGATCTCATCTCAACATTTTTAATAACTGATAGCGTCATCACCATAACACATCAAAGGAAACAGTTCGACAACAACCTACAACTACTTCAAATTATTCTACAGAGAACCATTGTGATTATGTGCAGTATTATTTCAGTTTAGTGCGGGAAAATAATGAACAGAAGTAATTAAATAATATTATTTATGATCCTTTAAGTTAGAAGTGGATCGAAATTCTCTGTTCTTGTGCGTGTGTAGTGAGTAACGGTAATCATTATAATCCGATTATCGAGGTGTTAAATGAGTTTTAATCAAATGATTAAAACCAAAAGGTAACAGTGAAACCATTTATTCACTTTACTACGAGCGCCATAACCTGTACGTTTTTATACACTGATCTGTACTGACGCAAAACACCAAAACATTTTTCAATATCACACCATGTCTAAATTTATTTGATGAATTTGTTAATACTAGTTAAGCTGAATGTTAGTTATAAGTGTTCTCAAAATATAACCTTTGTAAATCATGAATCAAGCGTGACGAACGCACAACCTATCAAATAGGTTATTTTTATTTGTTTACTTTATAATAGTAACGTCAAAAACAGTACTAGTCAATGTTATATCAGAAAATCATTAGCGATTGTGTAGGCATAAATTTTCTTTTTTGTGTCTTAAAGAACTCACATCTGAGATTTTAATAATATTAATATTAAAGAATATGTGGACTTAGCCAGATTTACTGCTTATGCTCTGAGCAAGCCTTATAGGGTATATAATAACTTATTTACAATTGTACATCATTGTATGTTTTTAATTATATTTGTTTGAATTCTCTATCAAGGGTATGAATAAAACCCCATTATTAACAGCATAACTCGACTTAATTTATTTCTAACAGATAGTTAAATATTTTATTCAGAAAACTCAAACAACCTTCAGTTGTGATTAAATATTTTGGAATAGCATTGCCATAAAGGTAATAAACAACTATTTTAATTTTTTTGAAATCATTAATTGATTCTATTCATGGGTTTTACACGGGATTTTCCCAAAATAAATCCGTGTGGCGCCCACTATTAAACGAGGCAACTTAACCTTGTAGCTAAAGTGAGTTGGTTTTTGTAAACCGTTTTGACAGCTTATTGAACTTCTAGAAAACACGACCAGGTACGTGAAAGTATATTATATTTATTCTATTGCCCAGACATTACTAGACGTAACGTACTTAGACTATTATCGACCTGGAGGAGAAGTTTCACAGCTAGTATAAACAAGACGATCATCATCATCAAGCGACCAACTATCATACTTTACTTTTAAACGTAAGCAAAGCTAGTATTTAAATACTATTAACACAACTATTTTATTTGTTTTATCTAAGGGAATTCTTTTCAGACAATTATAATTCTACAATTGTAAACACACTTTGAGTAACCTCGAATGTTATATTTTAAATCGCTTTACAAAATTAGTAACCTCGAACCCACTACAAAAGTCCGTTACAAATTGGCGCACCAACTAGTGTGGCTTAAAAATATTAAATAAAAATATTTTTTATATTGATAAACAGCCCGGTAGACACAAAAGAATAAACATGCCGCACACCCATCAATATGATACGAGATATAAGGACAGTCGGGTAGGAGAAGTACAACCAAATACAGAGACATATGAAGCACAACCCATACACGAAATGGAAATCATTACCATTAATAATATAGAAACTCAACCTGAAGAAACGCTCCAGGTAGAACCGGAAGCAGACATGAGGGTTGATAACCGACCCAGACGACCTGAAGGACTCTCACAACCAGGCGATATGAATTTTTTCGAGATGATGAGAACAATGATGGAAGAAACCGTGAATAAGAGTAATGAGTCATTAAAAGAAGACGGTAGGAAATCCCGGGAAGAGAATCAGAAGAATATCGAATTATTAAATAAAAATATGGAGTCTATTAGTAAAAATATGGAGTCACTGAAAGAAGACTTGAATAAAAAGATTGACAGTACCCACAGAGCCATGGACACGTTGAACAGTAATATTGACGACAGCAACCGGGCGTTGAAGGAAGAGTTGAACACCACATTAAACAAGATTAGCCAGAAAATGGATGAAATGAGTAAGAAATATACGGGAGAGTCGGATCAGACAACAAGAGGAGAATTACGAAACGACAGCAACTCAGAAACTGAAGAGATACCCAATGATGAAACCATAGAAGAATTGCAACCTGAAGGTGAGGTCGAACAAACTGAGAATGAAGGGGACTCAAATACATTATTATCTGAAAATGAGTTTGACAGAAATCAGGAAGATGTTCAATATAAGGAGATCGATACCGGAAGTATAGAGAACACTCAGGTAATTAAGGAAGTGGAAGAATTAGTAGCCGAGAATGAAGACTTAGAACAAAATAATCTGCCAATGTGTGATGATCAAGTGGAGACAAGAGAATTACCCAGAAATAAAACCACCGAACTAGTGAATTCGAAGATTAAAATTCATGAAGAAAGGAACAAAATAATTAAGAAAACGGAAGAAAAGGAGACGAAGAGAAGAAGAATACTACGCCCAAAGAAGACTAGGGTAACAAAAGAATTAATCGAAATGACTCGAAATGGTCTAATTAATATGATTTATTTCCCAGTCAACAACCGTAAAGAAGGAACCTATAGGAAGGAGTATCGAAGGAGCTTCATGAAGATGGACGAAGAGAAGAAATGTGCTACAACAAAGAAGACGGTAACCAATAAAATACTTAAAGCAAATATTTCCAAAGGAAGAATAAGGCATTCCAAGAAAAGGAAAGGTTATCAAGAAAAACTGGACCGGATCATTGAAGGGTATGCCCAAGAAATAAAGGAATTACGGAAGAAGAGGGACCAATCAATGGAAAAATCCAACCAGGAAATTAACGACGGTCAACCAGAGTTAGAAGAGGTACTAGACGTCGATAATAACCAAGACCAGGAGTACACTGGGCACATGGATACTAAAAATGATGAGAAGAAGAAGACGAGAAAACGGGAAGCCGATGACTATCTGGTAGCCGCAAAGTGGAAGAACCGCCTGATAGGAAGGTATCTCCAAAACTACTAGTACTGAACATATGCCAAATATCCCAAACAAAATACTAGAAACTGATATGGGAAAGGACACCTGTGTAACGTAATTGTCCCCAATAATGCACCCAATAGAGTGGAAAAGCACAAAATAACCCCATGTATGTAAACCATAAAAACAATTACTATTAAGAGCAGATAAAATATAGTGGTAAGCGACATCTATCACCAGAATATTGAGAGTGTAAAAGGAAAAAATATGTTTTAAAAAACGATTACTATAAACGGACTCATTTAGTGATTAGAAGGATCACGTATTAGGCCCAAATGATTGAAGGTAACTAATTGACTATAACAAACCTATTTGCCCTATTGAGTTACAAAAAGTATGTAGGATTAAGATATAGGCCAAACTATTTGTTACTTGTTAAAAAGGAACCAGATCTATCACACTAAAGGATAGAAAAATATGTATTGTAAACTAATGTAATGAGAAGAAAAACATCTATTATGTCATAGAGAGCCAGAAGTAGCATATAGTTAAAATTACTATGCTATACTTAGAAAAAGAAAAAGAGAAAAAATGTTTATCCAAATGAATATTATATGTAACTAAATGTTTATCCAATGATTATTGTATACCTCTTATAAAACTAAAATGTTATATAAAATCATCCAGAATAAGTGAGAACCACCATCACTTGAAGGAGTAGAGAAGAAGAATAACAAAGAGTGTAACATGAAAGAAGGATATTATTATGGAAAGTAGAGAGAGAGAAAAAATGTTTATTAAATGAACCATGTAACCCCAAGAATGTCTATAAAATCAGATATTAATATATTGTTATTATATTATCACATTGTATTGTAATTATCAAATATTGTATACTCCATAAACGAGAATTAAAATCGTCCAGAATAAGTGTAAATTACCAGACACTTGAAGGAGTAGAGAGGCAGAATAACAAAGAGAGTTAATTGTAAAGATAGCTATTGTTATAATGGAATGAAGAGAAAGAAAAATGTTTATTAATTATCAAATATTGTATGTCATAAGATATGTCAGAGAACATCTAACAAAAAACCAATTAGTATATGAATATTGTAGACCCTGATAATTCAGGATAAGTTTAAATTATTAATGAAAAAAAAAAACTTGTAAACTAATATGAGAATAAAACATTGTAGACTCTATATGTAAAAACCAACTGCATAAGTATATAAGCATCAATGTAAGTGTGTAATCTTAAGAATACTCAAGTAAACCAAAACAAATTGTCAACTAGTATAAAAAGTAACGATACGGCTGATAGAAAGCATAGCCGAGAATGTCAAGTCTGAAAAGAAATAATTTACCTGTAAAAAGAAAGTATGTTAGCAAGTATAAAGAAGGAAATGTGATACAAATGAAAACCTCTGATACCTTGAATATTATATGGAAAATATTATATTATTGAAAATGAATGATATGTGATATTTTATGAGTTGTGATAGTGCAACTATTGCCTGGTGCAATGTCTATTTTTTTTCTCAGACAGAGAAGAGTAATGCCTCTGAATCTGAGTATGTGTATTGAGGAACGGCAGAGAATGTAAGCCACAGTGAGCCACTCTGATTCCGAACCCACTACAAAAGTTAGGGAGTTATATTGTATTAATGTATCAAGGACTATTATGAAAGAATCTGTGAGGTATAAAATATAATAACCATTAGGATAATCACGAAAGTAAAGATATGTAATAAGAAAGAAAAATGTGTATAAGACAGGAAATTGTTAATTTAAGAAATGAGATCTATTGTAGTTAAATGACTTAAAAAGTAAGTAACTTGAAAAATACTAGTAAGTCAAGAATTATATCTCTAGGAAAAAAAAATCAAGCTAGTGTAACACACTAATAGTATGTTAAAAAATCAATGTAAAGAGTACAAGAAAAAAAAACAGTAGAAATATACTAAGAAACTGACATGAAATGATAATTTTATAAAAAATCAAATTTTCTCTCAAATTATCAATTTTGAGGGGGGAGTATATGTAACATAACAAAATGTTACCTAACCTAAACATATACTATCAGCTTTAATAATTACATAACAATAATGTAAATAGGGAATATAATGATAAGAATAACCAAGAAGAGAGGAATCATGGAAGAAGAAAGAAAAAGAAGCAGAAGTGCCACAAGAAACAGTAAACCCAAATACTGTTTGACACTACAACCAGACTATAACTGACACAAACTGATGGACAAATTAAATTTACTTTAAGCTGTCAAGCGAGTCAGTGAATGAATAAACAGAATATAATATGTTAATAAAAAATGAGTCAATTAGAATCTGAATAATGTGAAATCAGAATCAGCAGTTGGCTAATAATAAATCAGCCATGACTAGTAATTATTAACGTCTAAAAACTAAAGTTAGCAATGGCCACAAAATGAGAACGAAGCTATATTTCAATCTCAATTATACTTATGACGAGAAAGAAAAAACGTTTGTAAGAGGGAATCTTATACAAATAAGGTACCTCAGCAAATTACCGAATTGTGAACTAATAAAAGCTTTTAAGGCAGAATTCCAGTATAAACGGTATGCCTTAACAAGGCCTAGACCAAACAATCATCAGTGAGATGATTATTAGGAGGTAATATAAGTGTAGATTAAAGACACAGAACAATTGTTATGCTCAAACATAGCAAAAAACATTATTAAAATGATATATTTAATAGTTCAGTTGTTAGTTAATAGAATAGAGCAAATTAGTGTGAAACGAAATATCATAGTAGTAAGGATCGTTCATTACAATGTATAAAGTTAAGGTTTATTCATAATGTTCAGCAATCGAATGTCAGTACAGAGTTAATAGTGTTCTCACAGAAACGTTTGAGTGATAAAACGCGATGTAGAACACAAACTATATTAATCAGAGTGTATAATCGCCGATTTCGGTAAACAGACGACAGTGCGAAGTAGTGTACCTGAACATTGTTTGTGTAGCAATGTCAGTAAAAGTGAAATTAACTCGGTATCAAACTATATCAAATTAAAGAGGACTAAATATTCTTTAATTTGATGGCGATATCGCCCCAATCGCAACTATATTAAGTGCGTGAAAGGTGTTACCATCATTTACAAAATATGCATCAGAAATCTAGTTATCAATACCAATAACATCGATAACTGTCAATCATCTCAGCGTTTGGCGGTTAGAAAACCGTTTTTGACGGTTGAAAAGACAATACGTCATATTCATCACACCTGGCTGGGCCAATCACAAAATTGCTTAGTAATTAACATTTTTGCCTAGAGCCGATCAAATAGCCATGTATATAAGGAGCTGTAACAGAGCTTCGGCAGACACTTCTTAATTGCATTCGGCGTGACAGGTACGCCGATCTCATCTCAACATTTTTAATAACTGATAGCGTCATCACCATAACACATCAAAGGAAACAGTTCGACAACAACCTACAACTACTTCAAATTATTCTACAGAGAACCATTGTGATTATGTGCAGTATTATTTCAGTTTAGTGCGGGAAAATAATGAACAGAAGTAATTAAATAATATTATTTATGATCCTTTAAGTTAGAAGTGGATCGAAATTCTCTGTTCTTGTGCGTGTGTAGTGAGTAACGGTAATCATTATAATCCGATTATCGAGGTGTTAAATGAGTTTTAATCAAATGATTAAAACCAAAAGGTAACAGTGAAACCATTTATTCACTTTACTACGAGCGCCATAACCTGTACGTTTTTATACACTGATCTGTACTGACGCAAAACACCAAAACATTTTTCAATATCACACCATGTCTAAATTTATTTGATGAATTTGTTAATACTAGTTAAGCTGAATGTTAGTTATAAGTGTTCTCAAAATATAACCTTTGTAAATCATGAATCAAGCGTGACGAACGCACAACCTATCAAATAGGTTATTTTTATTTGTTTACTTTATAATAGTAACGTCAAAAACAGTACTAGTCAATGTTATATCAGAAAATCATTAGCGATTGTGTAGGCATAAATTTTCTTTTTTGTGTCTTAAAGAACTCACATCTGAGATTTTAATAATATTAATATTAAAAATAAAGAATATGTGGACTTAGCCAGATTTACTGCTTATGCTCTGAGCAAGCCTTATAGGGTATATAATAACTTATTTACAATTGTACATCATTGTATGTTTTTAATTATATTTGTTTGAATTCTCTATCAAGGGTATGAATAAAACCCCATTATTAACAGCATAACTCGACTTAATTTATTTCTAACAGATAGTTAAATATTTTATTCAGAAAACTCAAACAACCTTCAGTTGTGATTAAATATTTTGGAATAGCATTGCCATAAAGGTAATAAACAACTATTTTAATTTTTTTGAAATCATTAATTGATTCTATTCATGGGTTTTACACGGGATTTTCCCAAAATAAATCCGTGTGGCGCCCACTATTAAACGAGGCAACTTAACCTTGTAGCTAAAGTGAGTTGGTTTTTGTAAACCGTTTTGACAGCTTATTGAACTTCTAGAAAACACGACCAGGTACGTGAAAGTATATTATATTTATTCTATTGCCCAGACATTACTAGACGTAACGTACTTAGACTATTATCGACCTGGAGGAGAAGTTTCACAGCTAGTATCAACAAGACGATCATCATCATCAAGCGACCAACTATCATACTTTACTTTTAAACGTAAGCAAAGCTAGTATTTAAATACTATTAACACAACTATTTTATTTGTTTTATCTAAGGGAATTCTTTTCAGACAATTATAATTCTACAATTGTAAACACACTTTGAGTAACCTCGAGTGTTACATTTTAAATCGCTTTATAAAATTAGTAACCTTCAACTACTACAAACTTTGATATATTTCAAAATAATATTTCAAACTTAAACATAATTAAAATTTTATTTAAACCATACCGTCGTAAGTTCGTTACATTGTAAATGATGTGAAAGCTTGGGATCAAATTTATGTCATCAAATCTTCAGCTAAATAATATGTGTGGATTAACTTGCATCTGTGAAAAAAATCCAGTTCATGTTGTGGTGGGAGTGTTAAACTATACATGGCATTTGTTTGTTAATGCGTTTCTTCAACCACAAATAGTTCATTTGGGATCATGTTCTGAGTGGTATATCGCAGCAACCTATCTAATACATATCTACTTAGTGAAGTAACTACTGTATACATATATATTGAGAATGTTTACTATTATGTAAACAGACAGAACAGTTAAATAACACATGCTGCCAGGTAGCCTTCTGCACAGTGTGACATGTGACCAATCTTATCATAAAATTATACTGAATTTCTTCTACTTTTACTTGTTTCTTGCTACCACCATATAAGTGTAATAAGTATGGTACTATTTGCTTTTTTTGGTATAATAAAATATCAAAAGTCACAGTGTTAGTAACTTAATAGCTTTATATTGTGCCAATAAATTTATGACTCACCCATAAAAGGTTCTATGCTACAGTGAATAGAAAGAAAATAGTACAACTTATTTATTTTATGCCAAGCACTTCATCGAAAAACTCTACATATCTATTATTACAAATCAGATAATTTGATATTGAGTTTTTTATTGTGTGTATGACCAGAATGTACTACGGTAGGTTGCAAAAGTGCAGAGGCGGCGATTGGGAATTAGAAGGGGGGGGGCAAAAAAATTTATAGACAACAAAAAGTACCGGGGGTATGGGGGGGTAGACAACAAAATAAAAAAATTAGCTACAAAATGGTAAGTTTTTGATGCTCTCTGAGCGAATTTGGACAGAGAAGTAAAGGTTGAAAGTTTACCAACTTAACTGCAGTAATAATAGTTTTTTTCAGATTTTGATTAATACTATACAATATAACTTTCACCAAAGGAACAATTACACATGTATTACAATTGAATAGAAGTACTTTGAGAATTCACAAATGATCAGTAATAATTTCATTCAAAAGTATAGCTTGTTTAAAATAAACACCAAAAAGTGATAATTTGCCAAAGTCCAACCAGTAAGTTTACTCTAGGCCCTGTTTTATACCCCATTACACTACAAAATATGTAAGGAATAAAAAAAATACTGTGTTGGGTTGCTTGTGCTAAATAATATTATTTAATTAGGTGTTCAAAGCAATACAATTAATTACATTATGTAAAGTAAAATATGCAATATAAAATAAGCTTCTCATAGTCATATGTTTAGTCTTTCTGTTTTAAAACAAAGGTAAGTGTCTTTGTTTTCGCCTGGCTTAGACTTCCACATAATTCCTAGTTTTAGGCGGCTAAAATGGAATAAAAATTAATTTTTTCCCCACAAAGTGGGGGGGGGGGGGGCGACCGCCCCCTTTAATCGCCGCCACTGCAAAAGTGTAAGCATACAATTTTATCTTTTAGGCTAAAAACAGAAAAACATGATGCACAGTTTTATTAGAAATGGATGTAATATTTTTAGTTACTACTATACTGACTTGACAAAAAGTTTTCTTGCCATAAACATTATTAATTGTTTAAAACAAATGTAATTTCTTTTAATGATTTAGTACATACATTTTAAAACTCAAAGGCAGATAGTATTTAAAACTGACAGGATGGTAGTTTATTTGCTTTTACTGTAATAAATGTATTTTTTAAGTTTTCAAATTTTTTCAGTACAGTGTAGTACTGTAAATTATATTTAAAAAATTATAAAACATTAATAACATTAATGTTACATTGATGATGTAACATGAATGTTAACATGTAATGTTAAGAATGTCATTCAATAGACATAAGATAAAAAATATTAAAATTATCCAAGCACATGATCCCAATTCATTCTCACAAAGGCCAGCCTGGATAATCTGCATTCAGCTGAAGTTAGTTGTAACTTCTTTGTCCATAGCATATAATTTTTGTTAGAACTGTAACACTACTATTCTTATAGCAACTTTTAGATTCTTATTTACAACATTTAGACTCTTATATATCAGTGACAGTATAGATGTAATACCGTAGTTGAGATCATACTTGTATATTGGAAATGTTCACAAATTTGATGGATTTATGTTTGTATAAGAGCGATCATGGCATAGTGGCTAGCATGTGGCACTGCTACGCTGTTGGCGCGGGTTCGATTCCTGCCAGGGCCATCTGATTTAGATACGACCATTCCCCCTCACTAGGAAATGGTGAACCAGTGACAGGTATCCTGCCTAGTATAAACCCTCCCCAACTATGCCGTTCGGATCCAGCGTTAAACTGTAGATCCCATATACGTGTGAGAGACCCCCGTAACACATGCACCACGGGTATATGCGGAGAGGGTACAAATCATTCAAAAGACTGAAAGACCCAATGTTTGTATAAAATTAATAGATAAAACTACGTATTTTTTTATGTAACCATTAAGTGATGTTGATCAAATGTATTTTTTTTATGAGAATATGTAAAGATTAGTATACATAATTTTAATATGTGTTTGTGTGCAGTTAGTATAGTTTGTGTTTGTTTAAATGGCTGTAGCACGTGTTGTAATCATAAATTCCATTTTACAGTAGGTATGATGTAAACAAAGTTTGCTGTAATCAACATCCTGACGCTCCACTTATTGAAGATTATAGAGCTGGTGATCAGATATGTTCTGAATGTGGACTTGTGGTTGGAGACAGGTGATGTAATTTGTTTTTTCTAAGGGCTAATTATTGTTTGAATTTATTGGTGCGTGTGTGTGTGTGTGTGCGTGCGTGCGTGCGTGCGTGCGTGCGTGCGTGCGTGCGTGCGTGCGTGTGTGTGTGTGTGTGTGTGTGTGTGTGTGTGTGTGTGTGTGAACATGCATACATGAATTACATGTGTATCATCCATGACTGGGCTTTGACCATACTTTTCTTATATTCAGGTTACTTATGTGTGCGTACATATACGTGTGTCAGTTTCATTGAACTGACTGGTCCTTAGCACCATAACCAACAAATAGCATACCTTTAGTCTATCACAATCCACACCTCGACTTTGTTTATTTTAATACAGTTGGTATTTCACGAATATTCCAATTACTTGGGACAATCAGCTACTCCATGAAAATACTTCTCAAGGTTATAAAAAAGGTACTATATAGTGCCTTTGATTCGGAAGACACTGATGGCTTGTGTCGGTCCCTGCTACTACTGGTGTAGGCCTATACCAACTTTGTGTGCACATTCACGTTATTGTATAATCAAAAAACTCAAGTAAAACTAAACTAGCTTGTGTATGTAAATCATTCCGTGTATGTTATGGAAACTATTTAAAGGACTCATTAGAGCGTATTTTAGGATAGAAATGTTCATGTCCGTTTATTAACTAGTGTTATTATGAAGTGTTTCACTAGACTATGATAGAAGTAATGCAGTAAGCCTCTGTAACAGTTTGGTAATAGTACAGGTGAAGATAAAATAATAAGTACTAATGTAAATAATATTATGAAGAAGAAGAAATAATGATGAAGAAATAAAATAAATGATGAAGATGTAAATAATAAAAAAAAATAGTATTATGATCATGCCTCTCCAGTATTCAGCGTATTTGGGTCTCTGAATAATTTCTATACTACAGTTAATTTCAGTTTTCTAGTCAGTGTATGAATGGGCTTGTTAGTAGTCTGTGTTGTAGAGTTTCCCCAGAACCACTGTTGGGGTTTCTGAGTTTGTTGTCCTAAATTTGGATGATCTATGTGGGGGTTTTAGGTTACAAAATAAATAAAATTATTTTACGTACTTTTTTTTAACCTCACCACGTAATGTTAACTTTTTGTAACTTAATTTTATTTCCTCTGGTGAGATTCAAGAAAATTGAACACTCCTTTAAATATAAAATCATGCAACTCACCTCATTCCATGTAGCCCGTGATTGAAGAGAAATCAAAGGGTCAAAGAGCAGGTTTGGCTTATGTCAGCGACTAAACTGTACTGACTAGACTTGCACAGAATGGACTGCTGGAAACATTTGATAGGAATGCCCTTTAAATTGAGATAGTTTCTGTACCCTTGAAAATTGAGATCGACCACATAAAAATTTATGCGCCCCAAAATACCGAACAGGGCTATTTCTATCTATCTCTGAGAAAGTAATATGTTTCTCACTTACGTCCAACAAGTGGTTATAATGGTAAATGAAAAAAATTAATAATTAAACCCAATAGCGTTGTAACTTGTAACTCCGTATGGTTGTAAGCACAAAGAATTTATAAGGGTCTGTTGTAATTATGTGTATAGAATTTTGTTATTTGTTGTATCAGAAGTGCATTGACATAAGTCTGTTTTACTTACAGGGTAATAGATGTTGGTTCTGAATGGCGCACATTTAGTAATGAGAAAAATGGTGTTGATCCATCTCGTGTGGGTGGACCAGAAAACCCACTGTTGAATGGATCCGATTTATCCACTATGATTGGACCTGGTCGAGGTGATGCTTCATTTGATGACTTCGGAGTTTCTAAGTATCAGAATAGGAGAAGTGTATGTATATATTTTTATTGTTAAAAACTAAAAAATGTATGTTTATGCCTATTCATTATACAGTTTCGCCGTTATTGTAATTGCAGATAATGTTACCAAACGGTTAGTGTTATCACTTTTAAGAGTCCTGAACATTTATATATATTTGGCCAGAAAATAAGCCATTTATTGGAATCACAGTCACAGGAAAGATGAACAAGTCAGAACAGCATTAAAATTGTGGTTCAGAATTATTTGTGATCAAGATGCTTGTATTAACAGCCCCTTAATGTTTCAGGGGGGGGGGGATTTCATGTAACTTGATTAAAAAAAAAAAAATGGAAAAGACAGTTTTGTTGTACCATTGGTTGGTTTCATCATTGGAAGAAAAGATATAGTAAAACCCTGTTTAACTGAACTCGACTTATCCAAAACTCAGGTTAACCAAAACAGTGTCAGAAAAAAAATATAACAAATGAAAAAAATAAATGACCACAGTGCTGACCATGTGTCAGTGATCCCATACGGACATTTCAGGTTGACAAGTGAGTAACTTCACTCCCCCCCCCCCCATCAATGTACACTTATGTGTCATAAATATAAGCTGACATTCAGTAAGTAAAGTGCAAGCACTTTTCATAGTGCAGTGCTTGTAGTGTGTTTTGTAATTCTGTTACAAAGTTCATTGTTGAGGTTTTTTATTTGAGTTATTTTTAATTTTGACAGCTAAGCGAAAACGTGTTGTGGTGAAAATTCAAGACAAACTTGAAGCAATAAGACAAGTTTTATAATGATAGAAAAACAGATTTATAATGCAGACTAAACAGGGCTAAACTATTTTAGCATGTGCAAATCTATCTGGATCTCAAAGACTTCCTCTGATGTGCATAGGCTAATCTAAATCACCCAGAGCTCTGAAGAATATTTCTCCTAATGCACTTCCAGTTACTTATCATACTCAAAAATGTGCTTGGATATCCCCAGATCTTTATAAAGAGTGGTTTTATAACAATTTTGTTCCGAGTGTAGAAAAACATCTTTCATCAAGGAAACCCTCCATGAAAGCTATTCTGATTGTAGACAATGCACCTACAATCGACAGTGCAATCCAAGTGAATTAATAAAAAGTGGTGATATTGTTGTAAAGTTTTTGCCAGGAAACATCACAAGTTCAGGATGTGCTGGATCAGGGTGTGCTGGAATCCTTCAAGTGGCATTATCAAGGATTTCTTTTAAGATACATTGTGGAAGAGTGTGAGAGACACAACAAAAACGTATCAGGCTCATTGAAATCAATCAACATGAAAGCTGTAATTTATTGGGGTGCACAGAGTTGGGGGAAGATTACATATTCCACTTTAAATAAATCATGGAACAAATTGTATGATGGACTTGAGTATGAAGAAGAAGAGGAAAATTACAAACACTTGGTAGAAATGGCTAAAGGAATTCCAGGGTGTGAAGAAATAGAAGAAAGTTAAATTAACAAATGGCTAGAACCAGATGATGTGGAACTAGAATTGACTGACCTAGAAATTAGAAATTGCGGAAGCTATGATGAGAACAGAGCCTGAAGCAGATGACAGAGACCATGATGTTCACGACACAGTCACAAAATGTGTGACAGTAGACGACGGACTTAAAGCCTGCCTTGGAAATAAGAATATTTTCTTATTTTTATTAATAAATTAATTTTACTGTCTTATTAATGGATGACAGATTCAACACAGCAGCTTTATTTTTGTAGGTAGCTTCACGTTTCGTGGAGCAGGCTGAGCAAGCAACACCATCAGAGAACTTAATTTTAAAGAGATGGTGTGACATTACTGTGAAGAAACTGTTCATAAAAAAATTACAGACTTTTTTAAGAAAAACTATGTAAAAACGAACATAGTTTACAATGTACTGCATGTTTATAATTTACACTTTTCTAATTACATATGTTTTTACTGATAATTTGGTTTTTATTCCTTACTAAACGGAAATAGACTACATAGATTAACAGAAAAAATGCATTATCTGAAATGGCTCACCCCCTTTAGTTCGGTAAAAAAGGGTTCTACTGTAATATTGTCTTTGAATGCATGGTGAAGAGAAAGATACCCACTTTACAGGAGCAGAAAACTGAGAAATAATGGATGGCCAAAGATTTCTGCTAAATATTCTCTGTGCAGTGTATACAACATGGAGTACACAATGCATACAATGGAATTTACTATTGTGCCTTGCCTCAGCTCACACATTTATTGAAGAACAAAGATGCCTAAGGTTAACTTTTAAAAAATGCATTACTGCTTTATGCTGCGTTAATGTGTCTGGTAACAAAAACTAACTTTTAGTTATTGGATAAGGAAAAGCCTTCAGAGTTACCAGTTGATGGAAACTCGGATGCTTTGATGACAGCAGAAATTTTTAATGTTATTAATTAAATGGGATAACATTCTTGATTACAAGATTGTTTTACTTTTAGACAACTGCACAGCACTCAGTGTTGGTGTATTGTTAAAAATAATTAAAGTGGTATACCTTTCTGTTAATACAACAATGCTTATCCAACCTTGTGACCAAGGAATAATTAATACTCAAGTGTACTACCATTGAGAAATGCATTCAAGAATTTTGTCAGACATGGAAGAAAGTTAACCTATAACTGCAAACAAATTGGCTAAGAAAATAACTCTTCTAGACGCGTTGCCATCGTTTAGCAATTTTATGGAATCAGCTGTCCGAACGTACTTTTAAATGTTGTTCAAAGTGGGTTCATTAAGTAATTGGTGTGATGTACTGATTGGTGAAAGAACAGCTTACACTACTATACTGTTAGCCTAAATTATGTACATTAAATACTGTAAGACTATTAAAACTTGTGCCTGTAAGACCGCCATCACCTTCAGCTATTATTATCATTTGGTTATTGTTGTCAACAAAGTAGTATTAAAAAGCCCATTGTGATTGTAATAAACGGCAACCATTGCATGTGTTTGACCTACTTGTTAAAACTAAAAACTATCTGCACTCGCGCGCGCGCGCGCGCACACACACACACACACACAGCTTACACTCATGTATTATTACGTTGGAATTTCACCGTATTAGAATGTGCTATAATTTTGACTGACAGTGAAGTGTCAGTTGTCGGTGTTGTTGAAGTGTGAAATAATCAATCTCAGCACATTTCTGAATCAGCAAATTTTCCAAGTAATTGAATGTTATTGTACAAGGTGTTATCTGTGGGAAATTGTTAGAGATAATGTACAGAAATTAAAAATTAAAGTTTGAGGCATGTTCAGAAAGTAAATACCATTGGGCTGTTAAAAATAAAGAAATGCACATTTTAAACATTAATTTGATGGTACAAGGAAGCCCATAAATTACATTAGGTTTGTACTGACAAGGTATTTATTATTATGGCATATCTATGATAGTACAGGCAAATTAGACGAAAACTTGGTGATCAGTGGAAATAATTCGGAACAAGCTGAAATTTGGTACACGTGTTTGGGTTAGGCCTAGAAATAAGCCTAATTAAAATCAATGGCCGGGAACGGCCGCCATCTTGAAAATTCTATTTCCGGTATGTTTTTTAGTATTTTTTAATTTTTTGTGCAAAAACTATTCAAGCTAGGATAAAATTGTATTGGACCTTTTTTGTAGAGCATAAAGTTCTTTTTATTTGAAAAAAAAAAATTATTCTGTGGGGCTTAGACTCTATGGCTGGGAACGGGCGCCGTCTTGAGAAATATATCTCTGGCACGTGTTTTCGGTATATTTTTGTTTTTTTGTGTGCAAAAACCGTTCAAGATAGGATACAATTGCACTGGACCTTTTTTGTAATTTCACATAAATGGGAAAATTTGCATCTATGTATTGCAAAACATAATCAACAGCTTGTAACGGGGCATTTTGGGCCTATTTCGGGGTAATAAAGAAGTTTGTATTTTTTTTTTAATAAAACAAATAACATTTTTTTTCTATGATAGGGACAAACGTAAACAAAGGTAAATTCAGTGGTAGCGACGGTAGCGACAGTGGTAGCACTGCTGGTGACAAAATTATTGAAGCGACAGAATCAACAAGCTGGAATTGTGCCAAGGTCAGACAGTGACACACAAAACAGCGTAAACAAGTTATGTAATTGAGCATCAGGCGATGTTACGTCAGCGCCTTACATAACGAGGAATGTGGGTGCAGCAATGCCAGCAGCTTTGTCACACTCACAGAACAAAGGCAGTCGGAAAACAACATCTATAAGTGACGGACGCGAGCTGTTTTGTGCGTCCGCCGGCTCGCCGGTTTTAGGCGAAGTTTTTTGTGTCGCCCGCACCTTATAAAATGTGACTAATAGATCGAAAATTTGTTTTAACAATAGCTATACCTATGAAAAAATGTGATTAACAGTATTAAAGTAAATACAGTTCGGAAATTATGCTTTAAATGAAAGTGCGCACGAAAGCAATGTGACGTCTTCTGGACTCGAATTCGGACTCAATGCCAGATAAGTTATTACAAGGATATACACAAAACTATCAAAATTTATTATTTTCAGAAACTAAAATCGATGGGGCAAATTAAATAACATATGAGTTTAAGGGGAATATCTAAAATGGGTTGCATGTGAGTGTGTGAGGGGTCTTGCTTAATTATATATATTAAACTATGAAGTGCTGGTTTACGTTTTAAAATTAATCTTAGGTTTATAAAATGTATTTATTTCTATTCTAAAGAGAAAATCATGCATAATAAATGTTATTATTGTCTTTCTATAAGATCGTAACAAAGTAGGAGAAAGTAAGGGGAATATTTGTCTCTATAAAATTTTTGTCTCTAACAATATTTGTCGCTATATTTTCATGTTTTCTTTTGTAGTGTGAAAATGAATTAAAATAGGTGTGATGGTAATTCAGTTGTACTTTCTTAAATAACCAGTTCTGCACTTCCCGGTTCGCTGATTCGAACCTTGGTAAGTTTTCCTTACAGTTGGCAATACAAGATGGTGCCCGAAGAAATTAGTTAGAAAGTAATTGAGTCAAAAGTAAATTCCCTTAGGTTTAATTAATATAAAATAATATCAAATAGTACAATTGGCTTGTGAACAGGGACAATTTATATAAATACAATTATATAAATACAGCCTACTGGGAGAGCAGAACGGTTGTTTGAGGTAAAGATAAAATTACGTAAAATAGACGTAGATATGGGTTATGTTTTGCTAAAGGTGAAATATTGATGTTGATGTTTTGTAGCAGATAAGATGATTGCATTTAAGTAAAATAAAAAGGGTATTATATAAATAATTTTTGGAATGAGTGAAGTATAAATAAGGCGCATAGGAGGTTACGTGGAGTAACGTAAAGCGTTATGTAAGTAGAATACATTGTTGTGTGGAAAGTAGATGTTATATATTAGTATTTTTATTTAAAGTAATAATTTTACTATCACAAAATGGAGAATCAAGAATTACATTTAGAAAGCACTCTTACAGAGTCAATGTTAACTGAAAATGTATCGGCACAATCTACTCCAGTGACGACACGAATTAAAGAAGTGTCAATGGAAGATATGTGTAATTTTATGAAAACAATATCTGATAACTTGAGTAGTTTTAACGTGAAATTTGATGAACACAAAAACGAAATTCAAGAATTTAAAAGTAATGTAAATGAGAAATTAGATATACAGAATGACAAGTTTGATGCAATGGACAAAAAATTTGAGAGTCGTTTTAACTCTAGTGACGAAAAATTTGACCGTCGTTTTGACGTTCAGAATAACAATTTTAATATCAAATTCGAACAACAGAATATTCAGTTGCAGCAGAGTATTAGCATGAAATTTGATGAACTTAAAACAGAAATTAATAAAGTACAAATCAATTGTGAGAGTAACTATAACAAATTGAAATATGAATTAAATGAAACTTTGAGTCATTCAGTAAAAAATATGAATAACAGAGTTGACAAAATAGAGAGTAATGTGGCGAAAAAATTTGATAAACAAAGACAAAAGGTAATTGAAACTTTTGAATGTAAAACAGAGGATAATTATAATGATATAGGTAAAAACGTAGTAGTAGAAAGGAAGTTAATAAATGATAATAATAATGTTGAAAATAATGAGAATAATAGTAATGTATTTGACGAATTAGTATCTGAGGTCGATACGATGAAAATAAGTAATGAAAATACGGATGAATGTGTAGAATGTGATTATGAGATGTTAATGTGTGTTAATGAGTTAGAACGAGAGTGGAAAAATAGTATAGTGATAGAATGTGGGCAGAGGGTAAATTTTCCCATTAATTTTTCTGAACCAGAGTGTTCACAAATGTTGTTTTTGAAGGGCAAGAGACCCGTATTAGTAGATGAATTGAAGTGTATATTGATGTTGTATAATGTTGTACCCTCTGTCTGTAATAATTGTGAGAGTGTGATGTGGTGTTATGAAGAGAGAGAGTTGTGTATTGAGAGAGAGATAGAATTGTATAAGTTAAAAAGAAATTATGATGAATTGAGAAAAAGATTAGAAGGGGTGAAGATGAACCATATAAAATACTTACCTGTCGAAAGAGAGATAGAGAATTATTTTGATGATATCTTTATAAACAATAAACACTTACCTGATGTAATAGTAGACGAATATAAAAATGATAAAACAACTTACCTGACATTGACCAATAATACTGATGGAGACTGGACAATAATAACTTATGTTGACAAGGTTTATGAAATATTAATAGGGAATAACCCTATAAATTATAATGGCATAATGAATGAAATAAAGTTAAATGGATTATTATAATAATAATAATGATAACAGATGGTGTGTGGATAACAATGATGTATGTTATAAATATGTTCGTTATATATATGATGATGGAGGTTGAAATTAAAATGAGTGTATGGACATTGTTAAATATTGTAAATTATGGTAATGACCTTGCAGATTTGGACATATGAAGTGTGAAACAATTGAACAGTTATTGACGAATAATTTGTAAATAATGTAGTGAATTCAATTGTGTGTATTATGAAATGTTAGGTAAATAATGTGTATATGTAGTAGAAAAATGTTGTGATAATAATAGTAATATTATTAATAGTTTGCGGTCTAAATAAATAATAAAAATAATTATGAAGACAATAATTAATGAAGGCGCTTGCCTCATCATCAGAACTTATAAAATCAATCTATGTCATAAATAATGACATTTGTCAAAATATTAAAAACACAATACGGCAATTAAACTATGTACATAAATTCGCTTTAAAAATGTTCGGTGTGCCTTGCAAGACAACACGCGCCGTACTCAAGAGTACGGCGCGTGTTGTCTTGCAAGGCACACCGAACATTTTTAAAGCGAATTTATGTACATAGTTTAATTGCCGTATTGTGTTTTTAATATTTTGACAAATGTCATTATTTATGACATAGATTGATTTTATAAGTTCTGATGATGAGGCAAGCGCCTTGAAACATGTAAACTGGAAAAAACATCAAGGAAAAAAGCCATAGACGGTGAGTACAGTGTATTTGGTTAACAAACACGTGGCTTGGGACTACATTAGGATTTATTCCATTTAAATAATTAATGATTTGTAAATTTTTGGTAATAATTGAAATATGTTGTGTTTTAAGAATCAATTGAAGTAAATAATTTGAGATGTTTCAATATTGTGATTGAAGGTTATATGTTTGAATTTTTATAATGAATTTAAATTATTTGATGAGATTTCCATTTGATAACAATGAATTAATAAATGAAGGTTAAATGGTTTAGTTTGTGGAATAGCATAATGGTTAAAAATATAGATTAATAATAAATTTGTAAATTTTGAAGAATCTAATTGCAGCACAAGATAAATAATGAAATGATGATATATATAAAAGAGTTAATGAAAAATTTCAAACAAGAATGTTTATAAGTTTTATATAAATTATATAAAAGAGAATTGTTTGTTTAATGTATGCTAATAATCAAGGTTAATGTCTATTTGTTTATTATGTTATGTAATGTATTATACAAGATGTGGGGATAATTTTGGGGGGTAGATTGGTGCTCAATGAAGTGATAGAACAGTGGAGTGTGGAACTGCAATGGTTGAAAGTTTAGTTTTCCATTTTAATTAATTAGTTATTAAGGTGCTATTGCTGGGGTGGCATGTGCCCCAGTAGATAGCGGAAAGCGGAAAGTGTTGGGGGTAGCCCCAGTAGATAGCGGAAAGCGGAAAGTGTTGGGGGTAGCAGAGAGTGTTACCTCCATCGGAGGCCAACATGGCGAAAATGCACGGCACACCTTTTGTACAATTTTATATTGTAACTTGATAAATTGCCGTGCCATGCAAATAATGATGACGAGTACATGCCTGAAGGAAGAGATGATTTCCCCGACTTTTCGGGCGGTTACTGCCTTACCAGCACTAATCGTGGTTTTGGCTAGCGGTTAGCTATGGTCATACCAAGTCCCTTGACCATAGCTGACTTGAAATTGGTCTATATTAGAAATTTTTGGGGGGTGAAACTAGGGGAAATCCCGGAACTATGGAACAGCGGCTGCCACTCTGTTCGAGGAGGAACAGCGAGGCCAGGTGGTAGACCCGCATTAAGGGCGCATAACTATAGAACAAAGATATGTTGATATCTAAACCTTTCAAATGTAACGCAGAAGCAAGGACACGGAAATGTCAAATTCCTCCAAAACTTCAGTCCTTGTGGACGCAACTGGACGCCACAGTCCAGGGGGGGTCATAGTGTGTGTGGCAGGGAGGTTACCCAGGGGGGTAACGAATTAGAAATTTGTTGTATTTTAATAATGATGACTCGCTACTAAATAATTTTGTTTTAATTTGGAAAATAGATGCACTACATACTTCCTATATTGTGTTTATTATGTCTTATTGTGTTAATTGCATGTAGTATGTTAGGAATAAGGATTATAAAAAATATAATAATATGTTTTCAATGTGTTTATAGATTTTAAATAAAAAATGAAATAAAGTTGTGATAGTTAAAATTTTCAATGGGTTGCAAAAGATAGAAGTTGGGTGATAGTAATTGTTTGAGTAAAACGTTTGAATCAGTCCAAGTTGAAAATATTGGGGTATTAAAGAGAATAAGAGACGAAATACAAGTAATAGAGATTTTGAGTATAAGTGGAGACACAGTAGATATGGAGAATATATGTAGATTTTGATTGATATATTAATGTTTATAATTGATGTTGTTATTTTGTTGTAGTTGTAGTAAGGTAATGAGATTGAGATTTTGGGGATGGCAATTTTGTAGTAGGGGGTAGTGTAATGTGGGAGTCCGCAACATAATGATAAGTTGGGACGGGATAGGAACAGATTTAGTGGGAAGGGGTTGCCTTAGGTAGAATCCAGGAACCAGATAAGGGAAATGAGTTTTTTTTGGGGGGGAAACACGTATCCTAAGTACAAAGGGTTAGAGAGTATTTTTTTTTATATCGAGAGAAGGTGGCGTATTGAGTTTAATAGTAAGTTGGGTTTAGAGAATAGTTGAATAGATATATTGATAGAGATGGGGTGTCATACTAGTTAAAGATTTTGTAAGGGAGCGTTAGAGTAATAAAAGGGGTAAGATTATGGGTAAATGCCAAGTTGATAAAGTGAATTATAATGAATAACTGAGAATCACCCAAATTAATGAAAGGGAATAATAAATGAAATGATGTGTAAAACGAAGATTGGAAAATATATATATATATATATATATATATATATATTGTAACCAGACCTCTGTATGCCGGTCGTTACAAAAGATAAAAATTTGATAGAAAATTTTATAAAATAATAAAATTTTCAAATAGTAAAAGATTTTGTTTATGTTTATTAAGAGGTGTGTATAAGGAATAAATCTGTTTTAAAAGGTTCTTGTAAAAATTCTAATAACAGGCAGGTATTTATTGACCGTCGAGCACTTCTTGAAGAATTGAACCAAGTCTGGAGTTAAATAGTTTAACTCCAGTTAGCAATCGATTGGTGATTTTTCTGTCTGGTCCAATATCTCGTTCAACTAAAATATTTTCTTCTTAGTTAAGTCCTTCAGCCTTAATAAATACTCTTAAATTAACCTGTGAAATAAGTAACAGATAAGAAATAATGGAAATATAAAGATTTATTGACAATTTATATAAATAATCGATTTTTTATCGATGGAGAGCAATTATCGACTCTGTCTCGGGAATTATCGATTGTGTCATACAGAACAAAATTTATGATATTTAATATATTAAAAGACAGGTTCTTTGAGCGATTAGAATTAATAGTCAGAGAAGGGTGACGAGAAAGTATAACATTAACAATTAACACAAATACAATAATTATTATTCAATAAAATTTAAATAATTCCAATAAGTAATGTGTATGTATGTTGTCAAACCAATATGCAGACGATGACGTCACTGCTGGAAGATAAAGAAGGCAGGCTTGAATTTCAAAATGGCCGCTACTAGATATGGCGAGTTCACTGCAAAATCTGCATGTCCGGAAATCACGACAAAATTACCTTCGTGAATGTCTGAAATCTTCCCGCACTGGTGTAATATGTCTGTTAAGTTATTTGGTGTATTCTGACGAAGTGTTCTGTGTAAACTTGTGTTGGTTAGTTATTCTGTATGTGTTCACTTCTTTGAGTTAACGTTCTCAAGATATGGTTATGATTTGTAGAGTGAATTGGTTTAAATATAAGGTTTTACTGTTTTCTGTCACTCGTATCATGAAGTTAGATGTTTGTTTTCACTATTGTCGTGAACGTATTGATAGCTTTAGTTTTAAAAAGTGTCTAATTCGTCTAACTCTCGTTTCACTTATTTTAATGGCTAAACGCTAGTACCATTTTCGACTCGATTTAAAGAACGTTTTTCCACACAACTATTCAGCTTGATATTCAACAAAAGACTAATTAACTTGGTCATAAATCTGGCCCAGTTAATCTTTGAAAAAGTATTGTTAACATATTTCGATTTCCCATACACATGATAAAATATTACATTATATATGGAATTTATCTATTTTATTCATCACTTTTATGAATTATGAACCTTATTATTGGTTTAATCATCTCATTCCCTTTAAATTGATGTATTATAGTCCATATCTGTAGACATTTTGTGGAAATTAACAAATTTTGTTCACTTTTTGGAAATATAGGCTCAAAATTGGATTTCCGTCTTTATACGAATTTCCTCCATTTTAAATATTCTTAATACTATTATAATAAATTTTAATTATTCATATTCCTATTCCTTTCCTTAAGTACATATAAATTAAACCTTTGAACTGGTTTTTTGTGTTAATCTGTAAATTTGACATTGCTCTTTAAAATTAATTGATTTATATATTTTGAAAATTTACAATATGTTAAGGTATATTTCCTTATTATCATTTTAACTCATAGGATCATTCCCAGTAGTGGTTAATTGAGTTACCTTATATAAATCTTGCTAGTTTACAGGATTTATAAGTGAATTATATTGGTTTATACTGTTTCTGTGAATTCACCAAATGGCCTAGATTTTAGAATTTTATATTTCTGTCCTTCTCAAATAAATTTAAACTTAACTCCTCCTCTGACTTTACATAATTACTATTATATGAAAATAACATGGTTTATAACTTATTGTGTGGTGTAGTAGTTAATTAACACTACGGTTATTAAAATAAATAATTATGAACATTGTTTAGCAATTTGCACAATTGAACATATATCTTTTAACTATTTTTGAGTTAACATAGCATACCTCTTGGAACATTATTAATGGTATGTAGGCTATTATTTAGCAAACATAATTCTTTTTAAAACACATAACATAACTCTTATTTTCTAATAACTCTTACAAATACATTTTACTAACACATTGATTTTAGGACTGTGAATAAACAGTCTATTTAAACATTTTACACTTATTAATACTATATTAATGCCAGTCCTTTCTGGTCTAAACCATTATTATTTGTGATCCCCTACATCAGTAAACATGAACTCCTATACTCTATTTATTATCATTTTTTACCAATGTCTTGTAAATAAAGATTTACATTAAAATAATAAAATACTGGAAATCTTCCATTTTATTATTTTATTATGCTGTTTATTATTAGATATTAAAGTTGTGATATAGCATACTGATAAGTTAGTATCACCAACTTTAAGTTTATTGCATTTCTAAAAAACACTTACACAAATTCACTTTCACTGTTGGTTCTGATATTTTGAGTCTTATTATCTCAGACCAGACCTTTAGTAATCATGGACTGTTAAGACTAGTTTATTTTCTTTATTACACAATAGCTTTAGTCGGTTCACTTCTTATAACGCTATACAGCACTTTAGTTTTCTCAATAATTACATTTTTATAGGATTTTGGGGTATGTTATACTTTCTTTTGCATAGTTTTTGTGGGTTTGGGGTTGATAGTAGTTTATATAATAATAGGTTTTACAACGGTGTTTCTTTCATACTATTTCTTCCTCTCCTCCTGTCTTCTTTCTTGTCCTTCTTCGTATCTTCCTTCTTGTCTTCATTCTTGTCCTTCTTCTAGTCTTCATTCTTGTCCTTCTTCTAGTCTTCATTCTTGTCCCTCTTCTAGTCTTCATTCTTCTGGTTTTCTTGTCTTCCTTCTTCATTCTTGGGTAAACCAAGGTACTTGGTGTTATCTCGACTGAGGTTTAGTTTGGAGCATTTAACTTATTCACTGATACTGACTTTATTCTTCTCTACAGGTTTCAGGGTATTGTTTTCTTCCTGTTCACAAACTTTATTCTTCCCTCTTCTTGTTTTTTGGGGTATTTTGGTATTCACCACTCTTTAATTGAGTCTCTTTTTTCTTGATATGGTCTTATATAACTGGTTTACTGCTCTTAGCTTCCTGGGTAAATTACTGATATTACACAATGAGTTGCTTCGATACTTTCTTTGGTTTTTTAAACAGTGGTTTTTATATGTAATGTAATGAGGATTTTTATTTTATCGTGGTTCATTCCTTTGATTCATTTAAATGTCATTCAATATTATTATAACATTTGTAGGTGTAATTAAACTTTATGATTTCATATGACTTAATATGTAGTGGATTTTCTGTCACGCTACAGAATGCCCTTCTCCAGAAGTAATTTTTTCAGACTATACTTGCTTTGTCTGAAACAATTGCTTATGATAAATATTCTAGGTTTGTTAGAATCTTGGACTTCCTTCCATTTTAAAATTTTCTTATTTATATTTGAGTTTATATCATTCTCACTTGATCTTCCTTGATAGTAATAGTCATCTGAGTTTCATATTTATTATTTCATTTTCATATTTCTTCTTAGTATTTTCTCCTTGGGATATTTCCTCCCTATCATTCCCTACTTTGTGAGCTGGTTCAGTTCAGAGAGGCACTGTACGCTACTTTCCTCTGCTGTCCAATACTTCACACATATTTGAGTACAGAGGCAAATCATCTCTGCTCAAAAAACATATTAATCCTGCTGGAATTATCTTCAGACAGATTAAAAAATTATTCAGAATAGTACACATTTGTTACTATTTAAAAAAAATATCTTTGGGATACTTCACTTATTACTTATTATATTTCTCAGAGATTTTAATATTCCTATCTCAGTTGTTCTTCTGACTCATTAACTGGATGTTTCTTTCATTTGATATTATGGTAGGAAGCTTTTCTATTATTACATTCCTCAACTTTTCTTATCATATAAATCTTTTGGTTATAAATTCTTTATTACCTTCTGTTTTTTTTTTTTTTATAATCTGCATTGTTTATAGTAGCATATCTTTATGACATATTTAGACTGTTTCTTCGTTCTTAAAATTCCACTTGTTCTATTTTCTAGAATTTTTATAACTGTCATTATCATAATTGATATTTAATTCATAAATCATTTTATATTAATTCGTTTAATTACATAATTCTTTGACATTATTTTCACATTATTCCTGTCATTGTTATTATACTTTCGAATGATGGTTTTTTATTAATTTCATAATGAGGTCATAATTTCTCCTCATACCACTTCAAAGTTTCATTATCTCATAATTCCAAATAAGTTTTTGCACTTTATTATATTCAATCACTCAAATCGTATTAAAGAATTTTTTCTTTTTTATTTCCTTTAGCATCATTTTATGGAAAGGTTTTTACTCTTCATATTGAAATTAGACATGATCATACTGTCCAGAATTATTTGTTTTAATTCTAAATCTGTTTCCTTTCTTCATCCCATTATGATCCTTTGTTACCATGGTAACTATTTTCTATGCTTACCATAAATATGGTATGAAATCTCTTCTGTTTATCTCACCAAAGTGTTTTATTTATAATTGGTTGGTAAGTTGTACTTATACTTGGTTTGGGAAACTTGATTTATACATAATTCAAAATTCACTCTTCTTATATTATTCCATAAAGTTTTCTCAAATAATTTGTATGTAAGGTGGGCTTACATGTGTTTTGGCTGGTTTTATTTCTAAATTCTCTCCTTCTTTATTATTATATTATTGCCATAAAATTTTTCTTCAAATACTTTTTTATGTAAGATTGGCTTACAAGTGTTTTAGAATTTTGAGGATTTCAAAATTCTTCTTGTTATACTCTTCTAAATGGTTTCATTAATAATAGTGTAGTAAGATGTACTTACTTTTCTTTGGAATTTTTTGGATTTTTTAAAATTCTTCTTATTATATCATAGCCATAAGTTTTTCTTCAAATATTTGTATGTAATGTGGTATTACCTTATTTTTAAATTTTGTGGATTTTAATCATAAAATTTCTTCATGGATGTCTGGTTAAAGACACCCTTGATTTTATTTGAATTCATTTCCTTGATTTCATATGTGTTGTTGTTATTGTCCTTTGAGACAATATAGGGGCCAGTGTACAGGAGCAATAACTTTTTTGTTATCCCCTCTAAGGAACTGGGTAATTCCCTATTCTTCAACAACACCTTCTCTCCAACGGTATAATGAATAACCTTACCCATGCTTTTATTGTATTTATTCCGCCGTTTCTCCTGATCTTCGGCCACCTTATTACAAAACTGAATTCTATCAAATATATATTTATGCTCTCTGGGGAACTCCAAGATATCTTCAATCTCTCTAGGGGGTTGTCTCTCGTACATTGCGGAGTATGGGGTTATTCCTATGGCTGGATGGTAGGCTAGGTTGAGGAATTCTTCAGTGGCCTCCAAATATTCTTGCCACCTCCTCTGCTGATCATGGCAATACGTTCTTAATAGGCGCCCCACCTCTCGCAAGACTCTTTCGGCCGGGTTACTGCTCGGGTGGTATACGGATGTCTTGTATGTATGAACCCCCATTGACAGCAGTGTATCCCGCCATTTCCTCCCCTTGAATTGTGTTCCGTGGTCGGTTATGATCGATACCGGCACGTTGGGCGCCACTTTGTAACCTGACCTCTTTATGCCGGTCGTTACAAAAGATAAAAATTTTATAGAAAATTTTATAAAATAATATCTATATTGACCGTCGAGCACTTCTTGAAGAATTGAACCAAGTCTGGAGTTAAATAGTTTAACTCCAGTTAGCAATCGATTGGTGATTTTTCTGTCTGGTCCAATATCTCGTTCAACTAAAATATTTTCTTCTTAGTTAAGTCCTTCAGCCTTAATAAATACTCTTAAATTAACCTGTGAAATAAGTAACAGATAAGAAATAATGGAAATATAAAGATTTATTGACAATTTATATAAATAATCGATTTTTTATCGATGGAGAGCAATTATCGACTCTGTCTCGGGAATTATCGATTGTGTCATACAGAACAAAATTTATGATATTTAATATATTAAAAGACAGGTTCTTTGAGCGATTAGAATTAATAGTCAGAGAAGGGTGACGAGAAAGTATAACATTAACAATTAACACAAATACAATAATTATTATTCAATAAAATTTAAATAATTCCAATAAGTAATGTGTATGTATGTTGTCAAACCAATATGCAGACGATGACGTCACTGCTGGAAGATAAAGAAGGCAGGCTTGAATTTCAAAATGGCCGCTACTAGATATGGCGAGTTCACTGCAAAATCTGCATGTCCGGAAATCACGACAAAATTACCTTCGTGAATGTCTGAAATCTTCCCGCACTGGTGTAATATGTCTGTTAAGTTATTTGGTGTATTCTGACGAAGTGTTCTGTGTAAACTTGTGTTGGTTAGTTATTCTGTATGTGTTCACTTCTTTGAGTTAACGTTCTCAAGATATGGTTATGATTTGTAGAGTGAATTGGTTTAAATATAAGGTTTTACTGTTTTCTGTCACTCGTATCATGAAGTTAGATGTTTGTTTTCACTATTGTCGTGAACGTATTGATAGCTTTAGTTTTAAAAAGTGTCTAATTCGTCTAACTCTCGTTTCACTTATTTTAATGGCTAAACCCTAGTACCATTTTCGACTCGATTTAAAGAACGTTTTTCCACACAACTATTCAGCTTGATATTCAACAAAAGACTAATTAACTTGGTCATAAATCTGGCCCAGTTAATCTTTGAAAAAGTATTGTTAACATATTTCGATTTCCCATACACATGATAAAATATTACATTATATATGGAATTTATCTATTTTATTCATCACTTTTATGAATTATGAACCTTATTATTGGTTTAATCATCTCATTCCCTTTAAATTGATGTATTATAGTCCATATCTGTAGACATTTTGTGGAAATTAACAAATTTTGTTCACTTTTTGGAAATATAGGCTCAAAATTGGATTTCCGTCTTTATACGAATTTCCTCCATTTTAAATATTCTTAATACTATTATAATAAATTTTAATTATTCATATTCCTATTCCTTTCCTTAAGTACATATAAATTAAACCTTTGAACTGGTTTTTTGTGTTAATCTGTAAATTTGACATTGCTCTTTAAAATTAATTGATTTATATATTTTGAAAATTTACAATATGTTAAGGTATATTTCCTTATTATCATTTTAACTCATAGGATCATTCCCAGTAGTGGTTAATTGAGTTACCTTATATAAATCTTGCTAGTTTACAGGATTTATAAGTGAATTATATTGGTTTATACTGTTTCTGTGAATTCACCAAATGGCCTAGATTTTAGAATTTTATATTTCTGTCCTTCTCAAATAAATTTAAACTTAACTCCTCCTCTGACTTTACATAATTACTACTATATGAAAATAACATGGTTTATAACTTATTGTGTGGTGCAGTAGTTAATTAACACTACGGTTATTAAAATAAATAATTATGAACATTGTTTAGCAATTTGCACAATTGAACATATATCTTTTAACTATTTTTGAGTTAACATAGCATACCTCTTGGAACATTATTAATGGTATGTAGGCTATTATTTAGCAAACATAATTCTTTTTAAAACACATAACATAACTCTTATTTTCTAATAACTCTTACAAATACATTTTACTAACACATTGATTTTAGGACTGTGAATAAACAGTCTATTTAAACATTTTACACTTATTAATACTATATTAATGCCAGTCCTTTCTGGTCTAAACCATTATTATTTGTGATCCCCTACATCAGTAAACATGAACTCCTATACTCTATTTATTATCATTTTTTACCAATGTCTTGTAAATAAAGATTTACATTAAAATAATAAAATACTGGAAATCTTCCATTTTATTATTTTATTATGCTGTTTATTATTAGATATTAAAGTTGTGATATAGCATACTGATAAGTTAGTATCACCAACTTTAAGTTTATTGCATTTCTAAAAAACACTTACACAAATTCACTTTCACTGTTGGTTCTGATATTTTGAGTCTTATTATCTCAGACCAGACCTTTAGTAATCATGGACTGTTAAGACTAGTTTATTTTCTTTATTACACAATAGCTTTAGTCGGTTCACTTCTTATAACACTATACAGCACTTCAGTTTTCTCAATAATTACATTTTTATAGGATTTTGGGGTTGATAGTAGTTTATATAATAATAGGTTTTACAACGGTGTTTCTTTCATACTATTTCTTCCTCTCCTCCTGTCTTCTTTCTTGTCCTTCTTCGTATCTTCCTTCTTGTCTTCATTCTTGTCCTTCTTCTAGTCTTCATTCTTGTCCTTCTTCTAGTCTTCATTCTTGTCCCTCTTCTAGTCTTCATTCTTCTGGTTTTCTTGTCTTCCTTCTTCATTCTTGGGTAAACCAAGGTACTTGGTGTTATCTCGACTGAGGTTTAGTTTGGAGCATTTAACTTATTCACTGATACTGACTTTATTCTTCTCTACAGGTTTCAGGGTATTGTTTTCTTCCTGTTCACAAACTTTATTCTTCCCTCTTCTTGTTTTTTGGGGTATTTTGGTATTCACCACTCTTTAATTGAGTCTCTTTTTTCTTGATATGGTCTTATATAACTGGTTTACTGCTCTTAGCTTCCTGGGTAAATTACTGATATTACACAATGAGTTGCTTCGATACTTTCTTTGGTTTTTTAAACAGTGGTTTTTATATGTAATGTAATGAGGATTTTTATTTTATCGTGGTTCATTCCTTTGATTCATTTAAATGTCATTCAATATTATTATAACATTTGTAGGTGTAATTAAACTTTATGATTTCATATGACTTAATATGTAGTGGATTTTCTGTCACGCTACAATATATATAAACATTTGAGAAAAGAAATAATAAAAGTCAATTGAGATTAAAAGGTAATTTTATGATTTTATAGGCAAATTTAATGATGTTAAGTGTGTAACATTTTAAATACAAATTGTTTATTTTAAGAAAATAATAATAATAATGTGAATGTACTATGTTTTCTTATGTTATATTGTGTTTGTTAGTGTAAGAGAATTTTATGAATTTAAATATTTTAAATGCAAATTGGGGATGAGAGAAATGTGATATGGTAATGGGAAATGTTTATTTATATTCTGATGGGAATCAGGGCAATAATTTCGAATTTTGGGATAAAAGTTAACAAGAGAAAGTAGATAGAATGAGATTATGGGATTTTAAAATGGGTATCATGTTGTTGTTAGGTATTCTGATATATGTTAGAAGTAAATAAAAAACAAAACCAGTGCTTCTTAGCGCAAACCAGCACCGCTAGGGGGAAACAGATCAGTTGGGGATATGGTGTTGTATAAGGCCACTATTTGATATTTGATTTGTTGTTTCAGTGTTTGGTGATGCTGTGGCGGCGGACCTGAGCTGGCCAGCGCGTCAGAGCAGGGGCGTTAAGTATCTGTCTGACTCTATGGTGTTGGGATCTCGAGAGAGAAGTCCAGTATTGTCATTCAGGTGCGGTCACAGTCACCGGACCAAGGGTGAGTTGATTATATTTTTGTAAACCATACAGGGGGTTGTGGCGACATATCCTGGCTGATCCCTTTAGCAAGTACGAATGTGTCAATGAGATTTTTTATGCTTCGGCATAAAATATCTCATTGAGGGGGTATTGTAACGGGTCATTTTGGGCCTATTTCGGGGTAATAAAGAAGTTTGTATTTTTTTTTAATAAAACAAATAACATTTTTTTTTCTATGATAGGGACAAACGTAAACAAAGGTAAATTCTGTGGTAGCGACGGTAGCGACAGTGGTAGCGCTGCTGGTGACAAAATTATTGAAGCGACAGAATCAACAAGCTGGAATTGTGCCAAGGTCAGACAGTGACACACAAAACAGCGTAAACAAGTTATGTAATTGAGCATCAGGCGATGTTACATCAGCGCCTTACATAACGAGGAATGTGGGTGCAGCAACGCCAGCAGCTTTGTCACACTCACAGAACAAAGGCAGTCGGAAAACAACATCTATAAGTGACGGACGCGAGCTGTTTTGTGCGTCCGCCGGCTCGCCGGTTTTAGGCGAAGTTTTTTGTGTCGCCCGCACCTTATAAAATGTGACTAATAGATCGAAAATTTGTTTTAACAATAGCTATACCTATGAAAAAATGTGATTAACAGTATTAAAGTAAATACAGTTCGGAAATTATGCTTTAAATGAAAGTGCGCACGAAAGCAATGTGACGTCTTCTGGACTCGAATTCGGACTCGATGCCAGATAAGTTATTACAAGGATATACACAAAACTATCAAAATTTATTATTTTCAGAAACTAAAATCGATGGGGCAAATTAAATAACATATGAGTTTAAGGGGAATATCTAAAATGGGTTGCATGTGAGAGTGTGTGAGGGGTCTTGCTTAATTATATATATTAAACTATGAAGTGCTGGTTTACGTTTTAAAATTAATCTTAGGTTTATAAAATGTATTTATTTCCATTCTAAAGAGAAAATCATGCATAATAAATGTTATTATTGTCTTTTTATAAGATCGTAACAAAGTAGGAGAAAGTAAGGGGAATATTTGTCTCTATAAAATTTTTGTCTCTAACAATATTTGTCGCTATATTTTCATGTTTTCTTTTGTAGTGTGAAAATGAATTAAAATAGGTGTGATGGTAATTCAGTTGTACTTTCTTAAATAACCAGTTCTGCACTTCCCGGTTCGCTGATTCGAACCTTGGTAAGTTTTCCTTACAGTTGGCAATACAAGATGGCGCCCGAAGAAATTAGTTAGAAAGTAATTGAGTCAAAAGTAAATTCCCTTAGGTTTAATTAATATCAAATAGTACAAGCTCAGAATTGATTACAGTGACTGTAGAGACCTTCAATAAGGAACTGGAACGTCTCAAGGAAAATGGTGCTACATCCAAGCTTTGGATTCATTATTTTAAAATGATATCCTTGGTTCGGCTATTCATCCAAGCTGAGCGCACATGCAACTGAAATCTGCATCTTCAGTGTGTGCGGCACGTGATCCCTTTGTTTCATGCTGCCGGACATTTACATTATGCAAAAGCAGCACACTTATATTTGCAGGAAATGGTTGAGCTCGAAGACAAATTGACTCCTTTTGAATATGAAGAATTCATTGAAAAGGGATACTTCTCAGTATGTAGATCAGTAAAGGCTTGGGCAGGTATATGGTCAGATATGACTATAGAACAGACTCTAATGAGATCTATGAAGACTTCAGGGGGGTTGACCCATGGCAGAGGAGTATCACCATCCACTTTAGCATAATGGATACTGGAAATGCCAGTGTGTGTTGAAATATGCTCTCAATTAGAAGTCTTTGTCAGTCATGAGTACACGGGGAGTGATCAACATTCTTCTGCATGCCACTCTTCTGTCAAATGTAATGTAAAAGATCTGGAGATTTTCGAAAAGTGGCTTTAAGATCACCAACCACTGGTTCCCAGAAATCATAACGTTATGTCCCTAGCAACAGGTATTATTGGGGATGAAAGCACCAACTATCATCGCAGAGAAGAAGCTGGCACAGATCTTGTCAAAATAAATGCTGGAAACAACTTTCATTATGTCAAATTCAAGCGTAAAATGAGAGTTTTGCCACTCTCTGCAGTTAACCCACACTCTCGAGTAAACGCTCCTGTGTTACCTTTGACATCTACCGTTGTGTACCAAAGAATGATTAGAACTGTGAAAGACAAAAATGAAATATGTTCATATTTTGAATATGAGTTATCGCCAGTGCCATTGTCATTGTTTGATGAAACCTGGAAGGAGCAAAATTCCCGATGTATTATTCCACTCAAAAGACAACCAGCAAGACTTTGAAGACATCAAAGACCAACTACTGTTCCTGCATGCATTAAGTGGCTGTGACACAACTTCGTCATTATTTAAACAAGGGAAAAAGAAAATTTTCAAATTAGTCCAATCTGACCCTGAACTTAGAGGTATGTTGTCAGTTTTCAATGATATGTCAGCCCAGCCTGAAAGTCAAGCTGCCGGAGAAAAATGTCTGCTGCGCATTTTCGGAGCAAAGGAGATAAAGAAACTTCTTTAAACAAGTACAGATACAGTAGATTCTGTCAGTTGGTGTTAAAAGGAAAACATGAAGTGAACTTGGCAAGTCTTCCACCAACAACTGAAGCTGCCCATCAACATATATTAAGAGTCTTTTACCAAGTGCAGCTGTGGTACGGAAACGTTTTGGATCCTGAAAAGTGGGGATGGCAGAAACAGCATGGGAATTCCTTAGTTCCAGTTACCAACTTAAAGCCATCCGCACATGAAAACCTTTTAAAGTTGGTTGTGTGCAGATGTATTAAAGGTTGCCACTCAGGATGTGGCTGCTTGAAAGCAGGTTTAAGGTGCACTTTAGCATGCTCTCACTGTAAGGTGAATGGTTGCCAAAACTCACCACAGCCTGTGGCAAAAGAAGAAGAAGAAAACCTTGAACAAGATTATGATGAAGATTTGAACCAATCTGAGGATGCAACAGCAAAGGATTATACCAAGGATGATGAAGGGGTGTCGGCCATTGAAATGACTTTTCAGTTTGATTGGCCAAGCACATCAGTAGTAACAAGAAAAATTTTGTTTTTACTTTACATGTTTTTAACCAGTGAGTTATTATATACATTTTGCCTTATTTTAAAACATTGTCACATTATTTCATTTAAACTACTAAATGTTTGTACTTAACTCCAATAAATGTATTGAATATCTACATTTTTGTTCATTTATTCTTTGCCAGAATGCTCAAATAATGCTAGTAAATAGTACAATAACTAAAAATAAGCCAAACAGACATGGCAGCAACATATGTAAATAACATAATATTACAGCACATCTTGCATATAAATTTTAAATTTGATCACTTTAAGAGTTGTAGAGATTTATTTGTCTAGAACAGCTTAATTTTTTCTCTTTACTTTTTTGTAAAATCTCTATGACATCAACTAAATGTAAAAATAAGGGAAATTAATGAAGTAAGAAAGCGCTCAGTATTAACAAAATATGAAATTTGTTATTTTCAAACCCCTTTTTTCGCCCTTGTAAAAACAGTAATCAAACCTTAAACCCCTAATAGGCTATATTATAATCATTTGTATGTTTAATTTCTTAATTATTATTTTTGTTAACCATTCAATTTTTTCCACACCATATAGCTTAAAAAATCTCTTCTTTGATTATGTGAAACAGTAATTTAAGGTGTCCAGTTCATTTTTAAAACTTAAAGTCTAGTGGAGACCCAATGGTGATTTATTGCGGCCCATTGAACTGCACAGGTTCACTAGTTTAATAATAATAGTCTTAAGCCCACAGACACAAAAATTTACAGTTTGATAGAAAATTTTATGCTCTACAAAAAAGGTCTAGTACAATGTTGTCATATTTTGATTGTTGAAATACCCGTGGTATTTCAGAAAAACACAAAAATATACTGGGAAACACGAAACCAGAAATATGTTTCTCAAGATGGCAGCCGTTCCCAGCCGTAAAGTCTATGGCCCAGAGAGATGATTTTTTTTTCTTTACATAGGAAATTGTATGTTCTACAGAAAAGGTTCAGTACAATTTTATTAAAAAAAAAAACAAAAATATGCTGAAAAACACATACCGGAAATGGATTTTTCAAGATGGCGGCCGTTCCCACCAATTGATTTTAATTGAGTTTTGCTGGGCTGTTTCTAGGCCTATCCCAGACATGTGATGGTTCCCAGAAAGAATATACAGGTAGAGGGGTTGCAGGGGGTAAATTTTTTCCATGATGTTGTAGTCGGGGGTGAAGAAAAGGCTTCACGCGCGTATTTGGAAGACACATGGTCTACAAATACCCGTCCCTGGACTTTTTGTGCACCTGATAGGTGGTGCGATGATAAAGTTGTAGTGTCCCCTTTCGTGTATCATGAGTTCATTGGAAAAGCCCAGATGAGTCATGATAACGTTGTGTTACCCTTTGCGTGGTATGAAATAGGTCAGTGGGGTTGTGAGAGGTATTGTGATGAGAGAGAGAGAGAGAAAGAGGGAGATGGAGTTATTTAGAGTAAATAGAAAGTATGAAGAATTTGTAGAAAGGTTAGGTGGAGAGAGAAGTGATAATAATAGCAAGTACTCACTTTGGATTGAAGCTGATATAGAAACAGTAGATGATGTTATTAAAGATGATAATATAACTTACCTGATTATGACAAATTATACTAAGGGCGACAGGACCATACCCTATGATGACATATTACATGATGAAATAATATGGGATAAGCCTATTAATTCAAACGATATTGTGGAAAGACATAAAAAATTAAATAAGTATTATATTGAGTGTACTAATATAATATATTCAATAATAAATAATGTATGTAGACCTAAGATTCGACTGTTGTTTGATGATGGTGGATAAAGTGTTTTATTGTTTATGAACATTTAATTATGTGAACAGTGTGGTTTTGAAATGGATTGTTTTATGAACTGAGTTATGGTCAATGATAAAATAATAAGCTGAATTGTATATTTTGTGTGTGTTAATATTAAATGTATTTGTATATTACAATATGTTGTGTAAACCATGTATGTAATAGGAATTTATAGTTTAATTGATTTAATAATAATTATAAAAGGTTTCAAGCTAAATAAGTGATGAAAGTAATTGTGAAATTTTAAATAATTGTGGACTTTTAAATAATTGAAGATTAATTAATTAAAATGTTGTAAAAAAGATTTGATAATGAAGTTAAAAGGTTAGGGTCATAGTGTGTGTGGCTAGGAGGTTGCTACAGGGGGTAGCAACGGTAACAAATATTAAGCATTAAGTGTATGATGTCGATAATAGTGTTGAATAAAAATATAATTATGATTCTGGTTTAAAGAAGTATTAAAATCAGGAAAACTGATTAATAAAGTTTAACTAGTTAGATTGTTTGCCATAATTAAGTTGTGTTTTGAATTATATATGATAGCGATATGGATAAGTTGTTGTTGCTTTTTGAAAACTTAAGGAATTATTTTACGTGTTATTATCTTAGTATAAGAATATATTTTTTCTTGTGGTGAAAAGAATGAAGTAGTATTGACTGAAGTCAGAAAGTTGGTAAATGTAGGAATGCCTAAGGAGAAAGACCTTCTGTCATAAATCTTGTTTGTTTGTTATTTGAACTTAGGAATTAAGAAAACCAGTGCCTCTTAACATAAACCATTGCAGCTAAGGGGAGACATATCAGTTGTGGATATGGGATTATACGAGGCCACTAGTTAAATTTTTTGTATTCGATGTTTCAGAGTTTAGTGATGCTGTGACGGCAGTCCTGAGCTGGCCTGCGCGTCAGAGCAGGAACGTCAAGTGCCTGAATGGCCTTGCGGTGTTGGGATCTCACATGAGAAGTCCAGTAAGGCCAGGCAGGTACTGTCATCATCATTGGACCAAGGGTAAGTTATTGATGTTCTTTTTTATATAAACACTACAGGGGCTTGTGGCGACATATCTGGGCTGATCCCTTTAGAAAGTGTGAATGAGTCAATGAGAGTTTTTATGTTTCGACATAAAACCTCTCATTGAGGGGGTTTTGTAACGGTACATAAGACCGTGTAGGAATTTGTCGGTACAGGGAAAAGTAATTTATTGTGATTTAATGCATTAAAATTGGTGAGATTAAAATTTCCCTATATATATATCATGCTACGCAGTTTACCAGAGCAACTCGAGTTCAAGGTCATGGGCGTACGTGACAGACGACACATATTTGGACACAGCAATAGTCGAACAATACGAAAACGTCATAATACATACGACAAACGTAACCATGGTGACGTAAAACAATGCCGTCATCAGCGCTGAACAAAAGGGTGATGACGATTAATCCCTTCCGCCTGCCGAATTTACAACATAATATCCGCCCAGTCTTCAACATTCACTCAGAGCGTTAGCACGCTAAAAATTCGCTGGTATTCTTTTGCCAGCCAAAGTGTTTGAACAATACCAAAAATGTAATTAACAAGTAGCCAGTACCTTTGAATGTAACAAGCAACGTAAAATGTAGATTCAGTGCAGTGAAAGGACAGACAAAACCGTAAAGTACGCCGACCACCTGCTTGAGATGGAGAACGTCTGAGGAGAGACTGCGACACTTATTATCAGGAAAGTTTGAAATTTATAACCATATTCATTTGATCAAATTGAGCTCAAAATTCGAATTAAAAAATGTACCGCTGATTAATGTGTGGGGAAAGATAGAGAGTGTGTGAGTGAGAGAGAGAATGCCGGCATTTATAAGAAAATGAGGCATTGGTTTATGTCGTAAGAATATAATCTGAAACTTAGTCAATAAAATAAACAATACTGCAGTTTAATAAAATGCGCTTGTTAAGAATTAAATACCAGAGATGAATAATTAAAATTGATGAATAATTAGTTGAGCGGAAGTGCATAGCCGTCATTTTGTGTTGGGTGTATAAGACTCCATTTTGATTTTGTAGACGTTAATAATGGCAATTCAGAAATATTAAAATAAAAGTTTTATTTCACATACATGGTGTTAGACTCATTATTTCGAAAATCCCAAACTGTTTCTGTTCTCGCTTAGTAAAGAACCCTGGACCCAAATAAGAGCGTAATGGTGGTTATAACGCCATGTGTACAGACCGGATGTGTGTTGTGAATTATATGGTAAGTACAATAATAAAATTATTATTATTATTAAAAAGTAAATTAATAATTAGAGTTACATGTCTTTTAGTGAGTCCATCAATTTTTTTTTTGCCCATTCACAAAATATTTTCCTTTAAGCTCTCTTTTCATGTGAGGAAACAAAAAGAAGTCGCACGGAGCAAGGTGTGGTGAGTTGGAGGAGATGGGAAAACAGGGTCATGCCATTTTTTGTCAGGAAATGTCTCACACTCAAGGCCGTGTGGGTGGGTGCGTTGTCATGGTGGAATATCTACTCCACACTCTGCCACAACTCAGCACATGTTTGTCTCACTCCATCACACAGACGTTTCAATATCAATAGGTAGAATTCCTGATTAGCAGTTTGATGCGGGGGAAGAAATTCTGCGTGAGCAAGTCCATTAGTATAAAAAAAAAACAAGTCAACATCGTCTTCACATTTGACTTCACTTGTTTTGCTTTTTTGGGACATGGGGAAGCCAGTGCCTTCCACTGGCTTGACTGTTGTTTGATCTCTGGATAGTATCCATAACACCAGCTTTCATCACCAGTAATTATTTTTCAAACAAGATCAGATCATTTTCTAACTGTCCTTTCAATTTGTAGCACACATCCTCCCAAGAGTGTTTTTGGTCATGGATGAGCACATGAGGTGCAGATTTTGCTGCAACTTGTTGCATTTTTAATTCTTCGTCGGCAGAAATTCCAGGACATTCCAGTCAAACCTACACGTTCATCACTTGTTCTGCGACAATCTCCATGATCAATTCATGAATTCTCACGATGTTTTCTTCCATTTTGCTCGTCAAGGATCACCCAGAATGAGCCAGGTCTTTAATTGACATTTCACCATTTTGAAATGAGAAAACCACTCGTACACTTGTGTTTTCCCCATAGCATCTTCCTTGTAAAGTGTTTTAAGCATTACGACTGTCTCTGCTGCTGTTTCCCTAACAGAAAACAAAACTTCAACACAGATGCACGTTGTTTCTTTACGTCGGCCATCACAAAAAATCAACAGATTAACTGTTGTAGGAGCTTCAGAATAAAATTCCTCATACATTGACACAACCTTTTGTCGACACCAGGTGGGAGACTGACGTAGTAAGGTCCTGGCAACACGCACCTAGTGGCGGAAACCGATACTACAACCAGCACACCTACTATTCAATGATTCCTGTTATTTTTTGGGTCCCCCCTCATAATCTGATAAACGGAAGTTTTTGTATGTTAATGTATGCAATATCCTTTAGTTTAATACATCAACTGGTTATTAAAAGTTCTTTTAACATATACATTTTCAGCATCGCTTGCAGTTTGAGATCTCCATGCATGTTCTTTGACAAACAGCCCTCCTTTTTTTACTAACTACACCACAAATTACACTATTGCCATATGCTTCAGCAATTTCTCTGCAGATTTATATTGAATTCTTTTCTTTTTCGTTTAGAAATCAAAACATACTGCTCACACTTCTACACTGGACGGGTTTGCAATCAGAGGCATTTTTTAAACTGACTGATATAACTTCACCATAAATGACAACAGTACATTACCACTGCCAGCTACAACAGATAGGTTTAAATCTTGCAAAGAAATAAGATCAGGATCATAACCGCATTTCCACCACATGTCTGTGCTAGTGTACCTTATTTTTGGAACCCCCCCACTTCACAAACCCCCCTTTTAAAGTGAAGCCACTGGTGAAGGCTACAGAGGATCAAATATCCTGTTTGTTCTTGGTGCTGTCATCATTGTCATACGTCTTATTAGCAAGAGACCTCTTCCATACTACATGACTAGGAGAATACAACAGAATTCTAAATAATCAGCATCATCATTGAAAGTTTCATCAGGATCATAGATGATTTCCCAATAGTTGTCATCAAATATAAGTAAAACTATGCATCTTGTACAGGCAACAGTTGAAAACTCTTGATTTCTCATTAGATCTTGGGAGTCGTATACTGGTAAAATTTTGAATTAAACTGTAAAAGTAATTTTTATAACAAACGCATAGAATAGATCTTCTATAGGTAAGTGTATATAAACACATAAAAACTCAATGCCTGTATAGTATACAATTGTGGTCCACTTCAGATTTTACCACAATAGTATGTAGAGACATACTGTTGAAAATGTTGATTTCTGCAGAATCGGATGTACCATTTAAGATTTTTTTCAGTTATCTCAACTAATGTATCGATGGAAGAGGAAAGCCTTCGAGTATCATACAAACTAAATACTATAATTTAAATAATTTATTTCACATGCTAAGAATACTTCCTTCATGTCTAATAAAGTTTTTATACAGGGCTTGCCTCAATGTCAGAACAGTATATGTATGATATCTGCAGGTTCTTCCCCTCCACCAGTGGACTAGATGGGTGAACCAAACAATAGAAGTAAATTGTTTGATTTTTTTAGATATATGATATCTATCTCTTTTCACCCACCGGTACAGCTTACTCATATGCATAGTTATTTAATAAACTAAGATAATTGGAAGTTTTTTTTATAAAGGAGAATGTATTTAGTGCAGTAGAAATAGTGTTAGAGGTGGAACTAATTGCAACAAAAATGATTCTTGTTGTAAATGGTAGGTAACACGCTCCTAATCAACATACTAAAAATATATATCCATACTGTCGCGCAAAATGCGTTTTTTTTTTGGCCGCCATCTTAAAAAACATCAAAAATTTAAAAAAAATCATGTGCGGTATTAAATTAAAGGAAATTTCATGCTGAAAAAGAATATGATATTGGTTTTTAAAAGTAAAATGTTTACAAAGATGAAGTAGGGGAAAAATTATGAAAAAAGTATACCTACATGACCCTGTATTTACACCTTAAATTATGCTACGTTACATTACAGCTATACTTGATGCTGTGAGACTAATTTCGATTTTCTTTATTATCTGTTTCAGGTAGGTAATCTTTGTTTTGAGTGAAGAAACTATCATAAGAAAAATGGAAGAAGAACCCTGCATTTTGTGCTCCAATGTGCTTTGTGACGATATTCCCTATGTCGCATTAACAGCAAAATGCTTGACGGGAATTATCAACGCGAGCAAACAAAGAGATGATAAAATTCATGAACTTTTCAATCCCATGCCTACTGGTGTGGTTAAAGTACATACAGAATGTCGACGTGTATACGTCAATCCTATCAAAATTAAAAGTGATATAAAACTGAAAACATTGCAAGATGATATTCCTTCGACCAGCTCGAGAACGCTACGAGGAAGTGTTGTATCATTCAATTTCAAAGAGAATTATTTGTTTTGTGGCCAGATTATTACGGATTATGAAAAGCGTAAAAAAATGGCAGTCATTCCTGTGCTTACTTTCCAGATTCGCGACACAATTTTTAAAACTATGCAGTACTAGAAGTGATCTGTGGGCAGCAAATGTACACGCGAGGATGCTTTCAGTCATAGATTTACCTGCTGCAGAAGCTCGATATCACCAAGTGTGCAATGTCAATTTTAGGAGCGGCAATCCCACTCCTGTGAAGTATACTCCTGAAGGTAGTGGAGGATTGCCCACATCAGTAGGCCGTCCGGTTAATAATGATAGTTCTGATGCTTTTTAAAGACATGTGAGTGGTTACAAGAAAACTGTCAAGAGCCAATATCTGTCAGTGACTTAGTGGAAAAAATGCGTAATTTTGTACCAGAGGGAAGTGAGCCTTACACTTCTAGACATTTGAAGAAAAAATTGCAAGACTGGTTTGGTGACAATGTCATAGTATCAGGCACAGATGGGAAATGTAACATGATAGCATTTGGAAAAACTGTATCAAACATAATCTCGGACTGTCACAAACAAAAAAGACTTGATGACCCCAATGAAGAAAAATTTAGATTAATCGAGTCTGCAGCGAAACTGATCAGAACTGAAATAAATTTGTTGTACAAAAATAAGGACTTTTATCCAAGTGCATTAGATATTGCATCCGTTGAAGAAAACAAGACATATCTACTAACTTTTTTGGATATCCTAATCGGTGGTAAATGCAATGATCTGAAGCAGGTTTCTGTTGGTCAGGCTGTAATGCAAGCTTGCAGGCCTCGTTCTCTGATATGCCCAGTTCCTCTTGCTGTAGGCATACAGATTCATAGAGATTTTGGGTCTCGTTTCCTGATTGATGAACTTTGCAGCCTTGGATTCAGTGTGTCTTATGATGAAGTGCAGAAATACATACACTCTTCTGTAATGGATCAAAGTAACCAAAGCGTTGTACCATCAGGCCACTTCTCTCAATGGGTCGCCGACAATGTCGACCATAATATAGCAACAATAGATGGCCATAACACCTTTCACGGGATGGGAGTTATAATGTGCGCATCAGGAGCATCTTTTAACACCTCTATTGCTCACAGACAAAATAAAACGACTCAAATCCCGCCCTCTAGCACATGAAATTATAAAGAAAGCAAAAATTCCCCTCCACTACATTCAATCCCCTAGCTCAACAGCCATGAATAAACTGAAATTTCAAAAATTATTCTATGAACCAATTCAAACTAATCTCGATGTTCTTTGGAGTACCAGTAAGTTATTTAAAACACCTCAACCCGGATGGTTAGGATACATGCAAACTGCTGTAGAAGGTGAACACAGTGGTGTAACAGTAACTTCTTTTCTACCAATGATTGATCTGAATCCAACTTCTCACAGCTGTGTATACACCACACTTATGTTCATAAGTAATGAAGCCAAAAGATTGAATGTGAAAACTCCTATTGTAACCTTTGATCAGTGCTTGTGGATTAAGGGAATGGAAGTTATATGTTCTAATCACAAAGGAGAATTTGATAATGTGGTAATCCGGCTTGGTGGGTTTCATACACTAATGTCCTTTCTTGGGGCTATTGGAGGACTGATGGCTGGATCAGGCATAGAAGAAGCTTTGCAGACAGTGTATGCTGAAAATTCAGTACCCCACATGTTAAAAGAAAGCGTATTCACGTGCTCTTAGAGGGCATTTTCTAATTTCTTCAGCTCTCGCTGCTTTAATTGTAGCAGATGTATTGAAGTGCAGCCTACCAGTTGAAGTAACTGCAGATTCAGATTTGAATGAGATTGCATCAGAAAGTAAATGCATTACCGGTGATGCAGTGGAAGTGGAGACAAATGATGATGATCTTAACCTTGAAAAATGTATTCACCTTTTCAAAAACGTGCTCAGAGGTGATATCAAAGCAGAGGAAGTTATTTCAAATCCTCATCTTCATAAACTTTTGTCACTGATAGATGAAAGGAAGAACCTTTTCAAATCACAAAGCCGTACTGCCAGACTCTGGCTGTTGTATCTGAACATGGTGGATATTGTAAAAACATTTATTTCGGCTGAGCGATCAGGAAATTTTGAAATGCACTTACAGGCGGTTGAGCATATGCTACCTTTTTTTGCGAGTTCAGGTCATAGTAATTATGCAAAATGCGCAAGAATATACCTTCAACAAATGCGGGAACTAAAAACAACGAATCCAGAACTCTACAAAATGCTGAATAAAGGCCATTTTACTATACGAAGAAAGGATAGGAAGTGGTCTGGTGTTTGGACCAATATGTACATTGAGCAAAAACGCTCATGAAATGCACTAAAAGTCGTTCTGGTATAACTCATGGAGGAGGAATGACTGAAAGTCAACGTGCAACTTGGATTTTAAGCCATTCTAAATGCAGTGAAGTAACATGTGCAATGAGTTTGCTGACCGGCGTTTCACGTATTGGTAGTGAACAACATACTGATTTAACTGATGCAAGGATGTCCAGAGATTTCGAAGATATGAAAAAGATAATGCAATTTTTTATAGACCACAATCCATTTACTGCTTCTTCGAGTGATTTATGGAATATTTTTAACGGAATTACGGATAGTGAAAACAAAGTTACTGCAGAAAATGCTGACATTATTGGAAGAAACATCCAAGATAAACTTACCGGCAAACTTTTTAAAGATGAAACTTTATTGAAATCAGACCAAGCAGTAACCATGCAAGTATTGAGGAAAGGGATTGTTATTGCTGGTGAGACTCACCGTGTGGATTCGCGTCTTTTAACACAGAGGATGCTTGCTTGTATTTCCTTGGATAATCACGCTCAAGATGCAAGGGAGTTTTTCAATTACGAGTTATCCACTCTACCAACTTCATTATTTGACCATGGTACCCAGCAAATGAGAAAAACTGATAAATCATCATTGGCAAACTCATTAGATAGCATGAATGTCAACGAAATACAACGGTCTCGTTCCCAGCAAAGTGCTTTCTATGTTCTTGATGGAGGTGCATTAATTCACCAGTTACCATGGTCTGCTTCTGCAACATTTGGCGATGTCATAAGGCAACACGAATTGTATCTCAACAGAAGGTATGGAAAAGTGACAATAGTTTTTGATGGGTATGAAAAACCAAATATAAAAGATATGGAGCATAGATTGCGCATGAAGCACTCGTCCGTTATAGTAGTCTTTGATGAAAATTCGCCTGTGATCATCAAGAAAAACAAATTTCTTTCTAACTTGACAAACAAACAATGCTTTACCAATATACTGGGGAGTTATTTTCAAGGAAGAGGGCACTCCGTCATTCATGCAGAAGGTGATGCAGACACACTAATCGTCAAAGAAGCTTTAAACATAGCCCAGGAAAAACATGTCACTATAGTAGCTGATGATACTGATATTTTAATCCTACTGCTATTCATTCTTCTAAAAACATTTTAATGCAGTCTGCCACACAATCAGATAAAGTTCGTGACATTCAAGCCATGCAACGATCTATTGGAGAGGAGGCTTGCAAAACTTTACTTTTTGTTCACCCATTAACAGGGTGTGACACCACCAGTGCGTTATTTGGCAAAAGTAAATCTTCTGCTTTCAAGAATATCATAAAATCCAAAATCTTATGCGAATGGGCTTCCCATTTTGGATCATCCGAAGATGTTTCTAAGGAAGATTTGGTCAAAATTGGCTGTAAATTTATTGTGTCACTATATGGAGGTAACATCGACACAAGCAACCTAAATGTGCTTCGTTATGAACAATACATTAGGAAAATAGCTTCTGCTAAAAAAGAATTTGATATAGCTCGTTTGCCTCCAACACAAAATGCAGCGAAATACCACCTACTTCGAGTGCATTTGCAGGTTTTTATTTGGAAAAATCTTGATATGCCAACCCCTGATCCTACACTATGGGGTTGGCAGTTGGTTGATGGAGAATTTCAGCCGATATTAACAGACATGAGCCCAGCACCAGATAAACTCTTAAATATGATTAAATGTGCCTGCCAAACTACAGTTGAAGAACCATGTACCACCATGAAATGTACATGTCGCCGATATGGACTTCCATGTTCCGTAGTTTGTAAAAACTGTTGTGGAAAGAACTGTACAAACACAGGAGACAGTTTTGATTTAGATGAAGATCAAGATGAGATTTGATTTTAATGAAATAAACTCATTTATTGTATAACTTTTTCAAATTATAGATTTTGTTTAATGTGAAATTTTAACTTTAAATAATCAAATTTTAATTTTTTTTAATTTAACTTTTTTTTTTTAAATTTTGAGCGAAGTTAAAGCTAAAAATATGTTTTAAAAATGTGTGTTAAAAATAATAAAAATATGTTTTTCAATACTGCAAAAGCTTTCAGTTTTTCGGCCACCATTTTGTTATTTCCTTTGATTTTTAAAAACCAATATCATATTCTTTTTCAGCATGAAATTCCCTGTAATTTGATACTACACATGGTCTTTTATGATTTTTTTTAATTTTTGATGTTTTTTCAAGATGGCGGCCAAAAAAAACGCATTTTGCGCGACAGTAAGGATGTATATTTTTAGTATGTTGATTAGGAGCATGTTAACTACCATTTACGACAAGAATCATTTTTGTTCCAATTAGTTCCACCTCAAGGTGTTTTTTCACTTATTTCTACTGCACTAATTGTGTAATATAATTTTTCTAATGTGATTGATTGTTAACAGATGAGCAGCTCAGATAGAGCACTGATTAATTCATTCCGTGAGATTAATAGTATGGCAGACCGTATAAACTTACCCAGAACTATTGTGGACAGAGCTAACAACTTGTTTAAACAAGTCCATGACGGCAAGAATCTAAAAGGCAGAGCCAATGATGCAATCGCTTCAGCTTGTCTATACATAGCTTGCAGACAAGAAGGCGTGCCACGTACTTTCAAGGTATGTTGACAAAACTTTCCTTTAGTTTTTTAAATGACTTATTATAATAATTGTCAACCAGTAAAACTCTTTTTTATATGATATGAATGTATCTATTAGAAGATAGGACAGGACAGTGTCTATGTGTATGTAAGAATACTCTTCGATACTTGTACAAGTTAGTAAGTCCTGTAAAGTCTATACAATTTGATTGATGTATTAATTATTTTGAAAAATTAAATTTATAACTAAAGAGTTGTGAAAGTAATATATTGGAAAGTATTAACTTGTATCAGTAACAGTTTTCTTCAAGGTTTCAAAGAATGTATTGTTTTCATTAATGAAGTTTTAACATTTCTGTAGGAGAACATAACTTTGGCCCGACATGGGATATGCTTTTTCTTTCAGTTTGTAACATTTCCATTTGCTTTAAAAGACAGAAGTAAATCGTTTAAAATAATTAAATGTCTTGTTTGTACTTCATTTTTTTACATATAATTCTCAAGTTTTCAAATAGTGTTACTACTAGAAGAAAAGTTGGCATATATTTCCAGTGGATAGAGACATGTATTACCTAAAAAATTTGTCTAGTGTTTGAAGACATTTAAATAGTCTATTGTAGAGGTTGTCAACGATAGAGAGTTGTATGCGCAGTGAAACACGAGAGTGGAGTAGTGGGGGGAGTGGGGAGAAATATTGCAGTGGTGTGGGTAACAACGTCAGCTGTTGTAATCTGTCAGGCGTTGCATTTTGCTCACAGTTGTGTTATATTTTATAAATATACAGTGCCTCAACTGAGAACTGCTCGCCGCTTAGGAAAAGGAGTTCTGTTTAAAAGTCAAAGCAAGTGCGTAATTATGAACGTGCATAAATAGGTGTTTTGCAAATTTTGATCTAATGTGGTCCAAACTGTGAAAGTGTGTAGGCGGTCTATGTTCTGTGAACCTCTTTAAAAAGCCATGGCCTGTCTGGCCTATATAAAAGGTGTCACAATCATCACATAACAATTTGTAAACACCTGTTTTGTGTTCGAGGTTGGTAGGTCCATGTACGCGGAGGTTATTCAAAATGTGGTTAGTGGTCTTGTATGTGACGTTTATATTGCGATTTCTATTGAAAATCATAGAAAATCACAATTACACTAATTTTAAAACAAACTTGATACCTCTTCACATATGCAAGAAAGGGCGACATATGAACGCCCTTGAGGAGTTCAAAATTTACAGAGCTTATGGCAGTGCTGATACCAAGCTGTGTGTCCTAAACGATCAACTGCTTTTTAAATCGAATATATTGTACGACACCGCTTTGCGTTATCGTCGTGATAAGAGTCAGTCTTGATTCAGTGCGCGGTCAGCTACTGTACGGTGTGCACCGTTTAACCGTCGCGCTTGACTTTATACATTAAGTATTGTGGTTTTTGTTTGATTGGATTTTAATGTTTTAATTATTTCACAACTATATCATCGTTTGATGATATACGAACATACTTTTAAGTTCTGAGGATGGGACAAGTGTCCCGAAACATGTCAACTTTAGATTGAAGACATCGTTGCAGAAAGTCACAGACGGTAAGTTGCAATATATTTGACTACCAATATTGTCGTGTACCCCCACTTTTCTGCCTACCAGTGCAAATTGAGCTTCTCTAACGTTGACAATCTCTACATTTGTTTATATGAACAGTGGTTTTGTTTTCAGTATGCGTTTTTAAATTCTGTTGTTGTTGTTGTTTTCCAATGGCTCCCCCTTGGTACATTTAACCCATTTGGTACCGAGCTTCCCAATAAAGACCACTGTAATTTCTGAGTTCTTGCATTTCCCGGTTCAGCTTCACACACTCCAATAGATGATTTTTGTTCATTGTTGAGTATTCTCTCCTGGACAATACACATTCTTCTGTGGTGGAAATTTTTAATTTGTAGAGATGCGCTGAGAGACAGTCATGGCCAGTTTCCAGTCTAAAGTTGGCGACTGCTTCCTTCCTGAGTTTTCTACAGTTGTTATTCCATAACTGTTCAATCCCTGACCATGTTTTTCTTTCTGATATGTTTCTTGCTTCTTCCAGGAAGCAAGAGTTTGTTTTCCTTGTCATCAGTCTTCTTAGGGTGCTGAAGTCATGAGTACTTTCCCGGTGGTAGAGCATTGTCCCTCGCTTTGCCAAGGTGTCCGCTGTCTCATTTCCCGAGATGCCTATGTGAGATGGGATCCACTGAATAACTATCTCCTTGTTAAGTGCTGTAAGCTGCCTGGTGAGTCGTCTTGCTTCCAGTGTGCTCCTGGATGTTGCTCGTGTATTAGAGAATGCTGCCTGGATGGCAGACTTAGAGTCCACTAAACAGCTTTTGAAAAGGAATTTGGCCTCCAAATGAGGTTTTACAATGCCACTTTGATAGCCTCTACTTCAGCGTCATAACTTGATTTATTTTGTCCCACTGCAATGTAGTGAGAAAACAATGAGGAGAACACTCCTGCTTCAGCACAACCCACTTTATCCAGCAAGGATCCATCAGTGTATACACGTAGCCAGTTTTCCTCCGGAAATCTCTCATTGATGGTTGTTAGCGTTATCTGTTTTAGTTCTTCTGGAGATCTTGTCTTCTTCTTAACATCTTCTATCAGAAACACAGATGTAAGGTGGACATCTGGTTAGGGCATGTGTGTGGGAACAATGTGCGAGGGGTGCAGATGTGGAGGGGGTTGCAGCAGCTAAGAGAAGGTCAAGTGTCTGTAAAAACTAAATATAACCTGAATTTAAAATATAAAATTAACTAAACTAAATAAGTGTTTGTATATATTTACAAAACCTTTGTATTAATATGTTTCACCAAGTGCCCAACGAGTCATCAATTAATTTATTTGTTCTGTTCCGTTTTATACATATTGGACAGGTAGCAAGTGTCAAGTAATAATTTAGCTTACATAGACATAGTTAATCATATACCATCAGTAAAGCAAAGAAAACTGTAGAAAGTATAGAAATCAAGTTGTAAACAGAGAAACTGAATGTACGAGCTCATTATTAGTAAGAACCATATGTAAGAATTAATTTTTTATGAAAGGTCTGAAATATGTGTAGTGAAAAGCATACAAGCAAACAATACATGCAGAATCATTTATTTATTCAGCTGGAAGGTAGCTGAACTACTTAAGTTGAAATCAAAAGAGAAAAAGTTAAATGTATCAACTTCATAATATCTGTTGTTTTTTTCCGTAAAAAGTAGTATCAAAAATGTTTATTTAGTTTTGCAATGAATTGGTCAAGCAGATGTGTTATTTTAATTATAACTTATGTTTTTAATTAAAATATTCCAGTGTACTAGAATACTAAGCCTATTTTACTTCACCAGTATATTTGGGAGGGAGGGGGAATGCACTTGTAATATATTTTAATGTTGCTTACTTTCTTGTGTCTGATAAAGTTTTTCACCAAATTGTTATCCTTAAAATTCTTTAAATAAACTGAGGTTTGTTGGTTGCGTTTTGTACTGAATTATATTTTTAATGGACCTTATACACTGTCGAATCAGATCCCTGCAAAACATTCTTGCAGACATTTTGGAATTTTTTTAAATGCAGAGTTTATAATAAAAATTTGTCCAATATGTTTCTTGTATTATATTGATGTTTTATTGTTTATCATACAGAGAGACAGAGTCTTTAAATCAGTAGGTAGAGCAATTTGGTTTATATTATTTTCTTTATTTTCTTATTTGAAGACTTGGGACAGTTAATAAAAGTTTTTAATTGGTAGAAGTTAAAGTTTGTAACTGTAAAGAAATTAGTATGTCCCCAATTCCTACCTAGTGTACAAGCCCAGAAAACACAAGAAGTAAAAACCAAGGTCACCACTCACACTTGTTAAGGCGGTGAGTGAGAACTGCTTCATCATCCCCATTAAACACTTATAAGACACTATTCCCCCAGGGAAAAGAAATTCCATTAAGGGGATATGGCACTGAAATATTAAACATATTAGACTTTCAGACTACCTTTATCTGTTTTATAGTCATAAAAAATGACCATAAATGAAAAAAAAATGTTTTTCTCAATAGTATATACAGTCCGAATTTTTTTTTTTTTTTTTAATATATGTAATATATAAAATTTGATATAACTCATGTTCTAACGATTGGATTTTCATGAACAAAGCGCCATTGTATAGGTAAGGATATCCTCTAAAACGTTAGGTAGAATTATAATTGTAGCTTAATATTTGGATTTTATACACACAATTAAAAGTATTTTTAAAAAATTTTTGTTTAAAAACAAAATTATCTCAAAGTGACATACATAATTCTACTTAAATATTTAGGTCAAATACCCAAGAGTGAATGGTAAAATTTTGAACCCTGTAACATTAGTAGTTTTTGAGTTATATCAATTTGAATATTAAAAAACATGAAAAAACTGATTTGCGGAAATAACACGTTGAAAGTTACCTTGTTGAATTTGACAAGGTATTGAGATATATAGACCAATAAATAATTTTTTTACAAGTTTTAACATTAGTTTATTTATAAGTTTGACATTTACTATAACATTATAAATTTTTATAAGAGTCTTATGTATATTTTACATTTTTTATGTCATACTAAGCATTTAGGCCTAGCGCTGCTAAATCGAAAAACTGGAAAAAACTGGATATACTGCTTATTTATATTACTTATATTCTTTTGTTTGATGTTTTGTCTTTTTATGGATGGTCTACCCATACTTATAACACTTAATATAATACTTAAACACGATAATGGTATATTCACTCACTGTTTACAAGCAGCAGACAACACTACTGAGAACATCAGCTGACTGTTTTTGTATTTTGTTGTTCATGTCAGCTGATTATAGTTGCAGTGATGACTTGGTTAGTGGCTAATAATCAGTATGTACATATTGTTACAACACAAATAAGCCACCCCAATACCAGGGATAAAAAATATGAATCAACAATAAAGTAATTCGTATAATATAAAATGTTTAAACTAATGAAAATATAATGACAATGACGCAACAAACGACGACATGACCTAACCCAAGTGATTGACCAAATAAAAAGAAACAAAAGGAGAAGGGGAAAAAACGAAACCAAATAAGAAAGTGATTGACCAAACAAAAAGAAACAAAAGGAGAAGGGGAAAAACGAAACCAAGTAAGAATGAAATCAAATAAGAAAGTGAATGACTCCATACAACCAAATGAGAAGGGGAAAACCAAAGTAAAATGAAACAAAATAAGATGAAGGAGAAGAAGAAGGAAAATGGAAATGAAACAAACCAAGTATAAAGGGAAATAAAATGAAATCAATGATAAGACACAAACGAATAATCTAGAATAAAAGAAGGAGAAATGGTACACTCAATTATAAAGTTGGAAAAGGAACCAATAACTAACCAATGTAAAAAAAATTAGTATTATTATCGATTAAATGATAAATATAAATGATAATTGATAAAACCCGATAAATAAAAGTACACTAACCCAAGAATTAGAGTTATATGTAATAAAGAACTCTATAAAGACATGAACTTATGAATAGTATAAATAATATTTGTAAAGAGAGAGATAGTGAGATGGTGAGAAAATAAAATAAACTAAGTGACAAAGAGAAAGTAATGGTAAGAATTACCCACTAATAAGCACTTAAAATAAAAATTTAAGAAGTGCCAAAGTGAAAGTGTAAAACCCCAAAATAATTAGAAAATCTAGTGGTAGATAAAAAACGCTTAGTAAATCAGTGATAAACACTAAATGGTTTAAAAGTGAATATTATTAGTAAATAAGAGACTATTGTAATGATAGGATTAGAAAATATAGTGATAGATAAAAAACACTTAATAAATCAGTGATAAACACTAAACGATTTAATGGTGAACAAATAAGAATTTGGTTAATAATAGTATTAGATAAAAAACGCTTAATAATCTGTAATGAACACCGAAGATTAATGGTGAACATTATTATTTAAAAAAGAATCTTGTTATTAATAAAATTAAGTTTAATTGTAAGAGAGGGTTACAATAATATAAAAAAGGGGGAATCCCATGAAAGGTAAACAGTTAGTGTTACCATGGATTGAAGCTAGAGATTATTTAAGAAATAAGAAATTAAAAACAAAATCAATAAACACCCCATGTTATAAGGGATAATCAATTAAGTAAGTTTAAATGGTGTGATGAGGTTTATCACCCAAAAAATAATAAAGAATGAGATGAATTGTAAACAAACATTACCTAATAACTGTTAAAAAATTGTTCAATTAAATTTATGAATAGGATATGGCTGAAGAAATTGTACAGACCATAGGCCTAGATGTTATGTTTTATGTGATAAAGAATAGTAAGTAATAGCCATATTGTTAACAAGGGCAAAATAGATAAATAAGAAGGTAAATCAATACAGATCTAATAACACTGGTAAATCAGTTAGGAAATAATTAACAAGCCAGGATGTAGAAAATAATAGTAACATACAATTAGCATAAAAACAAATCCAAAACACATCAACAAATAAACAAATCAATTATAATCACAAAACAAAACACATTAGGGTAGAATAAGGTGTAATTTGTATAAGATCAGTAAATATAATCAATGGCTACTTAGACCTATGAAATGCCTGTCAAAAACAAATAACTACAAATTGTAAAAAATCAACAACGAAATTAACAGATGCAAGGCAAGTAATTAGCCAAGGATAATTTGTGAATCATATTAAAAGAAGAATGTTAGAATAAGGACTTAAAATAAAAAAGAAATGTAATTAACAAATATTAACGTAATTGTACAAACATTATTACTTTAGAGAACCCAACCTTACGGGATGTCAGAATAATCTTTGAAAGGAAATACAAACAGTAGTGATAATATTTAATACATAGGAAGGAAGATGGAATAATAAAAGCAATCAGAAGATATACAGTAATTTTGAATAATAATTCAAAATTGATAACAATCAATAAAGTCATGATCAACCAATCAGAATTTATTCGTAACCATGACAACAGACCATTGGTTATGATTTTTCCGTTAAATCATAGTATTCAATAAGTGACCTTCTTCCAGAATAGACGCCAGGCCTTGAATGACCAAAATTTTAATTTAAAATGTATAAAAAGTAATCAAACTTCAAAAAGATGAACAAGTAAGAAGCAGATGAGGAACGAGAACATTTAACTGATGCCAAGGACCAATTTAAATAAAATTTAATTGAATAAATTGCTACAACTAACATGAAAAAGATGCCAGAAGCCCCAGATCATTCAAAATTGACGACTATTCCATTTCGCATGAACGACTGTTTACATCAAGTCTACTGATTTGATAAGTATCATTAAATTACCCAAATTTCAGAAATAAACTGACTTTAAATATTTATCACAGTCATCTGAACTCTCACTATAAACTGAATATAATTTCTTTGAAAGATTAAGTAAAAAAATAAAACACTGAAAATTTATTAACTAAGAAAATAACTCGTTGTTAAATTGCGAACTTTTGAAACACACTTTACTACACTGCAGGAACAAATTATAGCTACACATTATATTATTTAAGTACAAATAATGTAAGGTAGTGTACTTTTTATTGTAATCATTATTAATATTTTTCTTGTAATCACAAGAACCCCCGACTTTGAACGAAAATAACTGTAAACAAACAACACAGCCGCCATATTTGACTGGATAATTCGCTCAAATCGATCTTCGCCAAACCCTAGAGATATTAGACTCATATTAATTGTTGGTGCAAAATTGTTGAATAACCAAGTATAATTTTAATGTCAAACTAAATAATTACTAACCACAAGTTAAAGAAACTAGTACAGAGTGTAACCATTGTTTTTATTTCATAGGGAAGTGTATTGTATAAATTGTGTATTGTATAGCAGAGACCAGCGAGAATGACGGCAAGCGCTCACGCCGCAAACTCGATGAACTACCTGCTTGATTAAGTAGGTCGAACGAAGGCGGGAATAAATTTGAATGCTCCAGGCCATCATAGCTAAGATCGCTAAACCATATTATTTATTAATTTAATTGTTTTGAGTAAACAATTTGGCGCCACCCGGAATTATTAAACACCTATGAAACAACAGGTAAGGTTTCCACTCGCATTGTACTGGTAATTGAAGGATCGCTACGGACATCGTTAGCACAAAACATAGAAGTAACGACACCAGTGTGAGGCGAACACACGAAACACCATACAAATACATTTTTAAAGAACACGTACAGATCTTCGCGTTACAATATATATACATGTAGTTCAATATAATAACATACTAGAGCAGAGTTTAGTAGTGTATAGCCTAATATTGTGTTCATTACTGAACAAATCACTCGCCAACCGCCAATTTCTCATTTTGGTTCGGTTCTAAAAAACTATAAAAATATGACACTTACTACCTTCAGAAACATGTTGAATCACATTTCCCTGTTTCCTAACATTCCATAGATTTAAAAATAAAATTGAAAATTTTGAATTTTTTGGTGACTTTCAGTGCCATATCCCCTTAAACAAACTTGTTGAGCACAGGTTGTTAGGTTAAAGTAATTTGATTATCAAAAGAACTTATTTATCTAAATATAATTATTTCACTACGACTCGGAACACATTTAACGGACACGTCATGGACAACGAAATCCAAAAACTTATTTATATTTAACTCGGACAGCTGTTTCGACTACCTAAGCCATTGTCAAAGAGACGAACTTATTTATATGTATGCTTATATTTATAAATACAGTCGACTCCCTCTAATCCGGACACCTCGGGACCGGATCCCTGTCCGGATTAAAAAATTTCCGGACCATCCGGCGGTTTTTTACTTATGTAAATTACAACCTGTAATAGCGTATCTATATTTATAAATCACATTTTAAGACAATTTTCAAGTGTACGGAACACAATTTTAGGTTCATAAAATTGTCCCAAACGAATAAAGTTAAACCTAAAACTAATGAAAAACTTGGCTTTGCAATATTAAAAGAAATCTGTTATTTTCTTCTGCTTCTTTACTTCAACTGTTTTCTTGAAGGCATAATCACGCCACTTCCTTAGAAACATAACATCCACAGCTGATGCGCCAGGCTGTTGTTCGACGTAGGTAGTTGCCAGTTGCAGTGCTGCCCTACCCTCTGCATGAGTCAAAATTCCCACACCATTTCCCGCTTCACTATCACCTTCGTCGTCGTCTTCTTCTTTTTCTTCCTCTTGACGAAGGACTACATCGACGATTTCGTCATCATTCAGGATTTCATTAGCCAGTTCTTCATCAGCTCGCGAAATCCATTCCACAACGTCATTCTCATTAATACTAGCAGAATCAGGCAGCCGTTGTAAATCCTTTAAAATTGAGTGGTTGTCATCAGGTTCAGTTGCATGAATATTTAACCCTATTGTATTTGGGTTGTCTTCTTGTCTCTTCTCAACGAGAGTTTCAACATCTGGCCACAATTTTCTCCAGGATTTGGTAAACGTAGATGATGGGATTTCATCGTACGATTTAGCAGCGATATAAATGACGTCCTTAATGTTAATTGTCTTGAGCGTCTGGATGGGACCTGCATTGTCATTACCATCCATCTTATCCAAAATTTCTGAAAGAAGCTTCCTCCGGTATTTTCTCTTAAAGCATTCGATTACACCCTGGTCCATGGGCTGTGCGATACTTGTTACATTTGGAGGCATATATAAAAGCTTGATGTCACTGTAACTATCACATTCGAGACCTTCCTCTGGATGCGTAGGGGCATTATCAAGCACAAGAACTGCTTTTACTGGCAATTTCAAGGATGTCAAATGTTCTTTTACAGATGGAACAAATTGAGCCACGAACCACTCCTTAAACAAATAAGAATCCATCCAGGCAGACTTTTGTGACCTGTAATACACTGGAAGGGAAGACATGTTTAAGTTTTTGAATACTCTGGGTTTGGCCGACTTTCCAATCACAAATAGCGGCATCTTGTGTGTCCCAGTTGCGTTTGAGCATAGTGCAACAGTGATCCTTTCTTTATTTACTTTAAAGCCTGAAGCAGACTTTTCTTGAGGAGTGGCAAAGGTTTTATTAGGCAAAAGTTTATAGTTAAGCCCGGTCTCATCGATATTGTACACTTGTTCTGGGGTTAGTTTTTCACGCTCAATGATACGCTTCAATTTTTCAGAAAAATCATTAGCTGCCGGTTGGTCTGCTGAAAGCTTCTCCCCGCAAACTCCAAGGAAATGCACTCCATGCCGTTTTTTCCATCTCGTTAGCCACCCATCGCTTGCCGAGAAGTTTCCTTTTTCCCAAGTTTTGAATGAAGAATGACGGCTTTTTCTTTCAAAATCGGCCCATTTATAGGAGTCCCTCTTCTACGTTCCTGCATGAACCACAACCATAATGCGTCATCAACAAGTTCATGGTGTGGTTTTTTCAAGGTAGATCGAGTAGAAAGGACGGATTCGACTTCAATTTGCATACAAAAATCCTCGATCGATTTTCTGTTTTTCCGCCAATCATAAACTGTGCTTTTCCCTACATTAAACTCCGTACAAATACTTTGCACTGATTCACCCTTATCTAAACGTTGTAAAATATTAAGTCTGTCTTGCATTTTAACCGTATTATGCTTCCGTTTTTCACTCATTTTTGAGAATTTTACTGTCAAATAATCAGAGTTACTGAAACTACAATTTCACCTAACAAATAAACTCACTTATAATAACATATGTAACTCACATTGAAAATTATTAAAACACACAACAATGTCAGTAGTAATTAGTAAAAACAGCTACAGTACACTGTATGACGATCCGGAGCAAACGCAATCGTAAGCCGAACTGAGGATCTTTGTTTACATGTAGGCCGGAAATAAACAGACACGCTCAATCCTGTCGTTTTCGGCCGTGAGAAACCCGGCGCGCGCTGATGACTCATTTCCAAGAAGTAGTCCGGACCATCCGGCGTCCGAACCATCGGAGTCCGAACGAGAGGGAGTCGACTGTATTCAATTCTGGATACAGTTGCTGTTTGGTGTCTATTTTATTGTATGATTCAACAGCAATTTTGAAATTATCAATTCATTGTGAAATTATAACAAATTCTATCAGTAAGAGAAAAACTTTTGTAAAAATACAATAATCAAATTGTACAAACGAATATTTTCCAGACTTTTGCTTTCAACATGTTTGTTGACTCATCACGATATAACTACATGGATTACCCTAAAGTAGGTGCAATCATCTTATCCTATCTTATTTAAAATGTAACAAATTAAACTCACCAAATATTCAATTGCACAGTATTGTTTTTCTTATATTTAATTAACTTAAACCCTAATTATCAATGCAAAAATCAATACTATGTAAGGTCATGAATATTATACATATTAACTGAGAAAGCATAATAGTAAAGTTTGCCTTTCAATAAATTGACATGAATGAAAGTTTATTAGACTTGGTTAGTGACATATACACTAGCTTTCAGTGTTTTTTATGGTTTATTTCTGCCAGTTGTGTTTCAGCTTTTGAGTGTTTATCTTAATTTTGAAGATGTCATGGCAGGCTAAAATAGGTGTCAGGGTGAAATAATAATCCAGTTTTAATTTAATCATAATTCTCTTACAAACATTACAAGTGTCTTGTGAATATTTAACGTGTTCGTTGGTAAGAGTGTGACATCTCTAGGATCATGTTTTTTTCTGTCACTGATTCAATAGCACATTATTTTATATTTATTTCACTTCATTTATTTCAGACAATCACTACAATATTTCTTCATTGTTATTGTCGCTTTTGTCGTTTACAATATCAAAGTACTTTCACTTTCAGACAAGTCTGACAATTAATTCAATAAAAGCTCTTAAAACACTTACACACAGGTTAATTTATTTACACTAAAATGTTTCATAAATTTAGAAGAATTACACATGTTTCATGCAAGACAACACCATGCAAGACACATCACTTCGATGTACATTTTCGATGTTTTGTGTATGGGGTAGTGTTGATTACCATGATGTGAAGAAGAGAAGTGTACCAATAGTAGATAATTTTACTGCCGAATGTAACATGAAAATACATAATGAGGTAATGCATGATGTTAGGCAAGTTTTTTTTTTAAGTAAACAAAACTCGTGGTTGGTAAAATATTGCTACAACAATTACATAATTGTCTCGAAAAGTCTGGAGTGTCATTTTTCACTATCCTTGGATAGCCATGCAGGTGAAGCGTCTCGGTCAAGGCCGTGAAGTCAAGTAGCCTTCAAGTAGACTGTTAGAGCACTTGTAACTATACAAATTATGCCGCCACACCACCAAAAGAATGACAATTATTCTGGAACCTCTTGGGGACCTATATAAGCAACATCAGCCGATTTAGTAGAGTTATACGTGGCGATATTGTAGAGTGCGGATGAAGTGATTGTTGTGGATTAGTGGAAAGTGATTATTTTGTTATAATTAGTGCAGTATTATATTAAGGTGACATTATTATTGTATGTGGACAAATTTAACTTGAATTATTGTATCAGAGTACCTTGTTGATTCCAAATTGTTATTTGTGATTAATTAAAGCTGGAAATTAGTGACTTCGTTGGTGTCTGTTTTGTTTCCACTGTACAGTATGACGATCAGTGAGACTGTCGTAACTATATACAGTATATAAAACATTTGATAAGTAAGTACAATTATTGTATCAGATTTTGGCACTTGGTGACAATCTCAGCATGCAAAAAAAAAAGAAAAACAATTAAAAGCAAACTGAACTAAGTGGTATACATTCATGCGTTTTTGTATTCCTCATTCACAAGCATGCTGAACCTACACTTAACATATTTTTAATGGATATATTTTATTAAGGATTATATTAAACCTCATCTATTGAATCTAACCTTGTGAATGAAAACATTATGGTTTTTGTAAATGTGGTGCAATTAAAACAGAATATATTTTTAAGAACTGCATTGTAACTGTATACATGGTATACATAAACATTCAATTGTAAATGTAGTTCGGGACCAGAGAAAAGTGACAACTACAAATAGTTTTGGTGTCCAAAAAAATTCTGTTTAAAGCAGAAAGTGAGTTCTATTACACACATGGAGACATGTATAGTAACTCGCCTTACTTTGAGTTGGTTTTTTTATGTAGTTTTCACAAAAAACGAGTTATTTTAAAAGCATATTGTTTTTCATGTGTCCTTTCACTTTGCCTATTAACCAAACAACGTCGACTTTTGGTGTCACAGGTGCAGATCGTTGAAACAGTAGTATTGCTAGAAATATTTTTTATAAAAAACAAATGCAATCATCAACAGCTATTTTATAATATTGTTACGACGCTCTACTGATCGTCTTATGGTACAGTGGAAAACAAAATACAAGACACCAGTTCATCACTAATTACCAGCTTTAATTATCACAATTAAACAGTTTGTAATCAACAAGATAGTGTCTTACAACAAATCAAATAAAAATTGTTCACACGCAATAAAAATGTCAATTAATATAAAACACAATTGTATTACAATTGTCCCGTACGATTATAAAACTCATAACACTTCGCCACAATAATTACTTTTCACTAATAACCACTTGAACTCACGGAGTAATCGCCCGACAATAACTGAACTGATCATCGCTGAGTACTTGTATTTATACCCCGCTGAGGTTCCAGAATATTCTCTAATAGGTGTCTACTAGAAAACACAAGAACGTAATTCATTGCGGCCTTGAACACAGCACGCACGGACCTGTATGGTCTGGTATAGACCCGATAGTTGATGCATAATTGTCTTTCACCACAAAGTAGCAACATTATGTACGTACACACCCAGCTGGAATATTCGAGAAACTTGTAGAACGTTCCATATTACGTAACACTTTTTCTGTATTATGTAACAATATACACAAATACGTTTTTATGATATGTGTTATCTAATAACTAAAATTATATGTGATGTTTACTACATATCGATGCCAATTATAGCATAATTGAAATACCAAAAATTAATAATAGGTATGGTTATTGGGAAACTACCTTTCCATATAACCAAAATAGGAAGGAAGCCTACATCAGCTGTTTACAACATATGCCATTTTACAACAACATTGCTTACAAATACATTCAACAAAACATATGTATAAAATGGTTTAAAATGCTACTGATAGATGGCAGCATGCGTAAAACTCAGAATTAAACTAAACTAAATTTACTCTCTTGGTCCTGCAGTGGTAAATTTGAAAACACACACTCACATATATATTGATACAAAATGAAGTACCCGCTCTTTTTTAATTTATTAATTGTTTATAGAAATTATTTTTTCCGTGGTATTTAAAGTTTCAAAAGTTCGGTTAACTGTTATTATTTTTAATTATTAAAAACTGTTCCATTGTGGTTTGTATCTTTCGACATTCTTCAGTTGACGAGACGAATCGGTTAGGTAGACTTCTCACTGAAAATTAAATTGTGTAGGATTATCGGCATACTTACTTGAAGTGAAGTTCTGCGTGCAAGACTGATTTGAGATGACAGTTTACATTGAAAATGTTCAAATCGTCTCAATTTCCTCTAAGAGTGTTGCCAACTATTGCGAGCTGTCTCTAACCTGAAATTGTCTAGTTTAGTAAAAATAAATTTTGTCAACTCCTTTTATCTGTTAACATTATAGTTTATTCTCCAATAACATTTATGAAATTACTTTGAATAACGAGTAATTGAAAATATTTCATTTTTTACAATACTGGTTGATTTTATGAAACTCTCTTTTGTATTCTCAGGGTTGCTAATCTGATATTCATAATCACCATTCAACGTGGTTGTTTGGTTAACTTATTTCATTTAAAAATGTGTAGGTTCTTTTAGTCTACAAAATACTGAGCCGCTCATCACCTATGACGTCACAACCAAATTTTCAACTGTCCAAATCGGACACATTTTCTACGTTTGACATCCACAAAAAAATTTAAAAACTCCAACTTACCTTGATGACCGGCCCACTTGTTCACTGGAACTAGGAGAAGCCTCCTAGTGGAAGGATGTCCACATGCTGGGAAACCAGTGGGGAATTGGACGAATGAGGTGACCTCCATTTTTAAAATTTCGAAAAATAAGTTTATTGAGGCTAGCATATTTTGTTTCGTTACAATGAAATCTCATAAAATCAGGCAGTGACGGTCTTTCATTAGAATATATAAGTATGTGAAATATTCACTATATTACATAACATTCAAAACTTAAAATTTCCAAAATATTCAAAATTTATATTTAAAAGTATTTCATGAGAAGTATATAAATCTGTAATCTATCTACAAAATATTACATGTTTTCCTTAAAATGATTCATAGTGTTCAGGCTGAAAGTATTCTATCAGAATTATAGAAAATATGTGAATATTTAAAATCTATGACAGGGTATCCAGAATTTAAAATTTTCAAAATATTCAAATTTAATATTTGAGAAATATTCCATGAACATTATATAAAATATATAACACATTTAAAATCTCTTACATGGCATACTGAAAATTCTATAAAATATATAAAACATTTAAAATCCCTTACATGGCATACTGAAAATTCTATAAAATATATAAAACATTTAACATCTCTTACATGGCATATTGAAAATTATATAAAATATATAAAACATTTAACATCTCTTACATGGCATATTGAAAATTATATAAAATATATAAAACATTTAACATCTCTTACATGGCATATTGAAAATTATATAAAACATTTAAAATCCCTTACATGGCATACTGAAAATTATATAAAATATATAAAACATTTAACAAGCATTACAGCCACAACAATTTAAACAATTATATTACCCAACAACATGCGCCCTCTGAAATCTAAATCAAACACTGGAAAGGAGAATCATCTAATCAATAAAGTATCATGCAGAAATAAGATAGAAAATTATATACTTGTGTGGAACTCACAAGTGCATGTGCTCACCTTGCCCTAAACCTGTATAAACTGGTGTAGCCCCAAGGCTTACAGATTTCAGAGTGCACAATTATAAAAAACTATCAGATAATCAGTTACATATATCTCTCAGAAGGTAAAAATATGTGGTGCATAAATTATGAGCATATACATCTACAAACATTAGAAATATATAAATAGTGACAATTTCCTCTTGTACAACAGTTCAGCCATTTTTATTTAATAGGTTGAATCCTTCTGAATTACTGTTCTATGACAAGGTAATGTATTGTTACTACTGTAGGTAGACTGCAACTCATTTCACAACCAGATCTACAAGTTCCAATAAAAAGGCAGCCACAATATAAGTTCCACACAGATTATAGTAAAAAAAAATGTACTGGCCATTACATGCTTTGGCAATTCAACACAAGGCAATTATCACCTTGAATCATTCAAAGAGCAATTAAGGAATTTTGCTTCACTAGGCCAAATGAACACCTTGGCCAATTCCTAACACATTTTCTTAAGTTTTTTTTTTTTTTTTTTTTTTTTTTAAGAAAAGTTTTGCACATAAAAACATAAAATACACGGTCACCGCAAACAGCGGCGAAGCTACTCATCATTAGAGAGAAATATCCGAAGCTATTCAAGTTCTGCAGAAACCTGCATGTTAGATTACAAGTGTACCGTAAGTGACAAAACTCCAGGATTAAGAAACTATTGTCCCCTCTTTTTTTGTAGTGTTAGAACATCAGCCAGACCCCACCCGACCCATAAAGTCCCAGGGCAAAATTTAATAATTTTATTTTTCCATACCTGTTCATAGTGCATCAGTACCTCACATCACAATACCTGTTCAATACTCACACAATATATCACATAATTCACATCTCGGTCTTCACAGGATCATGGACGCCGGCCCCAGAGACCCCCCTGCACACTTTTCCCTTAGCCTGACATAATGATTTCAAAAAACGTCGGCATAAAAAAGAAAACCACAAAACTTTTCCAGCTCTCTACAATTGAGACCAACACGTGGTGGTGAACAGCTCCCGATCAGAACAGCTGACCTCGACCCACTCATCCAGTCAAGACAATCCCTCTCCACAGCTGATAACTCACCGACCGATTTCCAAAGGTCCACTACAAACCACGACAAAGTACAGTAGGCACACTCTAGCAGCGGGAACAAAAGATACCGTAGTCCGAAGTTACAGTAACGTCTCCTAGATGGCGGGAGAGTAACAAACAGGATGTTCGATATAACAAACAGTCGCTGTAACGTCTCACAGATGGCGTAGAGTCCACGAGCGCAAACTACAGATTAAGGAGTCTCTCACCCCCGATTCGATATAACTAATTTTGGGGAAATTCGCCGTACTTCCTAGGTACAGCACAATACATAACTGGAAGATGAACTCTACTATCATAATTAAGTAGCAGGAGAGTGATTACATAACAAGACAAATCTTAATTACTTACATAAAATCATCAACGGATGTTTGACGCCAATATTGGAGGTTAGGTCTGGCGGTTCTGAATAATAACCATGTACTTTAACTTACTAATAACTCTTTAACATTCTTAACAAATACCCGTAATGTACGGTTTATAAATTCACTTATTGTTCATAACAAAATTATCCGATTCACCAGATTGGATAACCTGAAACCAGGTAAATGGATATTTCCAGTTAACATAGTTAGACAGTATTAAATATTTTCATCAAACATAACATAAAACAAAAATCAATTAGAATGCTAATGTTCAGAGTTTCTTAAGGGTCATCATTAATTAACTGATACATCCTATCAAGTAATGTTCCTCAGGTCAATTATGAAAATTATGCTCGACTATTGTTAGCTCTTTTCATTTAAAATCGTTTAATTGCCATTGTTAGATTCACTGGATTCTTATTGTCCATATGACAATATCTCATTCCTTATAAATACTGTTATTTATTAAACCAGTTAACACTTGATATAAGTAAAGTCATTTATCTGTATATTCTTCTTACTAATGATTATTAAGCTTATTCATTTTAAATAAGGTCCCAAGCCTTGTTATGTTCAATTGACATAAAGTCAGTAATGGTAACTGATAATATTTTTTATCGAAAAAAGATCATAATTATTCTAAGTATTTTAATAATTGTCACTATACTTGCTTTCAGTGCCTTTTTTCCTTTATTAGCACTATTAACTTTTATTAATAATAAATACACTGCCTATGCGCACATACTCCGATTAAGTTCACTTGATAAAATCAAATCAACTTTGTTTACAAACAGTATAACCCCACTTTCACTTTTTTAGGTGAACTTTCCTAATCAGCTGGCCGGTTCTTCTTCATTTTGCTCGCTGGAGTAGCGTGGTTTCCTCGTCAAAGTACTGTAATCGAATGTGTCCGCTTCGGTTTCCGAACTGGCGTCTAATGTTTAATGATGACTTCTGATTGGTCAATTTTATTAATTTTTATGACCCTTCGGAATACCTCGGCAAAACAGAAGCCTTCAGCGCGTCTTTTCCCTGGTTTTGAGAGTACAAGAATTTGGCTTACAAATGGAAGCCCAAGGGCTGGCAAAATATAAAATCTTTATAATTAACATATTTCCCTTATTTTTCCTCCAATTAACAATTCATTATCACCATCGTTCAGGATTCTCTGAGGCGCATGATTTGGATCCCCACATGAAATACTTTAGTTCAGTATTAACAAATATGGTTTCTGTAACTTACGATTAATACATTTTTCAATAAACTTATACATTATTTTTACTAAAAATTAACACATGGCTCTCTCTCATCTCATCGAGATGATGCTTTCCACGTCCTGTTGAGTGCTTTTTACATTGTTTCCACTCATAATTATTTATAAAACACATAATCTCTGTCTAGGCATTGACAGGTCTATGACATTCTCAACTATATTTACTCTTTACAATTTAATAGTTGTTTTTTAACAATTGCTATTATGTCACAATTACTCTGAGGGAACCATTACAACTTCTGGTTACCTCAGTTTTTCATGGTACACCGTGTTTTTGTTGTTTTTTACTCTTTGCAATCAACCATAGTTTCTTCACTATTGGTTGTAACATGAATCTTCTTTATTATAACTTATATAGTTGTTTTTAAAGCCTTATCTTTGACAAACATACTTATTATAGTTATTATTTAAGTTTTACAATTCTTTGGTTTGTATTGGGATGTTCCCCTTTTCTGTCAATTCCGTAATACATCTTACATCTAGTGTCACATGACAAGTGTATTTAAATTACATTATTTTGGCTTAACTTTATGATAATAATTATCGTTTTACATTATGTTAGTCATATTACATCTCTTTGATGATACTGCTATCACCCTCTTTCTCTCTTATTAGTTTCTCTAGATGTTTTTTAGAATAGTTAGTTGGTACATTCCATTCTGTCTACTTTAGTCAGTTTATTTACTCTAATTATAACACAAATCTTCCTTTGGATAATTAATCTTGTTACTGGTATGACCCTTATAAGATCTATTGTAATGGTACGAACCCACCTAGGGATAATTCTGTAATAATAATTGTAAAGTTTTATTTGGGAATGGTAATGGAATAATAAACATAGTACGCAATGTGAACGTATTAGTGTCAAGGATGGGCGACCAAGCTGCTGGAGACAGTTATTTTTAACCACATGAACTCTGAACTATACATGTGAGACAAAGCAACAGCCGACGTCGTAAGTCAAACCTTTGTTTACGTCACTTTTGAATTTGAGAGTGTCGGGCGTCAGCAGTCTGTCAACGCTTGGCATAAAACAGTCAGTCATCATACAACACCTAACGGCGACGGACGTGGGCCATATGCTCACCCGTAAATTTGCAAAAAACCCAGTCGACAATATACTCTCGTGCTGTACAGCTGTAAAAAGTTCCACGGACGAATTTCGGGTGCTTGGACACCAAAAGGTGTAAAATGTTACGTTTGACATTAAACAGTTATTTTATCAATATAACATGAAGTAACAGTTTCGTTTGAATCAACAGTTACCTGGCGGAAATTATGGTGGAAAAGTAAAATAGTTAAAAAGAAAATGTGCAGAGTGAAGAAAAAAAAACGTAAGGAGGATGGACGGTGTTGGACGCAATTGCAACTAAGTAACACTGGGAAGAGCTAAACAAAATTTCAACATCATTTTATTTTTTATTGAGATCTCGTGTAAGGGAATGGGATATGACGAGTGTGTGAGTGAATAAAAAATGATAAAATAAGAAGCACTGGTTTGCGAAAATAGTAAATTTAAGTTAAAGTTTTCTTTCTATTTTGAATTTATGTAATGAAATGAATTTAAGGGAAGAATATAAGGGATAAAATGTTAAAAAACCCAATCACGGGTATGGCTGAACCAATAATGTTTTCTTTTGTGTTTTATTGTTGGATCGCAATAATAAAAGGTAAGAAGTATTTGTGAACAGATGACTAATTTATTTAATGGAATAATCCCATTCTGTTCTCCAGTTCGTCTAACCGAACCCTGGTAAGTAACAAATTTTTTATAGTTGGCAGCAATGCAATATGGCGTCCAAATATGGACGAAAAAACAGCTACGTTTGTAAACAAACGAAATTCAATAAAAGTAAAATAAATAATAATAAAAGTTATATTACACTATTTGAAGTACATTACCAGAGATTATGGTTTACCAACGTTTTTATTTATTAATTCTTGTCATTATATGTGAAAAGTACTTGGTGTTAGGTTATGTGTCCCCACTCTTACATACAACAATGGGTTGACTTTGAGTTTAGTTTCTACACATTTCACACCATTATTTAAATGTACTAATACTCATAATTACTATTTATAGTTTGATAATTGTTTTATCATTACTTTAATATTATTTTTATAACATTACTGGTGACTATCAGTTTCCTTCTGATATCACTGTTTCTATATCACTAGTAGACAAGATACAATATTGTGATTCTTTATGCTTTCTTAAATCATACTAACATAAGTTTTACTCTCACTCTCCTAACTATTAGTAGTTACTTTATTCAGTTATATTAGGTTTGTGGTCATAGTCAGGTCATCTAATATAGTCTGTCAATGTTTTGGCTTTCTTTAATAGTCTCATTATATATTTCACTTGCCTTCTTTTATCTATCTCATAGTTGTACTTCTTCTGTTGTAGATATTGTGAGATGTCTTGTCTCTTCATTTGTTTCTCTGTTTATTGAATTTTATTGTTGATTCATTCACTTCTTTTCATTTTCATTGTCTGTTTCTTGTTTGCTCACTGACCTAACCTATTGGGTTAATCACACTTTCATATATTTTCTTTCTTGTTTTAGTTTTCATTACTACCTTTATTCTTTATTTTTAAGTTCATTCTTTAATTATTATTTCTTTAAATGATTTTAATACTTGGTACACCATTCTGACTCCTTGGTAGGTCTTGTCTCATTTAATTATTATCTCATGTTGTGTTCAGAGTAATGTCCAAAGTATGGTGACTATGTGTATCGTTACAACATATATATTGTATATATACAATATATATACACGTTGTGGACGTCAATTTGCAACGATTAGCTCTGTATGTGCTCTTTAAAAGTGTTTCGTGTGTTTCCCTCACACGTTGTATTCGTTACTTTACGTTTACGCTGACGATGTCCGTCACGATCTCACGAATTACCAGTACTCGCGAGTGTGAACTTTACCTGTCCTTTAATATGTGATTGTAATTCCCGGGTGGCGCCAAATTGTTTAACCTGAAAACAATTAAAAATTATGACTATCGAGCGGTCGTTCTAGACTGTATGGTGGATTCAAATTACTCCCGCCACTTGCGGGTTTATTAATCTCGCTGGTAGTTCGCCGAATTTCCGACGTCTAGCCCTTACCGTCACTTTCGCTCGTCGCTAAAATACATAAATCATATAATGCAATTTACTATGAAATAAAGAACAGTGGTTACAACTCTGTACTAGTTTATTAACTTGAAATTATTTGTTCTTTAATATTATACAAAATTATATATTGTTATTAAACAAAGTTGCTCCAGCAATAAAAAGACAATATTTCCCCAGGGTTGGCGAAAGTTGATTCAGAAAGATTTCATTTAGACATGGTGTCGACAAATGTTTATTTTTCGTTCGTTCAATAAATCTGAGTTCTTGTGGTTACGAAAAAATATTGATGTGATTACAATAAAGTACACTACCTTACATTAATGGTACTTATATACTATTAGGTTTAATTACAATTCGTTCCTGCATTGTTAAACAGTGTGTGTTAAAAGTTTGTAATTTTTACCCAGGTTATTTTCTGGTTTTATACAAGTTTAGTGTTTTATTTTTAATTAATCCTTGAAAGAAATTTGATTATCAGTTCGTAGTGAGAGTTAATAGTGTTGTGAGAAAAAGTTAATAAGAATTTATTCCATAAATTCGGGTAATTCAGCAATACTTACCAAATCTGTTGAATTAGGGTGAAGAGTTATTCAGTTGAAATATGTTGGGTCCTTTTTGGTCATCAATCTTCCATCATTTATGAATTTACTTACACCTGGCGTCTTTTTCGGATAAGTTGGTCTAAATTATTAATTTGGAATTTAATAATCTGGTCTTTGGCCTCGGTTGGATGGACTAGTTCCTCATCAGACTTCTTGTTTCTTCGTGTTATAAATTTTGATTACTTTTACTGTTTTAAATTAAAATTGAGTCGATTACAGTTTGGCGTCTATTCGTCTTGAGCTTCAATAATGAACTAACAGCTTTTAACGGAATAATAATAAATAACGTTTGGTTGTTATGGCAACTGTCTGTCTCTCATTAGCTGTTCATAATTTAAGTCTATTGTTATGATATTTGAATTTTTATTCAAAATGACTAAATATCTTCCGATTGCTATTATTCTTCTGTCTTCTTATCTATGTATGAGATATTATCACAACTGTTCATATTTTCTTTCAAAGATCATTTTGACATCCCACAAAGCTGGGTTTGTTTATGTATTAATGTTTTGACAATAACGTTAATATTATGTAATTACCTTTCTTTCTTATTTTATGTTTTTAATTTAACTTTTACATCTTAATATGATTCTCTAATTGTGCTTAACTAGTTACTTGCCCTGGATTTTCTAATACAATAGTTTATTTCTTATAATTTGTTGATTTTGGATTTATACAGTTAGGCATTTCATAGGCCTAAGTAGTAATTGGCTATATTTTCTTATTTTACACAAATTAAAGATTAGTTTACCTTTACATATGTTTTGCTTAGTGTCACTCATGACTTGTTTACTTTTCGAATTGATTTGGGTTGTTTTATAATAATTGTATGTTCTCATTACTTTACAAAATCATGGCCTGTCTATTATTTTCTAATTGCTTTTCCAGTTTTATTAGGTTTGTAAGAATTTATCTCCTTACTTATCTATATTGCCGTTTTTTATACTTTGTCTATTATTTACTATTACTTATAAAACATAACAAAAAATCTAGGTTTATGGTCTGTATACTTTTTTCAGCCATATTCCTTCTCATAAACTTAGTTGAACAAATCTTTTAACAGTTACTATGCTAATCTTGTTTATATTTAGTTTATTCTTAATTATTTTGGTGACTAACATTATAACACCATTTATTTTATCTTACTAATTATCCCTTTGAACATAGGATGTTTTACTTATTTTACACTTGTATTTTTTAGTATATTTTTCTTCTAAACTTTACTATATATTTTTTCTCTCTACCTAACCATGGTAACACTAATATTTTGAATCATTATTGGATTTTTACCCTGTATACTATTGTATTCCTAATCTACAATCACTCTTAATTCTAATAACAATAATATTCTTACTGTCTAGCACTTTTCACCATTAACCTGTAGTGTTTATCACTGGTTTTTAGGTGTCTATAATTATCTGTAGGGTTTTATATTTATTTCGGGTTTACACTGGCACTTTGCACTGTTTTATGGTACTTGAGTGTTACTAGTGGGTATTCCCTAATATTAATTTCTCTTTTCTCACTTAATCATGTTCACTCCGTACCTATCTCTCACTTCTGGGTTTTTTATTGCTTTATTCATAATTGTTAGTTATACTGTTAATAAGTTTCATACCATTATAGAGTTATTCATAACATTTAATATCTCTATTTCTTTGGTTAGTGTACTTTAGTTGTCATTACTTTATTTGATTTTACTATTTATCATTTACATTTATTATTTATTTGTTTCTTTTTCATTATCATTTGAGTTTAATATTTCTCATTTCCTTTTCTTTATCATTTGTTTGTGTCTTTTTATATCTTCTCATTTTATTTCATTTATTTTTTGTTTCCTTTTCATTTACCTTCTCATTTTATTTCATTTTATTGGGTCAATCACTTGGGTTGGGTCATAGTCATTTTATTTTCATTAGTTAATATAGTTGATTCATAGTTTTTCCCTGGTATTGGGGTGGCTTTTTGTGTTGTAACAATATATAAAACAGGTTAATCACTGTACCCTTTCTTTGTCAGGGCATTTATCTGATTGTTCACATTGACCTCCTGGTTACGTCAGTATCATATTTATAACCAACTGTCTGTCACACATGAGCCCTTGCGTATCTATGCCCAGTTCAAGGGGTAACATATATCCTACGTTTTGAAAATAATTTTGACAATTTTTTTAGAGCCAATATGTCTTTCTGTGTTCCACTGTTTAATCTTGCTAGATTATAAGGTATATACAGTTATATTTGAAACAGAACACTTGCATTATACTCACATTCATATAATAATGTGTTAATTTGTATGTTTTTGCAGGAAATTTGTGCTGTTAGCAAGATAAGCAAAAAAGAAATTGGCCGATGCTTCAAGTTAATTTTGAAAGCTTTGGAGACAAGTGTTGATCTTATTACTACAGGAGATTTTATGTCTCGGTTCTGTTCAAATCTAGGTATTTTTCTGCCAAACTACTGTGTATACTTTCTTAATATCAACGACATTATTATAGTGAATTAGTGTAGAAACGATGATATGAGATTCTTCATTAGGGTGTCGATAATCCAGTTAAGAAATTCAGAGCACCATCAATTCAAGACTCATTTTGAGAAAGTTCCAGTTAAACAAATTATCACAGCAATATTCAAATTCAAAAATTAATAGTTTCCAATAAATTGGGAATGTTGTGTACAAGTTTTTCTCAGTTTATTTGTGAGCCAAATCGTTCCAATCTAATAAATTAACTGGGCATTCAGGTTTCTAGTAGATTATCAATATCTGGTGGACGACTGGAAGATATTCGGATTCTGCTCATGATCAGAGTAATCATTAGGATGATTATTTACTGAAAGACGAACCATTTAAATCACTGAAGAGAGCACCGTTACATGCAGCGATGGCAAGCAGTGTCAGTGCTGGTAAACAAAAATGTCAAAAGTGATGAGGCATTTCTGTGTACCTTTGCATGCTAATCCATGCAGTGCATTGGAAATTAGAAATCTTAGCTGGAAAGCAGCCTGAATGTTCTACTGCCCAACTTTTATTCTGGTTTTTTAACAATGTTGCCAAACCACACGTGCTAAATATTGGAAAGTTTTTTTATTCGTAGAATCTTGCTGATTTGCATAATTCAATGTGTGAATTTAGTGATGAAATTAAAAGCTTTATCAATTAATTGATTTTGTAAGTTTTATAATTCATTAAAATGTTTTGTTTTACTTCTCAAGCATTAGCAGATGTATAAAAAAAAGATGAGCTTAGAATAAACTAAAACAAAACTTTGGACAGTATTACAGCAAAGTAAGAATGCTTTTGTAAGTAATTATGGTTGCATGGCGCATTTTAAAAGACACTTGAACAATTTGGCAATTCATGTTTTATGAAGGGTTTGGAATTCATTGTATAATTATTCAACCCATTTTATAGAATTTTTTATAGTCCCAAGACTGTTAAGTATTTATTTCCTTTTTTTTGTTAACATTCTAATCTTGTTAAAATGAACTTTTCTAAAGTCAAGACATAGTTAAATTGCTTTCTTGGACCTAGAAATTACAGACTCACTTCATTTCACCAAAATCCTTTGCCCATTTTCAAGATAGAACTTACATTCTTACAAGAATAGTTCACTATATAGTGTAGGACTTATGTGACAAAAAATAATTTGTCAAAAAATAAACATTTCAATAAAAACAATGACTGTTGCAGAATAATGGTTTACATCTCGAGTTTTATTTATCAAATAATGTATCTACAGCATTTTCATAATCCAGTTCAAAGAACAAGAAACTCCTCTTGCAATAAGCTGAAATATTAAAATGAGTAAAAATATCTTCCTTTTTTTATAGAGTTTCTAATGGCCACTGGTAGAATATGTCTTTTCTTTGATTTTAACGAAAGTGTGGCTACGTATTACTAAAGGCCCATGATACAAACTTCTTTTGTTCACACCATGAAATTACTAAGCACTCCTTCAGACCTGTTTTTGAAACCATGTTACTTGTTGAACTAAAATTATAAGTGGTGGCTTGATATTAACTGTAACGTTCCATATACATAATTATGATGGATGAAAAGTTTGCTGTCCTCTACAATTTGCTGCCCTGATTCTGGACCAATTAGCAAGGCCTAAATACAGACCTTATTGTATGCATAAAATAGTGAATGAGGTAACTTGACTGAGTGTTATGTTTGTACAGTTGTTTGTTATAAGATTTTGATGTTCTTTTTATAAACATTACTTTTTAATATTTCTTTTATGAATTTGCTAACTGCTATAATTTTTATTGTTCGACTAAGCTTTTCGTCATCACTGACATCTTCATGGTCTTAAACAACCATGAATAGGTTGTTTAAGACCTGAAGATGTCAGTGATGACGAAAAGCTTAGTCGAACAATAAAAATTATAGCAGTTAGCAAATTCATAAAAGAAATAGTAAGGATGGCTGCTAATTTAAACAATACGAAGAATTACTTTTTAAGTAATTACTGTCCCAGTTGCAGATTTTTGTAGGTACACATAATTAACAGTGTTTATTGGCTATAGGTTTACCAAATATGGTACAGAAAGCAGCGACACATATTGCAAGAAAAGCAGTGGAGCTGGACATTGTACCTGGCCGTTCACCAATATCTGTTGCGGCAGCTGCCATCTATATGGCTTCTCAAGTATGTTCCATGTTTTAAAATGTTATTGGTATTAATTAAAGAACCTTTTTTTTAAGCCTACTATATTTTATCCATTCTATGAATATTGTTTTCAGTCTGATGCATTTGTAATTCTTCCAGTAAAAAAATATTCTGTTTGTTGCTTTGGTGTTACCTGCAAACTTATATTTTTTAAATTCTAAATACTTTAGCAACTTATCTTGTAAAAAAAACATATTCTAAATTACTATATTTTGGCATTGAGTTATGTGTTACTGTAACTCTATTTTTATATAAAAATTTTTGAAATTTTTGAAAGAATTTTCTATTCAATTTTTATAACCATCATTAGACTGGAAAGGTCATAGATTGGGGTAAAAACCAAAGCCAACTCTACCATGTTTGAGAAAAACAGTGGTTGAAAGCTAGTGAGACCAGACCTGTTCTTAGTTGTGCTTTATTATGAGTTTGCTTTCAGCATGTCACTTCCTGATCATTTTGTGCAAAATTTTAAAGCTATTATGAAGTAGATATACTGCTTCATGATTAAAATTTAAATTCATTGCTTTTTTTTAGCAATTTCTGATATTGAACATAGGCTTTAGATTTACACGTTTACAAAAAAACTACATTTTAGTAGTTTTAAAATATTTTTTTAACACTTTGGAGTCAGCACTTGCACATGATGTTTTAGAACACGTGCCGATGCCCATGTAGTGTGTGGTATTTGAGTGCCAACTTTCTCTCAAAATTGTCATGTTTGCTCGAACCATACATAAATTCCATCACTTTGGTTGTACAGTTAGGTTTAGTGTGAATCCATAGGTAGTGCCAGTTTACAGATTAATTTCAACAAATGTATTGAACTTTCTAAACATCAGCGCACTGATAGCAGTTGACCTCTCTGTCTGTTGCATAATATTGTTACATCATTACAGAACAATCTACATATTCCTCGGCTATTCTAGTGGAACCAGCTGTAATGTTGTGTGCGTACGTGATTCTTAACAGGCATTCACAAGATTGTTCCAGACTCACCTGTCCGCGTGCGGTGTGTTCAAGGCCACAAGCAATTGCGCTCTAATCTAGTCTAGTGATGTATATTAGGATTATTCTGGAATATCAGCGGGGTATAAATATAGGCATTCAGTGACGGTCAGTTCAGTTTTAAGTGGCGATTTATTCCAGTGCAGCTCGAAGTATTGTGGCAAAGTGTTATGTGTTTTATAATTGTGCAGGACTCTATTAGTTGACATTTTTATTGTGTGTGAACAATTTTAATTTTTGGTTTGTTGTAAGAGACTATCTTGTTGGTTACACACTGTTTAATTGTGATAATTAAAGCGGGTGATTAGTGACTTGTATTTTGTTTTCCACTGTACCATACGACGATCAGTTAGACCGTCGTAACAGTATTATTTATGTTTTGTTTTAGTTAGAAAGATTGTGTTTATACTTCAAATTTGGGTGTCTCACGTGATGTAGTAAAAAGTTTTATTGATGATTCAGGTTCTGAAATAGATAACAATGATCGTGATGTCTCATATTTTCCAGGAGAAGACTCTTGAGCACTAGTATGAGAAAAAAAATAGACCTACATAATTTGAAAACGACAGTGACTGATCATAAAGTGAAACTCAAGAGACCAGAAGGCCTAGTTTTGGAACAATTTCTGAGCTCTAGATATTGAGTCAAGCTTTTCTGCATCTATACCACTTATAGACAACTATCAAGTTTAACTGTTTTTCAGTTTTTTTTTATACTGACAAGGTGAAAAAAATAAAAACTGAAACCAATCATTATGCAGCATCATGAATCATTTGAGATGACATAGTGCTGCATGTTTTATTTGAATAATAATGAAAAGTGTATAAATTGTGGTCATAGTGGATATGATACAATTTACAAAATTCGATCTTTTTGGAACTTTTTTTGTGAAAAAAAAAAATGCCAAGCAAGTTCCATCCTTTGCAAACCTCATTGTTGAGGAAGAGACATGTCCTTTTAGGGGCCATGTTGGTTTTCAAATTTATGTGAAAAACAAACCAAATAAATATGACATAAAACTGTTTATGTAGTACAGCTACTGGTTAAGTCCAAACTGTAATGTTTACACAGTAACTATGATCAACAAGAACAATATTGTCCAAAGTATATTTGAGACATTATATAATAATTACTTTGGTAAGGGTCACTGCATTTATAGTATGTCAAAGTTGTGTATATCACATCGGTAAGATGCGCAGTCATCTGTGCAAGGCGTGTCCAGAGGTATACGAGAGGTGGAGGGGACTACTTGGCACGCAGCGCCACACCAGACGTGTTTTATACCTCGAGACTGTCGGAGCCTAGCTTTCCAGTATGTGCATACAAAGCAAATTTCATTACTAGAGTATTTTTCAGTACGTCATTCGTTCAACAGTGTTTATCAATTTTGAATACAATACTTCTGCAATGCCTCAACCGAAATCTTCACGCTGATTAGGAAGAAGAATAGCTGTAAGAAGCCAAAGTAAATGTATCATAATGAACGTGTTTAATAAGATTAATGGTGAAAATCCAGACATGCACATGTCAGAAAGTCCACGTGTTGCTGGTCTGTGTGGAATATCGGTTCACGTTTTAAGAAAAATTCTGTCGGAATCAAAAAAATTGTGTGAAAACGAAACGTTTACTACACCTGGGAAAACTCGTAAACGAACTAACAAGAAAGTTAATATAGATAATTTTCAAATTAGTGCATTACAAAATATAATTCATAATTTTGACATTACGCATAAAAAGTTGCCTTTAAGAAAATTAATTTTGGTTTTGAAAACAGAACACCCGGAATTGCAGTTAACTTTACCCACGAAACTTTATGAAAGATTCTTAGAAGTATGGGGTTTAAATAGAAAAAGACAAGCGATAATCGAAAATTTTGATTGAAAAACACGATATTTGTTTCAAACAAGTAAATTACTTACGGAAAATTCAGGACTATACAGAAGAAGGAAGAACGATAGTTTTTTTGGACGAGTCATATATCCATTCCACCCATGTGAAGAGCTATTGTTGGTCAGACGGGTCGGCCAACGGTTTTAAGAAAAATATTTCTAAAGGGCCTAGATTAATAATAACCACTACTGGAAGTGAAGGCGGGGAACTGCGTAACGTGCGTTTAATTTTTAAATTGGGCCAAAAATCGGGCGACTATCATAACGATATGGATGCACTCAATTATGAAAAATGGCTTAGAACACAACTGATACCTAATCTTCCACCCCGTTCTGTGTTGGTAATAGATAACGGCGCCTTATCACAACAAATTATTGAATCCAGCTCCAAATTCAAATCAGCGAAAGGAAAAAATGTTAATGTGGCTAAAAAATAGAAATATACCATGTTCGGAAAAAATGTACAAAGCAGAACTATATGAGTTGATAAAACTAAATAAGATGCGTTACGATGAATATTATCTTGATAAAGTAATTGAAGAAAATGGTCATGCCATAGTAAGATTACCGCCCTACCATCCTGAACTGAACTCTGTCAAATTAGTGTGGATGAAAGTCAAAAACGAAGTGGCAGGTGAAAACGTAACCAATAATTTGGTAGAAGTAAAAAAAATGGTAGATCAAAAATTGTCTGATCTTTTGCCAGAGAATTGGAAGAAATTCTGTGATCACGTTTTAAAAATTGAAGAAGATTATTTTGAATCTGATAAGAGTTGTAGACATGCAAACAGACAGTCTAATTATAACAGACAACCATAGTGATACTAGCGATGATGAGACTGACGATGAAAATTTAAGCAAAGCAGAATCGTCAAGTGAAGAAGTTTACGACATGGACGGTATTGAACCTTTGGATTAAAATTCATCCAAGGTAAGTCTATCTGTAGACTTATTTATAACTTTTATTTAATACGTATTGATAATTGTATTCTATTGAATATATTTTTAATTGTTGTTTGATTTATGTTAAAAAAATAATTTAGTAAAAAAAATATAAAAAACAAAACAAAAAAATAAAATTATAGTACACAATGCGTTTTATCGTAAACACAAAGACGCGTTGTGCTATCTCAGTTGAATTGGGTAGTGGAACTGCTGGTTGCTGGCATGTGTGTGTGTTTGTGTGAATGTAGTTGTGTGTCCCTTCCACCGACAAATTCTCCCACCCAAATGGTGCGGTACTACGGGTGGGAGTACACAATCTGCGCGAACAAGTGATATACAAAACTTTGACATACTGTACATGGACGCTTTTATACAAGCTCTTCTCTTCTGAATTTTCAGTGAGAAAAGAAAACTCTTAGTGTAGGCATAGTTATGAAAAGCAAAAGAAGGATAACACAACAAAACAAAAATTTTAAAAAGGTGAAATATTCCAGAGTAGGGTACACTTGCTGGCATGTCATTTACAATAATAACTATAAATGAAGAATCAATGTTTCCCTTTTATTATACATATTATATATTCTATTTTCAAAAATGTTAATTGCTTTGGGTACAGTTATGACGTTCAGAATGTCATAAATTAATTTATGAAAGTTACTGTAACTTACAAATTCTAAGCACCTATACTAGTTAAGCTTTATGAATATGTGCAAATTTTAGCTTAGGTTATGTTTCAATAAGCATGTGTTTATAATCCACTGAGTAAAAAAAAACACACAACAAACACTAATAACACTGAAGTATTATAAACTATAACATTAAACTGCACTACAACAGTACAAAAATCGTCATTAACAACAAACTGTAACAAAAACTTTGTGCATTTTACTAAAACGTTAACCACTCACATTCCAACTAAATTACCACTTCAGCCTCAGTTGCAGTGTCACCACATTTCCACCTTCCGGTCCGACACTAGTGACGGCCATGGCTAAGCCCATCGCCTGCTATTGTGCTGCATCCTGAGCTTTTTGTAGAGATCCTGCCACGGGGACCAAAAGACTGGATATTGTAAATCTGGCCAGCTAACAATTATGGTTTTTCAATTGGCATGTGTCTAATTCAGTATGAGGGTTTGGCGAGGCTGGACCCCCGGAGTATGAGGTTTGGACCCAGAGGTCGAAGATTCTCTCCGGACTCAGATGGGTTTTGACTGAGAGTGCTTATGAGGGGATTGCCCTGAAAGCGGGCATTGCCAGTATAGTAGAACTTTCTGGAAAGTATCTGTATAGTGGCATTCAGGGAATGGACATGTAGAGATTCTCGGGTAGTCTGGTTCGAAGTTAGTGGGCTTTACATGCCCAGTGCAATCTTGGTCCAAGAGAGACTGAAGCTTTTGCTTATGGGTTTTAGTCAAGAAACCCCAAACAGGGATCATGTAGTTACAAGGGTGGTCTGAAAAGTTCTCGGCCTAATAATGAAAAACGTATTTATAATTTATTATAATTATAATTTCAAAAATATTTTTCTTTTTCAACATATTAACATTTCTTTTAACGTAACACATTTATTCCAGTGATTTTCCAATACCACTATCCCGCCCCTGAAGTGGTTTTCTGTAAGGTCTGCAAAATACCTCTCTACAGCTGAAATCACGTCTTATCCAATGAAAAACGTTGACCAACGAAATGAGTTTGAGTTTTGGGAAAACATGGAAGTCTGAGGGAGCCAAATCTGAGGAATAGGGCTCCAACAATTCATAGCGGAAACCTCTTAATTTTCCTATTGGCAAAACACTTTTGTGGGCTGGTCTTGGTGAAAAATTATATTTTCTTCTGCAAACTAATTTTCCTTAGGTCTTTTTTCACTAATTTTTGTCGTCTAGTTTCTGTAATAGGTGGGAATAATATTCCCCAGTTATTGTTGTATCCTTTTCAAGGTAATCAATGTACAAAACACCTTTAGCATCCTAAAACACTGATGCCATTACATTTCCTGCTGATGAAATTGACTTTGCCTTCTTTGTCGCTGAACTGGTTTTGTCCACTGCTTTCACTGTTGTTTGGACTCTTGTGTGTAGTGGTGGGTCTAAGTTTCATCCATCTTAATAAACTAGTGCACAAAACTGCTTTGTTCTTATTAAACGCTCCAAGCACTGTTCAGATATTTTATCGCATACGTTTTTGATCTGTTGTGAGCAAATGCAGCACCCACCTAGCTAAAAGTTTTTTTATTTGCAGTTCCTCATGCAAAATATGTTCGATGTATTCTTTCAAAATGCCTATAGTCTTAGCAATTTTGTGCACGTTGTAACATGACAAGGTAGTGAAGATCCAATTGTATTTAATTATAAAATAAAAAGCTGAAGATAAGAATAAGAGGCAAAAACTTATAAATTCAAAAATCAATAACCCAGTAACCCAAATAAATGACAAATGACTATTAAACTGACAATGACCTGACACAGTAGATCGGATAAATACCAAAGGAACCAAGAGACAATGAAGAAGCAGCCGAGACCTAAGTGCAATCAAATAATCCCAAATAATGACCAGTATATTGTAATTTAATTAATGAACTGATATTTGTAGTATATGAGATTTACCTAGGATAATAAGGTTATTTGAAAGTAATAATGTCATGTATATTTTGTTGATAAAAGAATGTACTTATATAATATAAGGTAGGGAGTTAGAAACTAACCATACCCAAACTAATAGTGATGATAATAGTCAAAGCCAATAAACGATGCTTTGAGCCAAACAAAAGCAATATTTAAGTAATAACTAAAAGTGATCAGAGTGATTTGAAAGTAAACTAGTTATTCATGACCCATAATCACCCAGTGATATAAAGTAATCAGACAAATCGTGTGAATAAACAAGTGAGTAAATTAAAAATGTGTGTAAAAATTAAATAAGTAGTGAAGTGGTAGGTATAGCATATAGTGGAAAAAAGTGAGAGTGATAATAAATAAAGAAACCTTCTATGAAAGGGAAAGTGCAGTGGGGGTGTAGAATAAAATATTTTATAAGCAGACTATAATAAACAGCTAAACAATTTTTGATAAACTTTATGTTAGCAAGTAAGATTAAACTGATTGTGCTATTATAAATTTAGGTAATAGGATGTCAGAATTATATAATAAGGTAAGAATTAAGTTATTAGAGTGAATGGTAAATTAAGAAGGACAGACACTGTATTTAAGTGAAGGGATTAGTAGATAAGACATATCGAGTAAGGCACAGTTTATCAATAGTATTATAAGAGTTTTGTTATTGTTCAGAAAACCATAGAATGTAGTAAATTATAGGATAAGCAAGATAATAGTAAAAAACAGAAAAGGTAGTTAAAAGTTATTTCAGGCTAGAACCTGACAAGGAATATTTTTATAACAAGAGTTAGAGTTAGAAATACTGATGTTTATTGCTTGTTTTGTTTATAAAATCGTATTAGAATTACCAGATATGTTATTAAGAAATGTTAGATGGGAGTAGAATAAAATCTAGGCTCTAGGCCAACTGTTGAATATAAATTTAGTAGTTTTGAGAACAAATAATAATCCAAAGTTAAAGCAGAGTATACCAAATGGTTAAACCAATTAAGTGAGTATTCCTAGTACCAAAATATATGAATAACAACTAATTTTGAATAAAATATAAGTAAAATATAAATATGGAAAATAGTAAAAATGTAATTAGCTATTCAAAAGTGGGCATGAGGGATATCAAAATGATCATCATGAAAAATTAGGAAGAATGGTACTAATGTAATTACTCTAGCTATTAGTATAAGATAGAAATCTTCATTTGAAGATATTTTGGTAAAATTAGACTAAAAAAGACGTTAAAACATAACAATGACTTAAGTTAATGACCAATGAAAATTAACATAATTTATTAGGTAACCATAGCAACCAGAAATTTATTGCCAAAAAACCATTAGATTTTCATTACTGTATTATTGACCAACGCCGAGAGTGGATCGAACAGCTCTCGCACTAAAATTTTATTATTAAAGTAAATTTTAACTTAATTACAACCAGACGGAGATAACAACAACAGTCCAGGGAATCCTGAACAGAATTTTGTTTAATAAAAAATTAATTAACAAACCATAATTATCTGAAGAAGACGGAAAGACGCAGTGAAGAAGAGAGACGACAACGGACCCGAATGAAGATCATCGGAACATCGATCATAGAAGAAGACGGACGATAACCGAAGGAATACGAGGCCTGAGTCAGCGAGGAAAACCATCGAGACGAGGGAAATAAACTTCTGGAGAATATAAGAAGACGACATCTCAGGAGTAATCCGGAAGAAGAAGATGACATCAGGATCTTCAGCAGGAAAATCGATGAGTATAAACATAATACCATTATCGAATTCACAATTTTTTGGTCAAAATTAATAAATAACTATTTCACTTCACTGATCACTATTCCGATTCAGAAATAAATGCTTTGTTAAATTCACTATTTAAACTTTAATCGATTAGCAATTATTGAAGGTAAAATATAATAAATAATTGACGAACCTTTTGATAAATAAATTTGACAAACGAAAACTAACCCAAAATTTCTTTACAAGTTTTCATTGGTAATTACTTACTTGAATATAATGAGATATTAATTTGTTTATGTAACTAGTATTAAGAATTGTTAAAAACTTGTGTGTGTTAGCCGTAAGTATATATTTCTGTAGCCGAAAGGACTTATTAACACCCCTGAGAAAAACCATATATAACTGTAAACTAGCGTTAAAGACGAATTGTATACAAACACTGAAACTGAGCAAGTACTAACCGAACAAGTGTAATAGCCGGTGCAGAAAACGAATTTGATGTATCATAAAGTAAATGAAATATTCTAAAGAGTTAATAAATGTTCTCAATCTGCAATTCTGTATGTTTGATTCAATTAATTTACAATAACAACTAAGAATTTATTGAAGTAAAGCGTCCAAGCAAAACGCTAGCCGAGTCAACACTGCAGAAAGCCGTGCGCCAATCAGGTGGCGAGGCGGCAACATTTGAATGCAACAGAGCGAAATACGGTTTACCCGTAAACGATAAGAGAAGTTACAATTTGACATATTACACACAATTAACACTACTAAATACAAATTTTTACTACCCACATAAATGTTTAGTAACAAAGTGGCGCGCCAACTAGTAGGGCTAGAATAGTTAAGGAAATATACCTTTAAACTTTACAGATTCTAGCGGCGACTACAGAAATGGAACCGGCAAAACACGGGACGAGACTCCAGACGATGCTACGTGAAAAGGAGGCGGAAGAGGAAGCAAGGAGATTAGAAAAGGAGATCGAGAAAGGTGCCAGAATGGAAGAAAAGGAGATCACTTCAGTGGAGGATGCGGAAGAATTATTAACCCCTGTGGAAATAGATGAACCCACACAAAGGGAGGAAATATTAACTCCGACAGAACTAACAAGAACTGCGGGAGGAACGAAATTAGACGATCTGATGAAAATTATGATGGAACAGTTCGGAACAGTAAATGAAAACTTCAAGAAACAGGATGGAAAAATAGACAGTATTAAAGAAGATTCCAGGAAGCAGGAGGAGAGAATGAAGGAAGAAATGAAGGACACTAAAAAATTATTGCAACAAAACAACGAAAAATTAGATAAGAAGTTTGAGTGAATAGATGACAATTTCAAGAAAATGGACCAAAATAATGAGAAGATGGAGAAAAAATTGGACAAGAAGTTTGAATCATTAAATGAAACCCTGACACAGAAAATGAAGGAGGAGAATAAATTGATTAGTGAGAAGATAGAGAGAAGTAATGAGAAAACCAGTGAAGCCTTGAGACTAATGAAAGAGGACATTGAAACGCTGAATGATAAAATTGAATATAACCAAGATACATTACAGCAACAGTTGACAGAATACAGAGAAGAACTGAAACAAACTGTAATGGAAATGGAAGAGAAGATAGAGAAAACCAGCGAAGTAGTGATGCAAGTCCGAGAAGAAATTTTAATCAAGGTGAATGAAGTTGAAGGCGAAGGTAAGAGGAGGGTTGAAGGACTCCAAAAAGAAACCAACAACAAATTAGAACAAATACAAACCAGAGTAGAAGAGAACTATAGCAGATTGGACGCGTCAGTAAGTGAAGTGAAGGACACCACAACCGCCCAAGAAGGGAAAATAGCTGAATTTAGGGCGAGAGAACTACGCCTACAGGAAGAAATCAATGCACTGAAAGATCGACCAATCTTGAGCTCACATGTATTATGTAGCGAAAATAGAGAGACGATAAATTTTAAAAATTATAAACGCAATCCAATTGAGTTTATAGAACGAGTAGAGGAGAACTTAGCCCGAACCAGAGAGACAAGGTGGACGATAATCAAGAGCATGATAGATGACATGTTCAAAGAAGTCCATGACAATTGGTGGACGGCGGTGAGACCAGATATAAATAATTTCAATGAGTTCAAAAAATTATTCAAAGACAAATACTGGTTGGAAGTGACTCAGCACGTGGTGAGAAACAACATAAGCAATGGCGGATTCGACCCTTACCTAGGACAATCCCCAACCGCTTACTTTTTAGGTAAGGTAAGCATAGCGAGGAACCTCAAACCTAACATCCCGGAAGAATGCCTAGTGACACAATTGGCATATCACTACGACGGGGAAATCACAAAAAGCCGTTTAAGTGGACGAATTAAAACTATACAAGAGATGGCCGCATTATTGGGAGAGTATGAGCGGGAGAAACATTATGTCTTGAACAGACAGAAGAACACACCAAACTACAGGAATTATGACAATCGGAATCAACCAAGTGGGCCGCAAGGAAACCACACACCGGCCAATCATCCGCCAGCCAACCCCAATAATTATCGAGGGTTCAATAACCACAACAACAACAATAATTACCCAAGAAATTATAATCCGAATTACCCCAACAACAATAACAATGCAAACCATCCTTACAACAGGGGAAATAACCAAAATGGAGGTGGTTATAACAGACCAAATAACCAATACCATAATAATAACCAGTCGGGACCGAATCAACCACACAGGCGACAGGTAAATTATGTCAATGCCCGAAACGACAGAAGACGTGGTTACAGAAGAAGGAGCAGGAGTGCGGAAGAAGATAGGAGAAGCAGGGAACGAAGGGGAGACGCGCCCGCAATAAATCAGCCAAACAATGACCAGGAAATCCAGTATGTTCGAATAAACCATATCCTGGCTGAGGACGGGGATGACCAAGAGGGCTATCATGGAAACAATGAACCTAATCCCGGTTCCAGGAATGCTGAGGGAAGGAACAGACGGAACAAAGATGAAATAGAACCATATGAATATGATCCGTACTGTGACGATCCCATAGAGAGATTTAACACTGCTTATAACCTACGGAATCCTCCGGAAAACCATATTGGCAGAGCAGCCCGAACAGCGGCCAGTACCGGAAACGGATAAAACTAAGCCAAAATACTATCCAAAATAGGACTGATTTTAAGTAAACTGACCATGCAAACCAACTAATGTATAAATGAGAAGATTAACTTACAAGAAAAAAGGAGTGTATATAACAGGGTCCATTGTACAGTAAAATAAATACCCTATCTCATAGCAAAGGATAACAAAAACAGTACCTATGTCATAAGTGAAATTACAACTAAGAAAATAAAAGGGACTTACAACCAGTCTTCTTTAAAAAAGTATTATGAACCAGTGTCAGAAAATTAAAGAGAATTTTGAAAGAAAAAATTATCAAAATTCAAAAATAAATGTAAGCACAACTTACAATAAGTATTTGATTGGAACTATTATTATTATAAATGAAAGGGAATTTAGAAGAAAGATAAGCTAAATTCAAAACAAAGTAAGGCCAAACTTACGACCAAGTGTGAAACAAATGTGTAAACCCATGTAATTCGAAAAATATGTATAGTGAAATATCATAAAAATTGATATAAAATAATTAAATGTTACACAAATAATGATGACGCTACACAACATCATTAACCAACCCTATCACAAAAGGGAATAATAAAAATTAATGTTTCACAAAAGAAGAGACAAGACACTCAAATAAAAAATAAACCTGACAGATTGACTGAACAATCAATGAGAAAATATAAGTGAGCCAGCAACCAGCTACAATGTTAATTTTAAATACCAATGAGCATTAAAGTGATGACAAATAAAATCACTACCATATAAAATAAGCTAATAAAATAATGCAAAATACCTATTAAATATCGCCATAAGCTTAAACAAAGGAATCCAAATAAGTTATTGAGATGAAAAAGTCATGAGATGTATAAAAGAGAGAATAATTAATCCCCAAAAGTGTTTTATTGTATTAATATTATGTGAGTCGGAAATGAACGACTATTATTATAATTATTATGAATATTATTATGTGATGATTTTATGTTGAGATACGTCCAACAATTATTTATGTTATTGAGCAGATAGGCAAGGCCTCTGAACTCAAGATGTGTATAAATGGATAGCAGAGTAATAGAGCCACACGTGCCCTCTGGCTAGTACCAATTTATATGAAGGAGAGAGAAGAAAAATTTTAGGGAAATAGAACATAAAAGGGAATAATAAAGAAAGGAAAATAATACCAATTATCATATTATGAACCATGGCTTAATAAAGAATGACTACAGAAGAAGTAGCGATTGATGAATTCCTGAATCATAACAACTTGATAAAATAAACTATATTGATGATTTCAGAAAAAATCTAATAATCTTTGTTTCGAAATAATCAATTTTGGTGGTGATGCATTATGTAACATGACATAAGGTAGTGAAGATCCAATTGTATTTAATTATAAAATAAAAAGCTGAAGATAAGAATAAGAGGCAAAAACTTATAAATTCAAAAATCAATAACCCAGTAACCCAAATAAATGACAAATGACTATTACACTGACAATGACCTGACACAGTAGATCGGATAAATACCAAAGGAACCAAGAGACAATGAAGAAGCAGCCGAGACCTAAGTGCAATCAAATAATCCCAAATAATGACCAGTATATTGTAATTTAATTAATGAACTGATATTTGTAGTATGTGAGATTTACCTAGGATAATAAGGTTATTTGAAAGTAATAATGTCATGTATATTTTGTTGATAAAAGAATGTACTTATATAATATAAGGTAGGGAGTTAGAAACTAACCATACCCAAACTAATAGTGATGATAATAGTCAAAGCCAAGAAACGATGCTTTGAGCCAAACAAAAGCAATATTTAAGTAATAACTAAAAGTGATCAGAGTGATTTGAAAGTAAACTAGTTATTCATGACCCATAATCACCCAGTGATATAAAGTAATCAGACAAATCGTGTGAATAAACAAGTGAGTAAATTAAAAATGTGTGTAAAAATTAAATAAGTGGTGAAGTGGTAGGTATAGCATATAGTGGAAAAAGTGAGAGTGGTAATAAATAAAGAAACCTTCTATGAAAGGGAAAGTGCAGTGGGGGTGTAGAATAAAATATTTTATAAGCAGACTATAATAAACAGCTAAACAATTTTTGATAAACTTTATGTTAGCAAGTAAGATTAAACTGATTGTGCTATTATAAATTTAGGTAATAGGATGTCAGAATTATATAATAAGGTAAGAATTAAGTTATTAGAGTGAATGGTAAATTAAGAAGGACAGACACTGTATTTAAGTGAAGGGATTAGTAGATAAGACATATCGAGTAAGGCACAGTTTATCAATAGTATTATAAGAGTTTTGTTATTGTTCAGAAAACCATAGAATGTAGTAAATTATAGGATAAGCAAGATAATAGTAAAAAACAGAAAAGGTAGTTAAAAGTTATTTCAGGCTAGAACCTGACAAGGAATATTTTTATAATAAGAGTTAGAGTTAGAAATACTGATGTTTATTGCTTGTTTTGTTTATAAAATCGTATTAGAATTACCAGATATGTTATTAAGAAATGTTAGATGGGAGTAGAATAAAATCTAGGCTCTAGGCCAACTGTTGAATATAAATTTAGTAGTTTTGAGAACAAATAATAATCCAAAGTTAAAGCAGAGTATACCAAATGGTTAAACCAATTAAGTGAGTATTCCTAGTACCAAAATATATGAATAACAACTAATTTTGAATAAAACATAAGTAAAATATAAATATGGAAAATAGTAAAAATGTAATTAGCTATTCAAAAGTGGGCATGAGGGATATCAAAATGATCATCATGAAAAATTAGGAAGAATGGTACTAATGTAATAACTCTAGCTATTAGTATAAGATAGAAATCTTCATTTGAAGATATTTTGGTAAAATTAGACTAAAAAAGACGTTAAAACATAACAATGACTTAAGTTAATGACCAATGAAAATTAACATAATTTATTAGGTAACCATAGCAACCAGAAATTTATTGCCAAAAAACCGTTAGATTTTCATTACTGTATTATTGACCAACGCCGAGAGTGGATCGAGCAGCTCTCGCACTAAAATTTTATTATTAAAGTAAATTTTAACTTAATTACAACCAGACGGAGATAACAACAACAGTCCAGGGAATCCTGAACAGAATTTTGTTTAATAAAAAATTAATTAACAAACCATAATTATCTGAAGAAGACGGAAAGACGCAGTGAAGAAGAGAGATGACAACGGACCCGAATGAAGATCATCGGAACATCGATCATAGAAGAAGACGGACGATAACCGAAGGAATACGAGGCCTGAGTCAGCGAGGAAAACCATCGAGACGAGGGAAATAAACTTCTGGAGAATATAAGAAGACGACATCTCAGGAGTAATCCGGAAGAAGACGACGACATCAGGATCTTCAGCAGGAAAATCGATGAGTATAAACATAATACCATTATCGAATTCACAATTTTTTGGTCAAAATTAATAAATAACTATTTCACTTCACTGATCACTATTCCGATTCAGAAATAAATGCTTTGTTAAATTCACTATTTAAACTTTAATCGATTAGCAATTATTGAAGGTAAAATATAATAAATAATTGACGAACCTTTTGATAAATAAATTTGACAAACGAAAACTAACCCAAAATTTCTTTACAAGTTTTCATTGGTAATTACTTACTTGAATATAATGAGATATTAATTTGTTTATGTAACTAGTATTAAGAATTGTTAAAAATTTGTGTGTGTTAGCCGTAAGTATATATTTCTGTAGCCGAAAGGACTTATTAACACCCCTGAGAAAAACCATATATAACTGTAAACTAGCGTTAAAGACGAATTGTATACAAACACTGAAACTGAGCAAGTACCAACCGAACAAGTGTAATAGCCGGTGCAGAAAACGAATTTGATGTATCATAAAGTAAATGAAATCTTCTAAAGAGTTAATAAATGTTCTCAATCTGCAATTCTGTATGTTTGATTCAATTAATTTACAATAACAACTAAGAATTTATTGAAGTAAAGCGTCCAAGCAAAACGCTAGCCGAGTCAACACTGCAGAAAGCCGTGCGCCAATCAGGTGGCGAGGCGGCAACATTTGAATGCAACAGAGCGAAATACGGTTTACCCGTAAACGATAAGAGAAGTTACAATTTGACATATTACACACAATTAACAGTACTAAATACAAATTTTTACTACTCACATAAACAGTATATTACAACGTTAATGGGATCATCCAAAACCATATCATGTACTTTTTTGATGAGTGTTTTGTTTTTGGACGTCCTTCACATGGATTGTCTTCCAGGCTGGTACAACCCTCTTTAAGCTCGGCAGCCCATTTTATAACGGTTTCTGAAAGAGTCCTCATACACTATAACAAACCTTGAATAAATGTCATTTGGTGTTAAACCTTCTTTCACAAAGAACTTAATGACCACACAATACTCAGTTTTCTCCATTTTAAGAAATACGCCTCTTCCTGGTCAACATAGAAGGTATACTGTAGACGGAGCTTTCTTCTGGCGGAGTGTCTGCCAATTGGGTGACTTCGGGCATGAGATTGGACTTCATCTGCGAGCATACCTTGACAGAAGAGACAACGATCTCATCGAATTTGACAACTGCCTCGCTGATGAGGTGAGCAGAGTTGAGTGGGACCACCTTGCCGTAATAAGAAAAGGAGTCTTTAGCACTCAATAAACACTGAGTACCAGCAGTGAAACATTGTGAAATAAGTGAGCCAGTCAAAAAAGGAGACCAATGTGATTGGCCAAAAAAAGACCAACCAGTACCTTAAAAAAGTGTGTATATAAGTGTCTCAATGAACTTAATGCAGAACAGTCTTGGTATTCGTTCCTGGGTGTTTGTAATCTGTGTTTCTGTGCCACTTAAGATGTCTGTCATTTGTATGGTATTGGTCTGCAGGTAAACATAGACAATCTAGACCACAGCCTGGAAAATTGTGATAATGTAAACATCGACCATGAAAGCTTACGTTCATTTATCAATCTCTTCATTTAATTGTTTTATTATATTCATAAATTTTTTATCATCCATTATAGAAACTCAAGTACTGATGTAATGAAATATTGTTATTTCAGGCATCAGAAGACAAAAGAAGCCAGAAGGAAATAGGAGATATTGCAGGAGTGGCTGATGTGACAATTCGACAGTCATACAAACTTATGTATCCACATGCAGCTAACTTATTCCCAGAAGACTTCAAGTTTGCAACACCTATTGAACAGCTTCCACAAATGTGAATTGTGTATTGTGCATTTGAGCATTCAGTTTTTAATTACACAATCTACAGAAGTAATGAAAAATTATGTATTATGTATATATTTGTTATTTATTTGTAATATGTCTAGTAGACACCTTTTATGATTTACTTCCAATTTTGTAGGGCACCATTGTTTATCAACAGTTTTTTTTTTTAACTATTTTGCATGAATTGATTTTATTTTGTACTTGAGACAAAATTGTTCAGTGGTAACAACATATTATGTAGCATGTTGTTAGCCTGAACTTGTTTGAGTACATTGCAGTAGTAAATAATTTTTTTAACTGTAAAATGTGGTGATTTTTTCTTGCTATTTTTTAATATGGGTTTTTATTTGATTAAGTATAATCTTAATCTCTACTATTTAAATTAAGATGGAACATTAAAGACAATACATCACAATTATATTACGACTTTTGTACATTATACTATGCAACATGACAGTTCTGTTTGTGTCTTGTTTCTTCTGGTAACTATATTTCTGTATAGTACTCTCCAAGTGTTGTGTAACAGTGTACATAGACTTACTACATACTTTCACAGTACAACAGATTTTTCCTTGTTTCCACAGCATAACTAATTGTGTACAAAAATAGTTCATAAATCACAAAGTGCACAATCATAACCAAATCAAGGACAAAATTTGCATGGGCAGATTTGCAAATATCAAATACACATTCAAATTACAATATACATAATATAATAATATACAGAGCAGCTGAGAACTTACAGATTATAAGAAAATAATATTTAATAAACAATATACACAAATTCCTTACCTGCATCGGGTCTCAGAGTCTTCATGTGAACTCGTACCTATAAGTGATTTAGGGTTAAATTTTGTAATAATTACTCTCATTGTAACTGTTCATTTACTCAACTTTTATTTAATACGAAACATTTATTTTATATTCTTTTTGCCTTTTTTAAATTTTTTTACTGATTCTTACGTAACATAAAAAAACTAATATATTTACTTATTATAATTAAATGAAATATTTCTCTTATTTTATAAGACAACCCAGTACCCGCTCACTCTCACTTTCACACATTTTACCCCCCTTTTTAATTAAGAGATCTCTTCATTTATTATGACCTTTATTTTGAGTTATTTTAATAGCAATTGTTGAGTTATATAATTTTTACTTTCCGGTGGTCGCCTCAGGCACGTGTCGAACTTGGTCCGGTGTTTTGTTCACATTTGTTCCGAAATATGTTTTCACTGATTTAATTTCGAGTTGTTCCACATTTTTTAATCACTGCCGAACTGTTCAAGTTTAATTTCTTCTTTTTTCTGCCGGTCGGTCTACATTGTTAAAATTTAGTCGACCCGCGCGCCGACGCAATCGCGCGGTTTATATGTTTGGCCGAACTGTCTTGTACCTACATTCCCATTTTTATGTGCGGACGAGATGAAAACTGTGCCCAGCCGGCGGACGCACACAACTCCTCGCGTCCGTTGTCTTGAGATGTTATTTGCCAACTGCCTTTGTTCTCTGCGCACCAAGCACTAAGAAATTTATACGTACATGCCATTTTTGTGAGAAACCTGGCCGACCGGTGCGTGCGCTTGTTTGTGAATGCGCACCCTCGTTGAAAGTCTGCATTCCAGTGCCAAGCCACACCAGTCTCGAAGATATAGTCCATTCACAACATATACTTGGTTGAAATAAAATTGAAAAGATTCAAATTACAAATCCTCATAGGTTTGTACCGTTACAATACCCCCCCCCCCAATGAGAGGTTTTCTGCCGAAACAGAAAAACTCTCATTGCTAAACCCTAAGAGGATCAGTGAAGATATGGCGCCAACAACCCCCTTTAGTTTTTTAACACATCATGGGTAAACTACCCCCCTAGCTCGGCGATTATGGCTGCATCTGCCCGACATTACTAGACTTCTCTGTTCGAGATCCCAACACCGTAAAGTCGGACAGGTGCACACCACAGTACCACCTAACCTTATAACATTCTAAATAAAATCAACAAATAGCCTTATACCATACCAGATCCTCAACCGATATATCTCCCCTTACATACATACTGGATTGCCTTTAGCAAGTACTGGGTGCGTACACATATTCATTACTACATTAACAACACTATCTCCACATTAATTATTAACATAAAATTCAAATTTTGTTCAAACAGGGATCTAAATCCAAGTCCCTTACCAAAGATTCACACTGACGTTAATTTACATCATCTCTTTCAATTACTTTAATCGAATTTTCCTTTAAGTCTTTATGAATTTATTTTTTCTTATAACTCCTCATGTTAAACCAAATAGAATCAACAACGTATCCCTATCATCAATTCAAATATAACTACACTTGATTACAAAATATACCATAATATAAACATCATGAATCAGCTGACACCTTCTCTACCTATAGTGAACATTAAAAATTAAAATAAAATTCTTTACTACAAAGAACAAAATTTTTTTTTTTTTTCAAAAAAAATTTTAATTTCAAAAAAATTTCACTCACAAAATTATTTAATTACATTAATTAACAAAGAATCCATGAATCAATTCCAAGAAACATACTACATCTCTAACATCAGTCATCAGCTGATGTCTCATTGTCAGGTGAATGACCTTTCTTCAATCATACGAAATACAACTAACACAAATACACAAAATTATACAATATAAAATACATAATACATGTTTATAATTCCTACACTCTAACATAGTACCACATAATAAAACAACCATTCATAATTAATACAACTCTCATTCCATTAAAATAAACATTTAAGTTGCTTCTGAATCAAATTACAAACATTTCAATTTTAGGTTTAGTTTTAACTTCTATTAACTCTCTACCTTGTTACATTTTATTATTACATTTCAATGATGAATTTCTATTAATCATTTTCATCATCAATTGGTTTGGGTGACTCCCAGTCATTCACAATGTTTTGATTTATCGAATGGGCATTTAAATATAACCTTACCCCACTTCTTCCTCTAACAAGCCCTAACAGACTTACATAGGGCGACACCAATCTCTCAATAATATTTACTTCCATTAAATTCTCTAAATCACCTTAAATCCTTCTCCACTTATAATAAAATACCTGCTACCCTCTTTGTACCTAGGATGTGTTCCCTTCCCGTATACTCATTCCCTTATTAGTTCCTGGCCCTTTCCCAGGTAACTCCGCCAAACCCCATTTAAAACTATTCACCTCCCGCCACAACGCCTGTCGTTGAGGACTCCTTACTCTCACTTTCTCTATGTATATGCACTCCCACTACTATGTCCCTACTACTGACCCGTTTCTGTATTACTTTTCTTCTAAAATTCGTATTTTGTCTAATACCCATTTAAGTTAACTCTGACTACCCAATGCCTTATTGAAATATTATCATCACCCAAACTACATCTTTTACAACACTTTACATTAAGTTAACCATCCAAAACTATACTAGAAAACTCATAACTACCTCAGATTAATTTCATCGTTTAATTTAAAACCTTTTAAACACATTTAAAATTTATTATTCAAACATTAAACATTTTACTTTATTTCAATTGCATTATAAACTTCATACTTACATTACATCACTCGATTGAATAAACACATGATTACTGTCATTGACTTCAAAATTATAAACATTCATTACAACAAATATATAATACCCATATGTACTTTCTGATACAATGTATAACAACCATATGATTCCACAACTAAACACATTTTACATTTATTCACTATTTATTCTCAAGTTCAAATCTCATAAAAATAATTTAAATTCATTATCAAAATTTATCTAGACAACATTTGTTAATTAATTAATTCATCTCCAATTTATTTAATTCAATCAGTTATTTAAAATACAGCATTACTTTAATTACCTTATTCCAAAACAATTACAATTCATTTATTACCAACTCTCATTATTCATTTAATCTGATAAAATATTATTATTATTATTATTAAATCAATTTCTACTACATACACACATTGTTTACCTAAAATACATTTTACAACACAAACACAAGTAATTTCACTATAAATTTATTTACAATTTCTTGTCAATATTTTTCTTGTTTACCACACCTCATTACATAATCTAGCCAGGTCATCACCATAAACTAAACTAATAAAATGTTCATTCACTGTTTCTAACCCCCATCATCGTATATTAACCTGATGTATTTATAACACAACTCATTTTTATGTACATACATTACATTATAATTATTTAGATAACTTTTTTCTATTGATTCATCGCCCATATTGCAAGAATAATTCCCCAGATTATTCCCCTTTATTAATTCATAAAACCCGTCTACATCAGTTATTTTTGTCCAGTCTCCGTCAATATTTTTGGTTAACATAAGGTAAGTGATATTATCATATTCCTCCACTATATCCCTCACATCATAAGGTAAGTGTTTATCATCTACAACGGTATCATCAAAATAATCTTCAATCTTTATTTCACAAGGTAAGCATTTCATATATTTTATTCGGGCAAATTCTAATCTCTTAACTAACCCCTCATAACCTCTATTTAACTTAAATACCTCTATCATTCTATCTCTATCAACATATCTCTCATTATCATAACACCTGTCACAACCCCCCTGAACTACTTCACTACATGCAAAGGGCACCACAAACTTACTACACTTCTTGGCTCTTCCAAGAACACCACAAAAAATTAAGGGACTATTCAAAGACACCTCGTCTTCCACACAACTACTGGAGGAAACCTTGTCCTCATAACACCACGGTGAAAACCCTGTTTCACTATATATTTGGGGAAAATCTGCCCTTTGCCCACCTAACCTCTCTTCACACTCTCTCACAATTTCATTAACACTCGGTAACGCTTCGTTACTAAACCCTACTTCAACAAAAAACTTCATTACCACTATTTGAGTTCACTGTCTCGCTCTCAAGTAGCTCGTTTTCAATTATTTTACCGCTATTACTTGTTAACTCATTATTAGAATTATCGTTATTACTCACCTTGCCACCTGTTTTGCATTTAAACTAACACCATTACTATTAACACTTATATTTCCGTTATTTTATTTATTTTGCACTTACCTATATCTGTTCTCCACTCTCCCATTTTCGTTCTAATTTGTTACAGTTAGTTTCAAATATTTCCTTTGTATTTTCTAAATGCTTATCAATTTCATTAATATCGTTTTTTAATTTGCTATTTTGCTTTTTTAATTCATTGAAATTCCTTTCACATTTTATTTTTTGTTCATGTGTGTATTTCGCTTTTCAACTCATCAAATTTATTATTCTGTACTTCGAAACTACTCTTTACTTCTTTATGTGTTCTTTCAATTCACTAACCTCACCGCTTAATTTATCAAATTTATTATTTAAACTGCACAGCATGCTACATAAATATTTCATCATATTAGTTTCAGGTTGATTACTTTCTTTAGTTAATTTTGGGGTTATTTGAATCCCCGAATCATCTGTGACGTTTAATTCGTCTGTAATACTTAATTCTTTGATTTTATTTTCTTGACCCACATTCGGAGTTGAATGAACTCCCAGGTCACTCATGACAGCTGATTCATTAAAATTAATTATTTCATTTATATCATTTTCGTTATTTCCTGCCATTTTTTAAATTATGAAATTATCTATTTTAACAATCCTTATTTTACATTCATTAAGTATTATTCACTAGTATAGGTATTACTTACGTCCTACTCTAACATGACATCGTTTTTTGTAATGTTTTACGCACTCTGCCTTAACCACCAAATCACTTATTCACGAGTAGACATGGTCTGTACAAAATTTGAATTTGTACAAACTGTCCCTGTTCTGCGCGCCATTGGGAACTTACATATTTATAAGAAAACTAGCAAAATACTCGTGCTTCGCTACGGAGTTTCACGTTGTACATAATTGTACAATTATTGCTCGCTTAATAGTATAGCATTAGATAGATTGTACAAATTCTCAACTCTTAGTTTGTTTATTTACATTCATAGCAACAGCTATTTATTATTTATTTCGAAAAAATCATTAGAGCCGTTTCCGAGAAAAAAAGGACATACATTTATTAATTAATTGAACTTCAAAATTTTCTCGACTATAAGAACCTGCAAACAACGAAGTTTTTTTTTTTCAATTTAAAACAATGATTAAAAACTCAGGACTAAATGTATTCGGGGTTTCCAGTAAACTGAGATGTCAACCACATCATTTACCAAGTATGCAATTCCCGCGATAAATTTCAGTATTGGTTTTTTGCCCCTTAGGAGTGAAAGTTTTTAAGACCGTTTCTTATGAGCACCTAAGACCTATGATGAAGCTATGTTCAAAGTTTCATTGATATCCATTCAGTGGTTTCAGAGATATCGTGATCAGTGAGTCAGTCAGTGGTATTTGGTTTATATAGATATAGATAGATATCTAGCCGATTTACCCAGCGTTGCACGGGTTCATAATTTATTCATAGGCTCATAGGCACCTATTCTTGTTCAAACGTTATATTACTTGTATATTGTATAATCTTCCTTATATTGTTACATTCGCATTCTCACTGGAGGAATACTCTGTAGCGCACCTGTTTAAGAACATGTCATAAACTGTATTCTTGTATCTGGAGAAGAATTCTGTTGCGCGTGATGCTCCTGCTCGATTTCTAACTCTGGGAGAGGGCGAACAGCTAAATTTGTTTTCAATAAAATGTCTACAGTACTTGCACGCGCTGCGTATTTAACTGTTGTTTTATAATTCATTGTGTTAATGTTGAAATAAGGCATTTGTTAAATTAGTGTCTGTTTTTAAATTCAAACTGAAGCAAGTGCATTTATATTGTCTGAACACTATGATCTGAATACATTCGCTATCAAAACTTTGTTTTTTATACTCGCTTATAACGTACTTCGATCTTAACTTATCCACTTTTAAATTCAAACTGAAACAACTCTGAATTCACACACTATTAAGAAGTTTCTTAAGATGCATACACCACCTTTGATATCATAACCTATATCTTTATTTATAAGAACCGTGGACTCTGGCCCCGCCGTCTTTCGCGGGATCCGACCTAAGACTCCCCGGGTCATCATTTATTATGACCTTTATTTTGAGTTATTTTAATAGCAATTGTTGATTTATATAATTTTTACTTTCCTGTGGTCGCCTCAGGCACGTGTCGAACTCAGTCCGGTGTTTTGTTCACATTTGTTCTGAAATATGTTTTCACTGATTTAATTTCGAGTTTTCACATTTTTTTAATCACTGCTGAACTGTTCAAGTTTAATTTCTTCTTTTTTTCTGCCGGTTGGTCTACATTGTTAAAATTTAGTCGACCCGCGCGCCGACGCAATCGCGCGGTTTATATGTTTTGCCGAACTGTCTTGTACCTACATTCCCATTTTTATGTGCGGGCGAGATGAAAACTGTGCCCAGCCAGCGGACGCACACAACTCCTCGCGTCCGTTGTCTTGAGATGTTATTTGCCGACTGCCTTTGTTCTCTGCGCACCAAGCGCTAAGGAATTTATACGTACGTGCCATTTTTGTGAGAAACCTGGCCGACCGGTGCGCGCTCTTGTTTGTGAATGCGCACCCTCGTTGAAAGTCTGCATTCCAGTGCCAAGCCACACCAGTCTTGAAGATATAGTCCATTCACAACATATACTTGGTTGAAATAAAATTGATAAGATTCAAATTACAAATCCTCATAGGTTTGTACCGTTACACAGCACACAAAAGTCAAAATACAAAAAACCCCATATAAATGCAAATTTGCAAGTAGGAAATCAATATTTAGATTACGAAATGTGCAATCTAAATGCAAAGCATAATAATAACACAATTAAGCATAATTAGTAGCCAGACTTTCATAACAGAAGATGTTGGCAACACATAAAACAATTTTAAACACAATGAATCAAGCATGAAACCAAATCTAGCCTATAATAACAGGAAAAAATGCAAGACACCATATAAGGAAGCTGATTTATACAAGCTAGTATTTAGTATGTACAAACCCAACGTTTAATGCAAAGCCAGAAGATAAAAGGAAAGTTGGAAGGAAAAAACTGGGCTAGAGGGACGGGGTGAGTCAGGACATCAGTACTCTTGGAATTAGAAACTGGAAGAATATTGCTACGAATAGAGAAGAATGGGAAAATCTTCTGAAGAAGGCCAGGGTCCACAAAGGGCTGTCGAGCCAATGATGATGATGATGTACAAACCCAACAGTAAAATTGCTATAATTTACACTTAAGCAATGGCTAACACCATTTAAACAAGTCACCAATGGAAATCTTGCAGCGGTTAATATGAACAAATACGATCTGCCACGCAGTGGAAAAATACCATACAGGTTAAATATGTCACAAATGAGATAAACTGTTGGGTTATACCACAAAGAAAACCAGGATAACAAAGAAAAATACACATGTGAATAAATGTCACCCTACCAGATCTCAGTTTAACATAACATAACGTGTTACAAATTGAACAAGCCGGAGGCAATCAACAACACAGAAAACATGCTCCATTAAGACCATATAAAGCATTATTCAAAAAGGGTGAAGCAAAACAATTGTATTTAGCTTAAGTATGCTGAAAAAATGATCTTGCATATTTCACATGTAACCTATAATAAAAAAATAAAATCCTCTGGTAGGGAATATGTGTTTTTTCCTGTTATGTGAAAAGTCACGAAAATTCCACATAATGTAAAACTATCATTTAATAAGAAGGAACTATAGGGATTACCAGTATTGTAGAGTAATGAAAACTTGTAGTGTTGGGGGGGGGGGTGTATAAACCCTAGTTTTTCTCAAACTACTCCTATTCTGGCCATGTATTGGTGAGCAAGTTCCAACTAAGTGCTACTTGTTGGACAGTTGAAGCTGGACTGAGAAAAACCGCTGCACGTGCATCAGAAGCATACCAAAAGAGTGCATTACAAAGCAGTCAATGGGACGTGCAAATCAGTAAAGATATACACGATAGTAGAGTTCAGCTACATAAATATTTTGCGCACTGCTAAATACCGAGCAGTAGTTATAACAGTACTTTGGTCATTTAAAATTCAGTACTTTAAATTACAATACTATAAAATTTAGTAAAGAAAATAATTATTTAATTGTGATCAGTATGTACAGGTTTATATAAGATACTTTTGAATAAAAATGTTCTTTTTTAAGTGTATAGTATTAATTTGGTATTGAACCTGGTAGTACCTGTAGCATAGCTTTAGTAATAAGTAAATTTGTGTAAGAGATTAGTGTGTATGCAGGATTATCTACACAGATGTCTACACACAGATTGCCAGAGATTTTTCTATTGTGCATCTGTGTACAATGAGGAAAGTGTGATAATTGCTTGATAACCAGTTGCTTTAAATAACCAATTAAAAAAATTATAAGGTTTTGTTTTGATGTATTTAAGATTAGAATTGTTTTTGAAAAAAAAAATTAATCCAGCATACACAGAGTTTTTGACTGAAATGTAAATACTACATTAAGAACTGTAACTAGTGCTAAAGTGTGTATGTATTATGTTGTGCATCTAGACCAGTGGTTCCCAAAGTGGGGTCTGCGACAATATTTCAGGGGGTCCGCAGATAGAATAGAGTAGGATAGAATATACTGTAATTTTCTCAGATTTGTTATGCTCTAAAATCTAAATTTTAGAATCTTAAAACAATTAGTAGAAGATTCCAGTACTTTGTTTTTGTTCATACTAATTGTAATTGTGAAAGTAATTTCAAACTAATGGCTTTAGTAATAGCCGTGTAGCAGATCTGTTTGTCAGCCAAACTGACTAGAGCGCCATATCAACGCAGAACTGATCGCGCTATTCACGTATAAGCACTGTAACCAATACATTTTTGCATGTACCTGGTTTTATGCCTAAGTAGTTGGATTTCGACACGTGTGGCTGGAAAGATAGAGCCGAGGTTGGCAAATTTAAGACATAAACTTGATGTCAAGAGTGACTTAGTATTGAAATTATCAGACATTAAACCTAATATTGCAGAGCTAATTGTTCAAAAGCAGCTTCAGTGTTCACATTAGACTGCGTTTGATATAATTAATATTATAATTTTGCAAGTTAAGAGAATTTTGATTTTGTACATTTTAATTAATATATAAGAGTGTATCATATTTACTATTTGTTTTATTTCATAACTCAGATGGGGTCCGTGAAATTTTTATTTTTTGTGGGGGTGCGCGGACTGAAAAGTTTGGGAACCACTGATCTAGACTATATGTTATTATCAATATAAATTATTACTGGTAAAAGAAGTGTTGTCCCATAAAATATTGGTCAAAGTCTGCAAAAAAATTAAAACAAAACCCAGACTTGCTAGCTACATTTCCAAAGACATCTGTATCAGTACCCCTGTGGTATGACTGTATACACCCTAACATAATCCTTAATATAAGCTTTCCAGATCCATTAGGTGAACCCACTGAACACAGAATGGATTATTGTGTTTGGTGACATTAAAAGCACCACATACACATACATAGATATATAGTTATGATAATATACATTTTAATATAGTTAATGGGAAATATTATGACAATTGCGCAGTGTTGTGTTAAAACAGTGGAATTCAAATGATTGACAACCAGAGAAATCGCTGTTTACAACTTTAATGGCAGTTTAAGTAAACAAAACATAAACACTAATATGCAAACAATTCTGCAAGCTTATGTTGTTAAACACACAATAAGTTACAGTTAACTAATACTGTCACAATAAATAATACAAGGGTCAGTCAAATGTAAACTGGAATTTTTTGTAAACAAATTTGTTAATTTATTTACAGGGGTCATTTTTCCACATAGTTTCTATTAATATCCACACACTTTTTCAAGTGGATTGGCACTTTTTATCGCATTTTTATAAAACGTTTTGGGGCAAGTTAGAAGCCAACTGCCACAGCTAACTTGTCCACATCTTTATTATTGGAAAATCATTGTCCCTTGAACAGTTTTTCAAAAGTTCAAACAAATGGTAGTCACTTGGTGACAAATCGGGGTTGTAAGGAGGATATTAACTAATGGCCCAGTGGATTTGCTGCATTTCTCTTGATTATGGTGGCATTATGAGGCATAGCATTGTCATGTAAAGAACACACTACGGATTGGGACATTACCTCTTTTGGACTACTGTTTCACGTTGTCTAGCAGTTTTCGGAGTATGCTGCATTGAGTTTTCTTTGATTTAAAAGAAAATCTATATAAACAACTCCTCTGTAGGGCCAAAAAACACTGGCAAGAATCTTACCTGCTGATAGTCTTATTTTTGCCTCTACAAGAGCAGTTCATTTTGTGAACGCCATTCCATACTTGACCGCTTTGTTTCAGGTGTGTAGTGGTTACCCATGTCTCGTCACAAGTAATAATGTGGTTCAAAAATTCAGCTTCATATAGAGTCAAAAGTCTATGACAAACAGCCCAGTTTTTTGAACAGCATTAAAAATACTAAGAACCCATCGTGCAGAAATTTGTCAATGCTTCAACTCATTTTGAATAATGGATTGCACACTGGCATGGCTTATTCCAATTTTTGCACTAATTTGATCTACTGTTACATGTCAGTCACCTTTAATGATGTGAACTTCACTTTTTTTCAAGCGTTATGCAAATTTTTGGTCAACGCAGATGAGTCAAATTTTGCACAAAATTTTGACTACTAGAAAAGGACTCATGTCATGCAAACACTTGCTTTTTTGGATAATCTTTGCAAAATTTCACTTGGTTTAAGGTTTTCATTTGTTGAAAACTTCAGTATAATACGGTTTTGCGTTGGCACTAGGCACTGATTGTGCACTCATCTTTTAACGACTATCAGAATGATAGCATTGGGATGCGAACTGCAACAATGAATCTAGGACAACCCCACTGCTCGCACTGGTGTAGTCTCAACATGTTACACTGTTGCAAAGAATTTCCAGTTTATATTTTACTTATTCTTGTATGGCTGCACACAATAATTCACTATAATCACTGTACACTAAACCGCTATAAAGTCCTCCACTGAAATCACAAGCTAACTGACTAATAACACGCTTTTTGTCATTTTGGTTTGAAGTACATGATTGATTGGCTTGCTCCTGGCCACTTGTATTTATAGTTGCAGAAACTGCACATTGAGAAGGTTCTGGTATGTTGTAGCATAATTGGAAGAAAAGAAGGAGCCAGCACGTCTTCAGTACACATGAGAACATTCCAAGTTACTTGTCTGTCTGTTCACATAATATGTGTCTAACATCATAGTATTACTGTGCCACTTGCCTGTCTCATTGGCATATGACTGTTTATTTTTCTAATTTCTGTGATAACTGATCCAAATAGTTTCATTTAACATGTCAACATTACACCAACAAGCAAACAAAGACAGTTTTATACATTTAAGAATGAAAGAATTGACAGTATAAATTTGATTTAAAAGTCCACTTACAAATTGTTAATGATCAAATAACTAATACAGATTATTATTTGGTTTATATTATGTAAATCCTCTGTATGAACTATAGAAAGACCCGTGTTTAGTTAGCTTGCTAAATAAAAACAACTAAATGAAGGATGGAATTGATTTTGAACTGTAGGTATAAGACATGCACATGCACATCATAGCAGAATACACAGAAATAGCCTGACTGATTTTTTTATTGTGAGGAGAAAATGTATGGTTCTATAACCATGTATGGTTCTTTTGAAACACATGGAACTTTTGACATGGAACTATTTTTACAAATAATATTTACGAAGTTAATTTGACTGGTTTAAAACACATTCTCATATATTGTAACGTTACATAACCCAGTCCCAAAAATGATAACTTAATTACCCTACCATAAAGGTCAGAAATGGGTATAATAATATACCTAGCTCTAAATTACTTTATATCACCAAACATTATAAACTATATTTAATTGATATAAAGTGTAACAAGTGAGTTATAGTGTACCCAGTGAGTAAATAAGTGACTTTGAAGGGAGCATCTTACAGACTTGTGCTGTAGATGTAGAAACAATTGATTATAATAGTAGACTGTGTTGCTACTAACCAGTTATGTATTTTGTTTAATTATTGTATGATTTGTATTGTGTAGGCAACTAAATTTAGTACCTAGGTTTAATTTTATATTTAATAGAATAATTATGTTTGACTATAAGATAACCCAGGGTTAAAAATAAAAGAGTTAAATATAAGATGATAATAAAAAATAAAATAATACTGTATGAGGAAAATGGCAGAAGAAAATAGTGCAGTGTAAGGATACTATAAAAAATTAATAAATAATATATAAATTCAATTAAAGGAAATAATAATATTAAAGACCTATATCTAAGGTTATAAGAAAATAAACGGAAAAACCTTATATAAATCAAATTGGATAATAAACCAAAGTTAAAAGGAATTATTTTTCTATAAATAAGAAATAAATTTATAATAATTAAAAACAGCCTATATACTCGAAAGTAAATAGAGGCACCAATAAAAAATGATATAAAAATTATTGGTTACTATGAGTAATGATATAACAACATATGAATTGATTGTTATAAACGATTGGAAACCGTTCGGTTGAGAAAAGTGATGTCGCAAAAAATCGTATTAAAACCATTTTAAAACTTTCGGAAACGGTGCAAAAATGGAATAAAAATTAACTCACAGTATCCACCTTATGTTCAAACTCCTTCAGATATCAAATATAACTTGCTTTACCCGATAAAAAAATGAAATAACCAATTCCAAGATCTGGCCTAGCTAAACCGCACTTCGAGATATTGGCGAGATTATATCGTATGGACATTCCACGAAATTACAAAACAACTAGAACTACAACACGAGAAACAGCTCCATTCAAGTAAAAAACTTCGAGGAAAGAGGTAATATAAACGTTATTAATCATTATTAACCAAGAAAACCTCATATCAAATCGTTGTGCAGTTACAATATTTCGTAAATGATTCCAAGTGTATAATAAAGAAATAATCTGCACTCTTGCGGACAAATCCAGAACTACATACTACGAAATAAACCAAAAAATTCGAAATTTATTATTTTTTTTTATTTTGTAAAGCGTAGTATATAATTATTCATTTCTGACCGTCTCATAACACAAAGAACTTACCCTTAACCCTGGGGAAATTAATAAAAAATGAATTATATGTTGTTTAATGTCTAATCAAGGATAAAATTATAAAATCATAAAAAATATATTTTATGATAATTCAAATGTTACCTAACTAAATCGATCCAATGTAATTGACTGGAAAAGATCGATTATAATATTTGTATACTGGAAGAAGAGGAAACTGTGTATTATACAAATAAATACTCTGAATATTTTATGTTAAATAATCAAATGTGTATTCTTTATTGTAGAGGGTAGTTGTTGTAGATTTTCAGTAAGCCAAGAAGAGGACTATCCACCGGGGAGTATTACCGAACAGTGGTGTTTGGTTAACCTAACATTTTGAGGTTGATGTCAAAATCAGCTGATCTTATCAACAGCGAATTTTTAAAAATAAATTGTATAATCTGGGTGTAACAAAATTGTTCTTACTCTCTCTTCTAACTAAGATTAAACAACTTCCTTAATCTCTACCAAATCACACACACTCGATTTCTGTTTCGTTTGGTAAATGTCAAATCCGATTGATTTGAACATTAATGATTATAATTCATAAGTGACGATCGCAAAAAGGTACTCTGACCGCTCCGAGATTTTCAAAAGACGGACGTCACACATAAAAAGCGATTACGTTACAGAATGGCGCTTACAACAGTGGGGCGTAATTAAATAAGACGAGCACACAATAGGTCACATCCAAAGACTCCTAGGAAAGTATACCTTAGAACGACGTTACGTTACAAAATGACGTACTAACGTGGGGCTTAATTAGGAAAGTGTAACAAATAAAAAGAGACTTTCGAGATACCCGCGAACGTTACAGAATGGCGCTCAACGTAAAAGGGCTGTAATTAGAAAAGAATTTTGAGATATTTAACAAAGTAATATAACAAAAAACTTAATTATCGTCGGCAGTTATGAGAAAACAAGAAATGCATAATACCAGAGGCAGATCGAAGAAGAGGGCGGAAGAAAAGGAGAAGGAAGAAGGTGGACAGGAACGAGAGATAGAAATAGTTACGGACAATGAAATGGAACAACCAATGGGTGATAAGGAAGAAACCGAAGTAATCACAGACATGGAAAAGGAAATAGTTGAAGAGGATGCCCAAGGGGACCAACCAGACAAAGTGGTAGCCAGAGAAGAACCCAATTGGCAAGACATGATGAAATTTATGGCTGAACAATTTAGAAAACAGGAGGAAAACTCAAAGCAAACCAAGGAGGAAAATAAAGAGAACTTTAGGAAACAGGAGGAACAAAACAGACAAACCAATGAGAAAATAGATAGTATTCAAGAAAGTTTGTAACCCCTCTTTCTTTTTATGTCTTTTTATGAGTATGAAAACAACTTATTTTATTTTAATATTTTTTTTTTTTGAAAGAGAAGCCACAAGTCAATTAGGACTAGGCTGGAGCCTAGAGAAGCAAAAATTGTGCCGGGTCCAGTATGACGGGACTTGCAATGAAACTCAGCCGTAATATAACAATAACAAATTTATTGTTTTCCTAGAATTCATACATGCATAATTTAAGCCCTGCTTCAACAATATTAAAGAAACAACAAGTATATAGCATAACAAAAGTGTGTAAATTCAGTTAACATATGTATGTAAATATAATATCATAACCCGTATGTATAAATGCAGTAAACAGATATATATATATAAATAGCATAACCAATATGTATAAATGCAGTAAACAGATATATATATATATATAAATAGAAAATTCCCCCCCCCTTTCTTGTGGCTAGCTAGACACAGACAAACATAATACATACAGAACATAAGGCACACAAACTCACAATTACATCAATTCGAACACAAATGCCCCAGGAATGCACCCGCCTGGCAGGCCGTGTGACTACAATCCTATACCCAGCAGTGATAAAATATTTGCCCATCTACAACCCGTTTTGTAGAATTACATAAACGCCAAACCCCAGAAAGATGATAATAATTCATAACGCATGAATAAAACCGGACCGCCCATTTGTCTAGCATTCCACTGATCAATGACCCCTCATGAGTGTATGAACCTTAAGTTCCTTTCACAGTATTAAATAAAAATTAACAGAACTACATCACCTGCTTTCAAACAGTGATTATAGAATTCTAAATGGTTATTTTACTTCACAATTCCGAAGGAATCAAAATCCTTATGTACTTTAACAATCAGAAATTAATCATTCGAGGCTTTACAATTTCAGAAAATTTTGACAATATATGTTTTACCCAAAACAATGAGTACATGTTTTATAGTTAAAGAAAATTAAACAGCAGACACTACCAGTAAAAGTCAATCAATATGTGTTTTGCCAGTTAAGAAAAACAATCAGTATAGCCCTTGTGCAAGGAGCAAAATAAACTACTATATTTCCAGAAAAATAGCAAATTATTTCTATTAACCCCGAATGGCTATAGACAAATAATAAAAATCAAAAAATACAATAAGGTGGTGGTGCTCTAGCATCTGTGGCAGCGCGCCAGCATGCAATTGACAAAATTTGACAGGCCTCCAACCTGTCTGAGGTTGCACCAGCATGAGTCAGAAAAAAAACTAAGTCCCCTTTTTGTTAGCCCCAGAAAACGTTCCAAAAAAAAAACCCAGGAAAAACCCCCAGCCCTTAAATGTGAACCCCTAGAGAAGTTAAAATGTATTCATCTCTGTTCCAGCCGGAACAGAGATGCTAACCTGTTCAATACATTTTGTAAAACTAAAATGAAAATGATGAGCAAACTGTACAATGTACAAGTGTGAAAATATCTCTGGCACGCTCCCCCAGTGCATCACCCACTTACAGGCAGTGCACTTAACGTTATGTAATTCAATTATAAAAAAAGGTGTACTTGAATTTAACTAGTAAAGTTCTGAGTCATGAACAGCGGCTTCCCCATCTAGCAGAGTGTCTGCACACGTGGGCGCATGGATGCAATGATATTTGATAAGAAAATAATAGAGTGCATATCACCTTATCACAGCTGTCAAGTATTACATTGAGAATCAGTCTCCAGCTCCCTCTTCGTATAAGATCTTGTTCATGGTTCACAGCTTAGGCAGATGTACGGCCATCAGCAAGCCAGGAATCCGACTTAGTTCAAGAACCCTGTTCATTCAAATAAATTAGAGAACAGTTCACTAAAAATGTACACCCGAGTTAAGGTAATTAACCTCCAAACGGGCCGCCAACTAACTCTCAATAAAAGCACAATATTTATTAATAAAGTTTTTGCAACCAGCTGAAAGAGCAGAGAAATCAGCCATGGAATAAATAAATTTGAATAATGAACAGACCTTATTTAATGTGGCTTGATATAAAGTGATCAGCAGTAGATCAACATGCTTCGACAGAATTTGCAGGTTAAACGGCCACGTGGTAAGTGATAATCGTTATTTGACCAAAAAAATTCAACTGCAAGACACTCACAGCATTAAGAATGTTTTAACATTAATAAAATTTCATCTAGGGAAGTTTTCACAAATAATTCTCTACTGTTAAGTTAATTAACAAACTCTCCGACAGTTTACTGCATGCACAGACACAGTTCACGACCTGACTACGCACTAAGTTTTTAGCCTATAATAAATTAATGTTGTACACCTTTATCATGACAATGACACTTGTAATAGCTCTCACATTATTCTAGTAATAATAAACGGAACATGAGCAATATACTGAACGTTAAGCTAATCACTGAATACTGAGTTCTCTCTTAATATAAAGCTGTCGGGCCGCACACACACATAATTACGTATTTTATACGGTTGCATATAGTTATTAATTATCCATATATATATATATTATAACTCTACCTCTACTATGCGTTATTGTAATGTAATGTTGTGTGTGAGTACCCACCTGCTGTCTGATCTTGCAGATTCTTCCGACTAGGGCGTGTGGATTTTGGATTTGAAGTTCGCAAGCTAGTAATCTCAAATTATCACAATAACACACAAGATAAGTTACTTTAAAGGGGGAGAGTTTTGTGAGACTGGTAGGCTTTATCGTACAACAATAAAACACTGTTATATGGGGTAATAAAACGTTGTTTATTACACCAACAACACACAAGAATAGAATGGTTATAATGTTATGAATTTTCTTATGGTCTATACAATGAATCGATGTTTTTCGATTGTCTAATAGTTGAAAGAAACTGAACTCGTTCTTTGCGAGTTAATTGCAATTTAAATTTGACTTTATTAATTGATTTGAATCTAATTAAATTTATTTAATTAATTTGAATCTAAGTGTTCATGAAACAAAAAAAATATAAACTCTGAAATTAATTAGAATAATTAATTAAAATAAATTAGACGTGACAGTCTAGTTCACGTTATTTCATTTCTAGTGATTCTACTTCTGATCTACTGCAGTATGATCTAAGATTAGATTGTCAGTTAAGATTTGTATAGCGCTTTTATACTACTTCTATTTCTTAACTCTAACTTACTAAAGCCTTAAACTGCTATACAGATTATCACAACGAATTTACTTTTTAATTACTAGAGTCTTTGCTTTTTGTTTGGCACCTGAATTATTTGAATTACAATGTTTTAATTTAAAAATAGAAAATTGGATCTAAAAAAATAAATAAATAGATTTTGCTTTCCTGTTACTGAAGAGGATGTCGTCCCGATTTGTCCCTCGTCGATTCGAGTCCTTGGTTAGAGAAAGTAATCTGGTTAGAACTGATGGATTCGGTCGTGGAGTTCAAAATTCGGCAACACTCTGCTTCCCTGCTGTTTGTGAATATTTTAACGTCTGCTGTTGTCTGCTGGAACTGCTTCCTGTTCTCCGTCGATTTGCACGTTGCACGTCAGTGTGAGTGTGTGTGTGCTTCGTTCGGGCAGTCGCTCGGTTCGTCAGCTGTTGACCAATAATTTAGACGGCCTCTCTGCTGTATTCTTGAAGTCGGGTGGATCTCTTGCGTGCTTATGACTAACTGGTAGTACACAATAAGCTTAGTTGATGTCCTGAAGAGTATCTCGCCTTTACACAACAATTACGAGCTATACAGATGATCTGTAGTTAGTATGTTCGTAATTGCGTGTGTGTTGACCACGTAGAGTCTTCTTGTTGATCTTCACCACTTTGGCTACTAGACGATCGAAGGACTACGTCTTAACTTCGTGAGTACTGACAGAGGAGTGAATTTTTCCACCAGAAAACATCGCACTGGCCGGGGCTGCATGAAATGATTTCATTGGTCGAAACACTCTCCCTACCACATAAAATTTAGAATTCCCTTAGTCCGTGAGAATGAAGTCTGGTTCCCACAGACGGAGAATAGAATTATTATCTAATAATTAATTATCCGGCGGAACCAGTTTGTCGCTAAGGATATCCTGTACTTATTTAATTTTGCAATAACTTGGTTGCAAATCAAGTTGTGTGAAATCTAAAATATACAATCTGTCACAAATTATTATCTTTACAATATACTAAAATCTCTTTACTGTAACTCTATTTTAACAGAAGTTATTTAATTATTTTAATTAACTCTTACATTTGTTAATTATATTGCATCAAATTTGCACACGTCATTATTAATATCTCGGCAAACATTTTGGCTATGTTGGATTTCGCCTTTATTTATTAGTTTCCGAGATATTAATAATTAACAGTTTGGGTGTGGTCGCTTCCTTGTACAGCGAACTGCTTACATAACGACCACGTGTGCGTTGCTTTACACAGCATTATTTTCAATGCTCTACATTCAAATGGAGTTTTAACTGTTAATTTTTATTTAAATATGGTTTCAGCATGCGGTAAACATATAACCCCAAATAGTTAATATTTGGTTCCGTTATATATTCCCACACCCGCTTTAAAAAAAAATGAATGTAATAATTACAGTTATTTTTTTTTTCTTAATCATTACACACATATTCTGTAATCATTATTCTTACTAGCTATACATTGTATTACTTATTCTGAAGACACGTACACAAGTGTTAATGTTATTGCATTATATACAATTTAACTCTAAATACATGTATTAAAATGTTATATTTGCAACTTATTGCGTATAATGTTTTTCAAACGAATAATAGCCTTTATTTGTATACAATGCCACGCGTACAAAGAATTTTGCTGACAGTATTAAAAACGTTATCGCCGGGCGCGCGGCTAATTGCTTGACCTAGTTTCATATGTGGGTCAGGTAGTCGTTATCGCGTGACGTAACTGTTTCCTGCCGCTGTTCTCGCTCACTCTATACGCTTATTATTTATCGCGCTAGGAAAACATTATTATTAGTACACAAGTTATCTATAATTATTATTAATAATATTATAAAACACAAATTACTTATTTTAATTTTAATTATTATAATACAATTATTATTAACTCTATATACTATTTATCTTTTTAAAGTCTTTTTATTTCGTCGCGACGCGCTTTGGAACGCCATGCTACTCAAAGTACTTTCTCAAAGAGCTCGCATGGAATTTACCGATCGTTTTCGTTCGGTCCAGAGTCGTAACGATGAACGTGTGAGGTACCTGGCTCCTTCACATTTAATGAAGAGGTCCTCCGCTGTCGGTGCGCAGTCAAACTCTTTCTCTACGAGACTGTTTAAGTTCCTCATATCCAGGCAGAGTCGGATTTCTCCAGTCTTCTTGCGGACGACCAGCAGTGGGTTGAGGAAGCTGCTATTAGATCTTTCAATAATATCTTCTTCCAACATCCGCTGTATCTCCTGCTGGACCTCGGCCTGGTATTTTATAGGGACCTGGTAGATTCTCCTTATGAACTTCTCCGGCTCTGAGAGGTGGATTCTGTGTTCATACACTGACGAGATTGAATGTTCTTCACTGAAGATATCGCTGAATTCTTCTTGCAGCGACGACAATCTCCGTTCAGTTCGGGAATCTAAGGTGGTCTCCCCCTCTTCACATTCTTTATAGTGAATTACTTGTTTTGGTGGCCGTGTGATTTTAATTGGGTCACCATGGTTTTGTGTGTGTGTATGTGTGTTCAATTTAAAAGTGTAACTAACATTGTCTATGGTACATTTTAATAAGTGTTCACTGGTGTTAATTTCCACACGTATTTGTTCCAATACATCTACCCCCAATAACATATCACATATTAAATTGTTTATAGCCACTACACACACTTCAAATTGCACTTCGTCTAGCATGATAGTTAGATAGTATTGAGTGTCAATTTTTTCTTTTGTATCGGTAGCGGTTCGTATATAAAATTGATTGATTGGGAGTGATGGGGCCGTACGAAAATATTTTTTATTGGTACGCAGGAACCTTTCACTGACGCCGGATACAACACTACCGGTATCCAACAGAATTTTCGTGGGAACGCTATTGACAAAGGCATGTAACACCGGACACGCCGCGCTCACGGGCCTTTGTCGCGTGGGACCGGATTCTAGCAACGAATCCCTGACATCCGGTGGGAACACATTATTAACGGGCACACAAGTTACATCATTAAAAGTACACATTTCACACAATATATAATCCTTATAATTAACATGTTTATATTTACACAATTTTGCCGAATTTATAGTGCGTCCTTGCTGGATGCGCATTTTGGCACGTTTTTTGTAGCTTGGTAATTTTTCGATTTATTGTTCGAATTTTTATTGCCGTGGGAGTCGCTGTCTTTTTCAGTTGTATCAGCTTTGGCTAATTCGACCGTTTGAATCGCTCTAATTTGTGCTCCATCGTTACCCTTACCCTGCCCCTTTGGTCTACCAAAATTTTGTTTTCCCTTGTACTCAAAGGTTTTATTTGGCTGTTTTGACGGTGTTTGGGGTGGAGTAGAACTGGTACTCGGTTTTTGATCCGTTTGCTGATGGTACTGTAGTCGCGTATTCTGCCCTTCATTATTTCGGCGAAAATCGGGATTGTAACGCCACCCACCAAAATCAAAAACCGTCTCACTTTGGGACACTAGAATGAGGAGTTCGTCTACCGTGCGAATACCCTGGGTAAATACAGCTACTCTAATGTTATGATTAAAATGGTAGGCAAGCTTGGTGACTATGTCAATCTCCGCAAATGCTGGGGTTAAATGCTTCGCGCGCTCGACCTGCTGGATTATATAATTTTCGGCGGTAATATTCATTTTTTTATCAAAACGGCCATATTCCAGTTCATTGCGCAGAAGTCGTTGGGTATGCGAGTTCCAGTACCGGCTTTCAAATTTTTGTTTGAACTCCGCGTATGTGGACACTCTATCGCGTACAATGTTATACCACTTACGCGCCGAATCACGCATCGCGTTAACCACCCACTGTATTTTGTCTTGATCTTCTAGTCGGGAACCTACTCTAGCCATTTCACTCTCACACGCTAATAAAAATTCAATGGGGTTTTCGTTATTTTCCCCCGTAAAATACACGCGATTTTTCTCATCGACAGGACCTTGTACCAAAATATTTGGAGCAGACCTCCTTCGTACCTCCTGTCGTACTTTCAAAATCTCGTCGCTTAACGTTTGTAAAACACTCTCTTTATTAGAGTCAATGTTAGATCGCGTCTCTACAATTGAAGCGTCTAATTTATCTACTCGTCGTTGTGTTTCGGTCACGTCCGCGTGAATTTTTACCTCTAGGGATTCCACCTTCCTGGAAACCTCTAGTGTCTGTTTCTCACAGCGGGTTATGTGGTCTTTGAACTGGCCCTCCATACGTGTTACTTGTTCAATAAACGATTTTTGCATTGTGGTCTCAAAAACCTTAAACCGTTCATTGATTTTAGTATCGACCGTATTTACTCTTTCGCCGATCTCTGCGACTTTCACAGTTAGCTCTTTATTACTCTCACCGATTTCAACGACTTTAGCGGTTAACTCATTTACGCTTTCGTCTATTTTCGCAGTTAATTCTTTACTACTTTCTTTATTACTTTGCTTAATCTCGGCGTTTATGTCAGCGTTACTGCGTTCTAATGCTTCGGTTAGACTAACTCTTTGTGTTTCGATATTAGATTTTAATTCCGCGATATTTATGTCAGCATTGGCTGTTATTTGTTCAAATTTCGCGTCTATTTTAGCGGTCAAATCCGCGTTAGCTTGTTTCATTTCCGCGTTCATTTGCTGTATTTGTTTAAGTATTTTATCCATATCCATTTTAAATAGACAACAATGTCAAATATACACAATTTAAAATACACAGAACAGTTTCAAATACACACAATAACTTTACTGTTGTACAAACACCAGTCACAAAACTCTTTGGGGATTGTTTAGTTGGACGCCAGCTGTTTTACGAGTTAAAACAGCAAAGTTTGTTTAACACTTGAAAATTAAATTTAAATTGAATTTAATTAATTTAATTTAATTTGATCGCGCCCCACGTTCCGGGCAAGCCATTTATAACTCTTGTTCGGAACGTGAATTCAATTTGACGTACGTTTGTCGGGCCCCACGTTGGCCGACATTTATAACTCTACCTCTACTATGCGTTATTGTAATGTAATGTTGTGTGTGAGTACCCACCTGCTGTCTGATCTTGCAGATTCTTCCGACTAGGGCGTGTGGATTTTGGATTTGAAGTTCGCAAGCTAGTAATCTCAAATTATCACAATAACACACAAGATAAGTTACTTTAAAGGGGGAGAGTTTTGTGAGACTGGTAGGCTTTATCGTACAACAATAAAACACTGTTATATGGGGTAATAAAACGTTGTTTATTACACCAACAACACACAAGAATAGAATGGTTATAATGTTATGAATTTTCTTATGGTCTATACAATGAATCGATGTTTTTCGATTGTCTAATAGTTGAAAGAAACTGAACTCGTTCTTTGCGAGTTAATTGCAATTTAAATTTGACTTTATTAATTGATTTGAATCTAATTAAATTTATTTAATTAATTTGAATCTAAGTGTTCATGAAACAAAAAAAATATAAACTCTGAAATTAATTAGAATAATTAATTAAAATAAATTAGACGTGACAGTCTAGTTCACGTTATTTCATTTCTAGTGATTCTACTTCTGATCTACTGCAGTATGATCTAAGATTAGATTGTCAGTTAAGATTTGTATAGCGCTTTTATACTACTTCTATTTCTTAACTCTAACTTACTAAAGCCTTAAACTGCTATACAGATTATCACAACGAATTTACTTTTTAATTACTAGAGTCTTTGCTTTTTGTTTGGCACCTGAATTATTTGAATTACAATGTTTTAATTTAAAAATAGAAAATTGGATCTAAAAAAATAAATAAATAGATTTTGCTTTCCTGTTACTGAAGAGGATGTCGTCCCGATTTGTCCCTCGTCGATTCGAGTCCTTGGTTAGAGAAAGTAATCTGGTTAGAACTGATGGATTCGGTCGTGGAGTTCAAAATTCGGCAACACTCTGCTTCCCTGCTGTTTGTGAATATTTTAACGTCTGCTGTTGTCTGCTGGAACTGCTTCCTGTTCTCCGTCGATTTGCACGTTGCACGTCAGTGTGAGTGTGTGTGTGCTTCGTTCGGGCAGTCGCTCGGTTCGTCAGCTGTTGACCAATAATTTAGACGGCCTCTCTGCTGTATTCTTGAAGTCGGGTGGATCTCTTGCGTGCTTATGACTAACTGGTAGTACACAATAAGCTTAGTTGATGTCCTGAAGAGTATCTCGCCTTTACACAACAATTACGAGCTATACAGATGATCTGTAGTTAGTATGTTCGTAATTGCGTGTGTGTTGACCACGTAGAGTCTTCTTGTTGATCTTCACCACTTTGGCTACTAGACGATCGAAGGACTACGTCTTAACTTCGTGAGTACTGACAGAGGAGTGAATTTTTCCACCAGAAAACATCGCACTGGCCGGGGCTGCATGAAATGATTTCATTGGTCGAAACACTCTCCCTACCACATAAAATTTAGAATTCCCTTAGTCCGTGAGAATGAAGTCTGGTTCCCACAGACGGAGAATAGAATTATTATCTAATAATTAATTATCCGGCGGAACCAGTTTGTCGCTAAGGATATCCTGTACTTATTTAATTTTGCAATAACTTGGTTGCAAATCAAGTTGTGTGAAATCTAAAATATACAATCTGTCACAAATTATTATCTTTACAATATACTAAAATCTCTTTACTGTAACTCTATTTTAACAGAAGTTATTTAATTATTTTAATTAACTCTTACATTTGTTAATTATATTGCATCAAATTTGCACACGTCATTATTAATATCTCGGCAAACATTTTGGCTATGTTGGATTTCGCCTTTATTTATTAGTTTCCGAGATATTAATAATTAACAGTTTGGGTGTGGTCGCTTCCTTGTACAGCGAACTGCTTACATAACGACCACGTGTGCGTTGCTTTACACAGCATTATTTTCAATGCTCTACATTCAAATGGAGTTTTAACTGTTAATTTTTATTTAAATATGGTTTCAGCATGCGGTAAACATATAACCCCAAATAGTTAATATTTGGTTCCGTTATAATATATATATATATATAATTACTTATAAAGGCAAAATAATGAAATTCTTACCGGGAGTCGATTACGCTTTAGCACAGCATGTAGAAACAGAAAACTGCGTCGTAAATGTTCGAAGAGGGAGTCAGTTAATTCTCTGAGCCAGGCGTAGCGTAGACTGCCACCGTACCCGACAAAGCAAGTTGACCCCAACCATAAGCTGCGCACGCAACCGTCCTTTTATCTCATAATACAAGGGTCGCCTAGCATACTCTCGTGCGCATTATATTACAAAAAAAAAAACTTTAACTAAAATCTTCGATAGCCGGGTTCACACCGGCACAAGTTTAGTCATACAACTAAACGAAAAAAAAGAGACCATGCATGGAAATATCAGAGAAACCATGAATGAACAAAACCATGAGTTGAGAGAAATAATTAACAGTCAAAGGGAAGAGATGAGCACCAAATTTGAAGAAAATAATAAAAATATACAACAAATTCATGAGAAAATTGAAATGGTCAGTAATACACTCAGCCAAAGAGTAGATGAATATAAGGAAGAGGCAGAGAAGAAATTAATAGAAACCAATCAAAGATTGGATAAAACAGAAGAAAAGATGGAACAAATTAAAACAGAAATAGATGCACGAATGGAACGGGAGGAACAAAGTAATCAAGTTCGTATAATGGCCATACGCCAAGAAAACAATGACCAGTTAGATAGTATAAAAAGCAGTCTAAACTGTAAATTCACAGATTTTCACGAAATGGTAGAGAATGTAAAGAATCAGTTCCAAGCAGAGAAATTAGATAATTTGCAACAAATACAAACAAACTTACAAGGGGATGTAGATAGAATAGGTTCCAGATCCACATGCAACACTCATCATGTTATCCAAGATAGTAGGGAAAGTGTAAACTTTCGGGATTATCGCAGAAACCCACTCGAATTTTTAGGAAGAGTAGATGAAATTTTGAGTAGATCAAAGGAGAACCAATGGAACATGATCAAAGGGATATTAGACGAATCTTTCAAAAACGTTAACGATAATTGGTGGACTGTAATCAGGAACGAGGTGTGTGATTATGGGAGTTTCAAAACAATGTTCAAACTTAAGTACTGGTCGGAGTCAGTGCAAAACATTATTAGAGACGATATCTGTCATGGTAGGTATGACCGTAATATAGGACAAACACCTACTGCTTATTTTTTGGGGAAGGTGTGTGTGGCAAAATATTTAGATCCAAAGATCCCTGAAGAGTGTTTAGTGACCAAAATTGCGTATCACTTCGAGGAGAAGATTATAAGCGCCCGATTAAGTGGACAAATAAAAACTATTGGAGGCATGGAAACGCTACTAGAGAATTATGAACAAGAATCTTATTACAGGAGGAGTAGATGGAGGTCAGGGAATACCGAGGAGTGGAAAAATGAACCACCTAGAGATAATCGACCTAGAGTAAATTATGTATGTGCCAATAACAATTATTTTAATAACAGGTATCGAGGAAGATGGCAAAATTATAACAATCGAAATTACAGAAATGATTCTTATCAGAGAGAAGAAGGTCCACAAAGAAGTAGGAGTGAAGAACAACCTAGATTCAGAGATAGTGATGAAGAAAGAAGACCAGTAAACAATATTCAACATAATGAAAATGTTGAACCAAATAATAATAATGATGGAAATCGGGGAAACGGGGTACCAGCAGTGAGAAGATGTGACTGCCCGTCACTGCTAGAAACAACCGGGCACAGAATTTACCACAGACCTAATCATAATAATAAATTAAACAGATCAATAACAATTATCAGAAATCATTTTTTTTTAAATATACAGGGGGAGTTAATGGAAGAAAGAGCAATTAAAGAGTCATCACCAAACAATGATATAGTCTATATACAAATAAAATTAAATGGAGTGTTAGCAGAGGCCATGATTGATACAGGAGCAAATATTTCAATTATTGATCAATTAAAACTGGACTGGATTACTGAACTAACTACTGAGAGAATACCTACTTTACCAATTAATAATTTAACAATTATTGGCGCCACCGGGAAGCAAAATAAAACAATCAGAAAACAAGTGTCTTTGAACGTTACTACTAGTGGAATAGGTATACCTATGGGATTTTTAGTAGCTAAAGGGCTACCTTTTAGGGTGTTAATAGGGTGTGATATGCTACGGCGACACACTGCAATTATAAATCTGGCCAGGGGTATAGTAACCTTGAGCACAGAAGAAGGTGAGTTAGCGGCTGAGATAATTGGTAGCCAAAGTGCCCCTCAGTGTCCAAGCTCATTTTTTATTAGGGAGGATAATAGATTAACCCTAGGTAAAAATACAGAAGTAACAGAATCAAAGATTTGGCAAGAGAAGATAGAAGAGATAATCGAGTTTCAAAATAGGCAGGCCCACGAAATAATTAATGTAGAACAAAAACAACAGCTTATAAAAATTCATAATAAATATAAATCAGAGTCACCAGGAAAAGCAAAAAACTTCCTGTGTGAACTAAAGTTCAAAGAAAATGTAAATTTTAATAAACGGTCATACTCCATTGCTCAAGCTTTGAAAGAGGCAGCAAGAAAAGAAATTCAAAGAATGATATTGGAAGATATAATTGAAAGAAGTAGTTCTCCGTATACTAGCCCATTGGTAGCTATACCGAAGAAAGATGGTCAAGTAAGACTATGCCTTGATGCTCGGGAGTTGAATAAAATGCTCATTAACGATCGCACGTCTCCAGGTGAGATTGAAGAAATAATGAAAAAATTCTATGGATGTAAGTACATGAGTACTTGGGATGCAGTCTGTGGATATTGGCAAATAGAGTTGCACCCTAACAGCAGACAATATGTTGCTTTCATATTCGAAGGACGAAATTATCATTTTAAACATTTGCCTTTCGGATTGGTAAATTCTGTGGCCGTGTTCATCCAATGCATGGATCAAATTTTGGGTAAGGAAGTTTTAGATTTTACTACAATATATGTTGATGACATATTAATTACATCTTGTACGTGGGAGGAACATTGTAATAGAGTGGAAACAGTGTTAAATAAACTGTTACAATATAATATAACTTTGAAACTGGATAAATCTAAATTTATCACACATGAATTACCATTTTTAGGATTCATTCTGTCCGCTACTGGAATTAAACCATCTCCTGAGAAGGTAAAGGCTATCCAAGATTTTCCTAAACCAAAAAACTTAAAACAACTGCAATCCTTTCTGGGGATCTGCAACTATTATAGGAAATTTCAACAGAATTATTCAGAAGTAACAGCCAAATTCCAATATTTACTTTCAAAGAAAAACAAGTGGAAATGGGAAGAAAGTGAAGATAATAATTTTAAGATAATAAAAAATAAATTTCTGGATAGCATCATGTTACACCACCCAAATTTTAATAAATGTTTTTTCATAAATTGTGATGCTAGCAACATTAGCCTTGGAAGTGAGCTATATCAGGAAGATGAGGAAGGAAATCATGGGGTCATCAGTTTTGCAAGCAGAGTACTGAGTAGTTGTGAGAGGAATTATACAGTAACTGAAAAAGAACTGCTGAGTGTTGTGTTCTCATGTATAAAATTTCAAACATGTATATTGGGATACCCAGTAACCATAAGAACCGATCATAGATCAATTTCATTTTTAAAAAATTCTAAACAACCATGGCAGACTCACCAGATGGGTATTAATACTTCAAGAGTATAATTTAGACTGGGAATATATCCCGGGTAAGAAGAATGTAATAGCAGACCGATTGTCACGGATTAACCTAGAAAAAGGAACTTGTGAAATAGAACCAGAGAGTATTGGAAAGATATATTACATTATCAAAATGAAAAAGGAGTTACAAGATATAATTAATAAAATAAAAACAGATCAGCAAAGGGACACTAAATTAACAAAAATTAAGGACCGGATATTACAAAGTGATCCTATAATAACGAAATTTTTCTGTGTTTATGAAGAAATCCTTTTTATCCGCCCAACCATTAAGGATCATGTGTGGAAAATGTATGTGCCAGAAGCAACAGAAGTAGCCCTGATAAAGGACTATCATGAAAGATATGGTCACATGGGACCACTCAAAGTTATTAAAGCTTTAGCTGAACACTGTTATGTAAAAGCCATAAATAAAAGAGTAAGATTAATAGTAAAAAACTGCAACATATGCCAGCTAGTAAAAGTAAATAACGAGAAGAGAACGGGAGCCATGATTACAATAAAATCTAACAGTAAACTTGAAAAGACATTCTTAGATATATGTAGACCTTTTCCCAGAAGTGGAGGGAGACATAAATTTAAATATATAATTATTATATTTGATCATTATACCAAATATACAAAACTCTACGCTATCAGTAGAGCCACTACGAAGAAAATTTTAGAAGTAATCATTCAAAAATACTTACCTGAGGTGGGAAAACCGGAAACCATAATAACCGATCATGGAACACAATTTCGAGGTAAAAGGTGGAAAGAAGAATTGAGGAAATGGCAAATAAGGGCATACAAAACATCAGTATACCACCCTAGTAGTAATCCTGCCGAACGCGTATTAAGGGAAGTTGGTAGAATTCTACGTACATACTGTCACCAAGAACATAAAAAATGGAGCCAGTACATTGAACCAGCAGAGACTTTCCTTAATTGGTCATACCATGACACTATCGGAACCAGCCCTTATCAGATAATGTTTGATAAACCACCACCAAGAGAAATCACATCGTTAATCAATTTTCCTCCAGGAGAGAGAGTGGAGTTCAATAAAGTCGAAATGCACAACAGATTGTTGCATAAAGTGGAACTTCAACAAAAAAGGGATCAAGAGAAAAGGAAAAGGTTAGATACATACCAAATGGGAGATGAGGTATTAATAAAAAATAGACAACTACCCAATTCTATAGAGGGTATTGCGAGAAAGTTACTTCTACTTTATACTGGACCTTACATCATAACCCAGGTGAAGGGGAATAATACATATGAAATCAAAGCAATTAACAATAACCGAATAAAAGGAGTATACAACCAGTCTGAAATGAAACGATATCATGAAGAATAAAACCAGATATGAAAATTGAAGCAATCAACAATTTATTTTGTAAACAAGTAAAACGAAAATAAATTTGTTCTAGTGGGGGGGCTTTATGTAACGTTACATAACCCAGTCCCAAAAATGATAACTTAATTACCCTACCATAAAGGTCAGAAATGGGTATAATAATATACCTAGCTCTAAATTACTTTATATCACCAAACATTATAAACTATATTTAATTGATATAAAGTGTAACAAGTGAGTTATAGTGTACCCAGTGAGTAAATAAGTGACTTTGAAGGGAGCATCTTACAGACTTGTGCTGTAGATGTAGAAACAATTGATTATAATAGTAGACTGTGTTGCTACTAACCAGTTATGTATTTTGTTTAATTATTGTATGATTTGTATTGTGTAGGCAACTAAATTTAGTACCTAGGTTTAATTTTATATTTAATAGAATAATTATGTTTGACTATAAGATAACCCAGGGTTAAAAATAAAAGAGTTAAATATAAGATGATAATAAAAAATAAAATAATACTGTATGAGGAAAATGGCAGAAGAAAATAGTGCATTGTAAGGATACTATAAGAAATTAATAAATAATATATAAATTCAATTAAAGGAAATAATAATATTAAAGACCTATATCTAAGGTTATAAGAAAATAAACGGAAAAACCTTATATAAATCAAATTGGATAATAAACCAAAGTTAAAAGGAATTATTTTTCTATAAATAAGAACTAAATTTATAATAATTAAAAACAGCCTATATACTCGAAAGTAAATAGAGGCACCAATAAAAAATGATATAAAAATTATTGGTTACTATGAGTAACGATATAACAACATATGAATTGATTGTTAAAAACGATTGGAAACCGTTCGGTTGAGAAAAGTGATGTCACAAAAAATTGTATTAAAACCATTTTAAAACTTTCGGAAACGGTGCAAAAATGGAATAAAAATTAACTCACAGTATCCACCTTATGTTCAAACTCCTTCAGATATCAAATATAACTTGCTTTACCCGATAAAAAAGTGAAATAACCAATTCCAAGATCTGGCCTAGCTAAACCGCACTTCGAGATATTGGCGAGATTGTATCGTATGGACATTCCACGAAATTACAAAACAACTAGAACTACAACACGAGAAACAGCTCCATTCAAGTAAAAAACTTCGAGGAAAGAGGTAATATAAACGTTATTAATCATTATTAACCAAGAAAACCTCATATCAAATCGTTGTGCAGTTACAATATTTCGTAAATGATTCCATGTGTATAATAAAGAAATAATCTGCACTCTTGCGGACAAATCCAGAACTACATACTACGAAATAAACCAAAAAATTCGAAATTTATTATTTTTTTTTATTTTGTAAAGCGTAGTATATAATTATTCATTTCTGACTGTCTCATAACACAAAGAACTTACCCTTAACCCTGGGGAAATTAATAAAAAATGAATTATATGTTGTTTAATGTCTAATCAAGGATAAAATTATAAAATCATAAAAAATATATTTTATGATAATTCAAATGTTTACCTAACTAAATCGATCCAATGTAATTGACTGGAAAAGATCGATTATAATATTTGTATACTGGAAGAAGAGGAAATCTGTGTATTATACAAATAAATACTCTGAATATTTTATGTTAAATAATCAAACGTGTATTCTTTATTGTAGAGGGTAGTTGTAGATTTTCAGTAAGCCAAGAAGAGGACTATCCACCGGGGAGTATTACCGAACAGTGGTGTTTGGTTAACCTAACATTTTGAGGTTGATGTCAAAATCAGCTGATCTTATCAACAGCGAATTTTTTAAAATAAATTGTATAATCTGGGTGTAACAAAATTGTTCTTACTCTCTCTTCTAACTAAGATTAAACAACTTCCTTAATCTCTACCAAATCACACACACTCGATTTCTGTTTTGTTTGGTAAACGTCAAATCCGATTGATTTGAACATTAATGTGTATAATTCATAAGTGACGATCGCAAAAAGGTACTCTGACCGCTCCGAGATTTTCAAAAGACGGACGTCACACATAAAAAGCGATTACGTTACAGAATGGCGCTTACAACAGTGGGGCGTAATTAAATAAGACGAGCACACAATAGGTCACATCCAAAGACTCCTAGGAAAGTATACCTTAGAACGACGTTACGTTACAAAATGACGTACTAACGTGGGGCTTAATTAGGAAAGTGTAACAAATAAAAAGAGACTTTCGAGATACCCGCGAACGTTACAATATGTAATGTGTAAAACTGAATTTATTTTCTTTTTTGCCACTACTGTACATAAATTAAGTACAGTTTAATATTACTAGTGTCTTTCTGCATTGTACACCTCAAATCAGTTCGTGTAATTCATTGGCTTCATTCTCTTTTATATGACAGTCCTTTCTTTCGACTGTACATTCTTTACAATACAAAAGAAAAATGTTTCATATACATGGTGCGTCAGCTAAATCACAACAGAATTTAATTTGAATTTCCTGTAACTTTAACAGTAGTAGTTTAGTAGCAGTAGGTGATTATTAGCACTTGGATAAGATTTTTACTGTTGATGCAAAAGTGAACCGAGGGATAACCATTGGGTCGTCCATGATACTGAGGATGTCCCTGTAATAACCTAACTAAATAATAAATTTTGTGCCATTCACCTATTGGCAGGATGAAGTTTCTGGCCAGTGATCACATGCTAAGCATTGTCACCAATCATTTTAATGCAAGACTGACTTTCCAATAATGTGGATATGTTTTGGTCCAAGGAATTCTGGCATCCTAAAAAATTCAGTTTTAAACCTAGATTATTACATTTGGGGTGTCTTAGAAAGTCCAGGCACTACAACATGGCAACCCTTCAGGCCAGTATTGAGGCAGCATCCATGAATTTGGACAAGGAGCAGTTGAAGAGAGTGTGCTCCTGTTTCAGAGATAGGATTGAGGCATTGATCACAGCAAATAGGGGTTATGTTGAATAATAGGACTCATGAAGCATCCTTTAAGTGACGTAGGTTTTCTGTAAGTTCAAGTTTTACTCAATAAACAAGTATTTTAATAAAATGTTTATTTTGTCCAGGTTTAGCTGATGTGGCCTGTATTGGATTATCAATAGTAATCTGAATTACTATTGATATGTAAAAATAAGAATTAAAGATTTCCAAGATCCAACTTGATACGCTTACAGCCATTTATGTATATTTAGAATAAAATTGTAAAAGATAGAACAAGATACTTTTATAAATTTGTCACGTTTCTAAATACAGTATAATCTGTTGAAAGTTACATAACAAGAGGATGATTATGCTTGGATGAATAAATGTGAGGACATTACTAAGAAATAAATAAATAAATGATGGTCAGATGTTACCAAACCATTCACCTGTAAACACTCGCTGTTTTTCAGATGCTAAAGCTGGAAAACACCATTTTTCCTCATTAATTCCCAACTAAATAAATGTTCATGTATATATTAAAATGTTTTATTCATGTTTTTAGAATTAACTACTTGCATTGTGAATAGATTTATTTTTCTTGAAAAGCAGGTTTTGCACTATTAATCCACTTGAATTTTCTTCTATTGGCAGCAATTTATATTACAATTCTTTACATCACAGTTGTTGCAGATTTATTTATTTTGATTATTCATGTCCACTTTTGCATCTCTTGTATGATGGTTGACATTGTAATTATGTTCATTTAGGCTGCTAACACACAGGCCACTCTGTGGCGCCACTCAGTCACGCCCGGTTGTTTTGCATGGTTTTAAATTGTACCCTTGCACACGAGCGACTGTGGCAGGCAGAAGCCAGTCCCCACCACGAGTGGCGATGATTTGTGGCCTTGGAGTTGCATACGGGCCACTTTCAGTCGCGCCACAGCAGTGTTCAGAGTAGTGTTGTGAAGCGTGTATTAACACTGTAATTTCTATAAAACTTTTGGAGCTTTCTTACTATTTGTTTCCAAACTTTATAAGACTTACTTGTTTCTAAAAACTATTTAAAAACTGTAACTATCATGTTGGATTTTGATTCTGATCGATTTATAATTGAAGTGGAATAGAGACCGGCAATTTGGGACCCGAGATGGAATGAATATTCAAACAAAAGGGAGAGCATGGGAACAGCTCTGTTATATTTTTGTATCAGGCTTCAGTGAAATGGACAGCCTGATGAAAAATAAATCAGGTATGTTTCTAATCAGTACTGTAGTAAAGTATGTAATACAAATTATAATAGCAGTAATAATAATAAAGTAGGCCTACTGCACTAAACTAAAGTGTAAACTTCATAAAACAACTAAAGTCATAAATGTCTAAAGTTGGTAGACATTATATTGTGAAATTATATTATGACAGAAATGTAGGTGTATGTAATAGAATAGAAACAAAATACATATACAAGGTCTACGAAGTGCAGTATTTGACTAATGTATAAGTTTTGTATAATGCGAGAACTTGTGCTATCCGAAAAAAACTTCGGTCCCATGCAATTCCGCTTTGAAAAAGTTTTTCTATATATATTTTCTCTATTATTAATAATAATAAAACTTTTCGTACAAGAATATATTTTTAATTATTATTTTTTAATATAACATGGTTTCAATAGTATTTAACAAACATAATCAGATATACAATTTAAAAATTATTTAAATTAACAGTGTTATATTGAAAAAATAAAAAAAAAATTTCTTGTACAAAAAGTTTTATTACTATTAATAATAATATAAAAATAATACAAGAAAAATTGAGTAATTATGAATGTAACATTTTCTTTAATAACTATTGTATTGTATGGAATTGCACCATAAAAATTTAACATCAGTCTCTGCAACAATCGTATGCATTTGCGTCTAGCCCATATGGCTCCTACAAGTGACAAATATATAACAATATTGTCCCTTCAAGATCAGTCTCTAGCCATAGTTTACTGTTGAGTATCGTAATTACAACACAAGAAAAAGAGCAATGACATCAAAATTACATAGCATATTAGCGAATTCAGGCGGGACGGTCTCAACAATGTTTTATGCAAACGCTACTTGAGCACATACTTATGAGCCAAAACAATCTTGCGAACAATGCACACAGTTTACAGTTGCAAACAAGTTTAGGTCTGGCTTACAGGAAACCAATAGTTTTAATCAATTACTCAACACCAAACTGGTTAACATTTTGTCTACTGTAATACGATTATTGTGTGTGTGTGCGCGCGTGCATGGGTTTGAAAGAGAGGGAGGAGGAAGGTAAAGAGAATGTACGTGGGTGTAACGTTCTTAACATAATCTATCAAAATCTTTGAAACAAATTTTATGTGACAAATGAACAATATTCATATAAATAGAAACCCTTTTTGTTTTTAAATAAATATTTCTACTAAGAGATATATTTTAGGGAAGCTTTATTCATTTTGAATAAGACATAAAATAAGTTATTAAAATAGTTTTTATTATGACTATGGTTTGATAGTGAAACAGTATCAGACAAGGTTTCTCTGAAAAAGGTCAGTATATCATTCTGTCTTTCTGAGCAAATGGAGAGTGGCGCGTCTCTGAAGCGAACCCTTGCACACGAGCCACTGCATGGCACCACAAAGAAGCTGGTACAAGCTACTGAGTGGCGCCACAGTGGCCCGTGTGTCAGCAGCCTTACAAACATAATTATAACACTGACGGATGAGTCACCCAGAACTTGGCAGCAAGTTCTCCATCTTAAAATGGTTATAAAATGCAAAGGTTGTTGCTTATGAAATGGAACCTGACAATGAGGTAGTCACAATACCCGATTATTTTCTCTGATTTGGTTGAACCACAGACATAAATAAAGCTTCTTATAAATAAACAAAAGTTTTATATACTCATTTAAATTATTCATGGTTTAAAGTAAGTGTAGTAATAGTAGTAGTAATTGAACTTATTTTTTCTAATAATTTTAGAAGATATAGATTGTATAAGTACAAAGTATATTTTGCTAATTTGTAAGATTTAAAAATTTGGGAAATTCAGTATATTGCTAAATTTTAGATATTTCTATATTAGATTCAGTTAATTTGTAGGTTTTTATATTGCTAAATTCAGTATTTTATGAATGGTACATAGTATTGTGTGAAAACATGCTGCCCATGTTATACGGTTTAAAAAAAAATTGTACGTATTTAAAAATTATAAGTAATCATTAATTTTATATTGTTTTGTAAGTGTTCAGTTCCGTTACTCCCTTAACACATTGAACTAATACATATTGTGAAAGTTTGAACATTTAAAGTAACAGAAATTAAATATAGCATACATTAATTATACATTATTCTCACTGATGCAGTTCTCCAGTAGTTCTATTTCTGACTCCAATATTTTCTTAAGCATTGCTTTGAGCAATTTGGCAAGAGTGAAAAGTGGTCTGTACGATGGCATTTTAACTGGTGGCTTTTCCCCATTTTCAGAATAAGTTCCAGTTTGACTTCTTCCATTCAACTGGAAATTTTTGTGACCTCGTAATGAATTCACTTGTCAAATAGCTATTCAGGCATGTTCTTAGCCACAAGCGTTGTAGCATCTGGTGGTATACCATCTAATCCAGGTCTTTTGCTGCTTTTCATATTTACTACTGCTTACATAGCGCTCAACTTGACTGAAAATTCTATATCAGAAGCTATTTCAGTTATGTCCCAGCTATCACTGTTATGGGGAAAAGCAGCCATACCTGTCTATGCCTTTCCAAAGGGAATTCATAGATGATTAATCCCCTCAATCTTCTGGTTATCTTATAACCATCACCCCATACATCATCATCATCATTAAGTTTATTACATAAGCCCCTCCCAGTGTTGTCGTTTGGACTCTTCAGTGAGCTTCTGCAGTTTCTTGCTCTCTATAGATATTTCTGGATGCTAGTTTTCCTCATTATCCCCATTTAATCATCTGGCCATCCTGATCATGGGTCTTCCGTGTCTCATACATTTCATTCTTTTGTCTTCGATGTAGAAGTTCAACCAATATGGCTGCTTTGTTCTTCTCATAGTTTTCCTGGAAATCCAATCACACTATATCTGTTTGATAACCTTAAACTTGGTTTTATGTGAACTATCTATTTTGTTTCCACTCTTAATAGAAACATACTAGCTTGAAACACTTCTTGATTCAAGCCCAGTCTCATTTTACTAAACTGTGTTCTTGTCATCTTGACACTTTTATATCTATATGTGTTAAAGCTTTTTTCAGTATTTATAAAATACTGATATTTTCAGTATCCAGTTCTTGCCAGTTGTCAGTTTCATTGGCTCTTCCTATTGATGTCCTTATTACACCTGTTTCAAAAGTAAGTTTTTCATTGGGGATTTGGAATTGATGTCTTCAAGCACAACTGTCTCTTTTTTTACTACATCTAATCTCTTTCATAATCTGATAAATTATTTGGATAATTTTCAAGGGAAATATTGGAAGAAATGTAACAATAATACATATCATATCTATTTAATTTAAAGCACACATACGCGTAACCATCTGACACTCCCTGAATTTCCATGCCTTTATTGACAAAAGCAACTTCCAAGATTGGTTTGAAAAAATGTTGTTCTTGAAGTTTAAAAACATTTTGTGTAGTGTTATATAACTTTTGTACGTATGTAAGTAGTAACTTCAGAAATACTCACCAACGTTATGTGGCGACTGATCAGAACAGAAGACCCACTGAAGATGACTGCGACAGCTGCAGTAAAAACATTTGGATTTACAAAAAAAGGTCCACGGCCCAACAGCCTGGACAATAATTTGATTGAAGATGGCTCTGGCTGTGACAGCTTAAATGTTATGATGACCCCATAACATTTAATTGGTGTATGATTACCCCATCTGGTAATCTGCTTCAGAGGATGAAGTTCTTGTTCTGGTAATTGCTCGTATGTCACTATTCATTGTCTTGGGGACTCTCTTCATTGTCTTGTCCCCATCACCTTAAAGGGATATTTCTTTAGATACTAGAAAATATGGGTTCTTTGGAGGTCTCTATAGAAGTCAACTTCTAGCAAAGACCTTCCAATGGAGTTATCCAGCACCTTGCCAGGGTCTTTTACCAGGGATGCATAGCAGTCATTATCTGATGGTGGGGCAGAGCGTACTCTCTCATTCCTGATTATGACTTGCTATGGGGTTCTGATCCTACAGATTTTTAATCGTATATATCTGTAGTCTCCATATCAATCAGTCATAAAAAATCCAGTTAAGGCAAATAAAAGTAACGAGAATTTTTCTCTGGCAGTTGGTAGAACGCTAGTTCTGACTTCTCCCGCTAGGTGCCTTCACTAGACACCATTTTGTATCAGTTGCCCTAGCGGCATTATTGTGGAAACATTATCGCGGTCAGTGTGACTTTTTTGTAAGCGCTGTTTCACGTTTTCGGTGATTTGTCAATGGCAGACATTAAATACGAACGTGCTAACATCAGGTTCTGTTTCCTGTTAGGGAAATCAGCAGCAGAAACTGTCGCAATGCTTCAGACGGCTTATGGGGAGGAAGCTTTGAGCCGACAAGAAAGCACACGCGGAACGAATTTTGCTGCAACACGTTTCATCTTCAGTCAAAATCGTTGGCATGAACTCCAAGATATTCCAGCGACGATCAAACATGATCGCAACACGGATTTTTTCATTGTTTTCGTCCGTTTTGGAAGTCGAGCTACGTCCCGGTCGTGGTTCGTCTTCAATTGACATTTGACCACTTTTAAAACGAGAAAACCACTCGTAAATCCTTGCCTGGCTCAAAGCTTCCTCCCCATAAGCCGTCCGAAGCATTGCGACAGTTTCTGCTGCTGATTTCCCTAACAGGAAACTCACTTTCACTTCAATGGCTTCGTTAATAAGCAGACCTCCCGTTATTGGGCAGAAAACAACACTCGCCAGTTTCGTGAAAGAATTTTACACAGTCCACCTGTTACTATTTGGTGCAGCATTGTTGGAAATTGTAGTGTTTATGTTTCTTACTTTTTCGAGAAAGAAAGTCAAACGGTTGCAGTGAATTTCCCACGGAATGTTCAAATATTACGACACTTTTTGCAATCAGAACTTATCACTCTTGGAAACCGAAATATGTAGTTTCAACAGGACGAGGCCATCGCCCATACAGCAAGAAATCATTTTTTTGAGAGAAAACTTATTCCTTTTCTCGTTACGTGGCTTTCGATCTCGTTACCAGTGGCCCGCACGTTCACCCAGTCTTGCCCCTTGCCATTTTTTGCTTGGGCCACCTGAAGGATAATGTTTACTGACATTGACTACGAAGTACTGATGAACTGAAGGCTGCTTTACGCCAAGAAATTGCAGCGATAACGATGGCACTCATCCAGCGAATGACGAAAAATTTCAGAAATCGACTGGATCGAAGAAGAAAGCAACCATCACATCTTTTCAGAACCAAGTGAAATCCAAACAACGGCGCTAACCGGACTTTCCAATTCAAACAACGGCACTAACTTCAAAAAACGGCAGGACCTGTGTCGGAGCTACGGTCGCAAGTCTTCGGGCGTAGAATAGATCGTGTAGGGTGGAGATCGTGATATATTGGAAATCACCCGGGGGGGGGGGCAATGCGTCGTCTGCAAGTAGCCTGTGTTGTCTAGCCAACAGCACCTTGAGAGCAGTTGTTGAACAGCCATTAATTTTGTAAGGGTGGAATTTTATATCAGCGTGTAAAATGCTCCTGACAGTGTGATCAGACATGCCCCAAGCAAAAGCATGTTCACGGGCTGAACGTCTGGGAGAATGCGCCAAAGGCAGTGGCGGCTCTGGCCAAAAAACTTGGGGAGGACACTTGGATGTTTTACTTGTTTGTTCATTTAAGCATCATATATGAGACTCAGTACATTATTTTTTGTGGGTTTATTTAAGAGTATGTATCAGTACGTTTGTGTTTTAAGGTTTCTGAATGCCCCTCTACAGAATAATAATAATGTGTCAGTAACCCTAGACAATCTGGTCCTAGTAAATCTAATCTCTTAAAAATTAAATCATTTTAATACTATATGTAAAAAAATACAGTGCACATGTACTCACCTAGGACGATTCCAGTGTTCCAGATACATCTGGAAGGCTGTGTACCCACTACATCGCCGGTGGTGATTAGAACACAGGACTCCTTGACTGTCATTATCAGTCTCCATGACACGTAACACCAAAGCCTCACTAACTTAATATATAATTGAATATATACTGTAATTCATTTGCTATGATTTATAGTTTATATTGCCTAACTATACTGTTGGTACAAAAAAAAAAAAAAAAATAATAATTGATATTTACATTCCAAAATGCATTATTTTAGAATAAACCAACGGACGCACGATTTAAATAAGAAGCCCATTTTACGAGTTTTAGCAGAAGCAAAATTATCAATCACAAGTTCATTAAAATTTTCACATTGAGAAATAAACTTTCCCTCAATTGAAAGCATTGATAGGGAATTTAGGCGATCCTGTGTCATTGTATTACGCAGAAAACTTTTAATTCTCTTTAATGTAGAAAAACATTGTTCGCTCTCAGCCGTCGTCATTGGAGTTGTGCGCACAACATTCAGCAGTTTTACAGTCTCTGAGAATGTGTCGCACAAATTATTCTCAATCATTACACCCAACAACGATGAAATACCAGGAGCACGGATAAAATCATCTCTTTTATAAAGTACATTAAGTTCAGCAGTCAATTTATTATTATCTACGATACAAGGATAGTGCTGCAGGACTTCGTCAAAAATATATTTTGGAAAATTTATTCGATACTTTTCAAAAAATGTTGTGTCAAAAAGGGAGGCCAAAGATAAATGCCCAGTAAATGACGAGCGATCATTTACACTAACCAAAATAATGTCGCATATTTCTTTTGCGTTCATTACCTTGTTTTCATCAGATTGTTTCCTTTTCATTTGGTTTGTGCAAACGAAGTCATCAATATTTTGAATATGATTTTTAAATATTTCGATACAACTTCTGACAAAAACAGAATCGATACCTCTTTTTTGAATTTGACAAAATAAAATTTCTACATGAGGCATTATCTTATTGAAAAGATCTAACCAAAAAAGGAAATTTTCATCTTGCAACAAATTGAGCAAACCATATGCTTTTCGAATAGTACTGGCATCGCTTTCATCACTTATGATCTGCTTGAAACATTTCACCAAATCGACTTTGTGATCGTGAATTGTTGTTACCGTTTTACTGTGGAATGTCCAACGGGTATCGCATCCTCGGGGAAGGCGTTTTTTCACTACACTATTCAGCACTTCTGTCCTTTTTGAAGATCGGGAAAAAATGAAGGGAAGCCGTCCAAATTAGAAAAAAATACTCTGACATTTGTATTACAACTAGCTGCTTTGGCTACCACTAGGTTTAATTTATGAGCATAGCAGTGAATATAGTGAGCGTTTGGGTAATGTGGTTTTATAAGCGCCTGCACACCGTTAACACTGCCTGACATGACAGATGCATCATCATAACTCTGTGCAATCAATTTCAGTGGCTTTTACGAAATTTTTAAACATTGGAGTTGCTGTAAAATGCACTTTGAAATTCCCTGCACGTTTTGAGATTCCGGGGTAAAGTAACCCCAAAATCGTTCATAGATTTTGCTACCGATTGTGTACCTGACAATTAAAACCAATTGATTTCTCACTGAAATGTCGGTGGTTTCATCCGCTTGTAGGCCTATTGCAACGAATTCAGCCTGTTCCATCTCTTTTAAAATGAAGTTACGAGCTACAACTAGCATTGAATCTAACAATTCATTTTGGATTGTCTTTGACAATCCCTGAAAAGACTTTTTTTCTAGCAAATGTTTTTTAAATATATTATCAACTTCCCCTAACAAATCAACAAGTCCACGAAATACTCCAGGATTATCCGAATCCGAACTTTCATCGTGTCCTCTCAAAGCAAGCTTGAAGGAACCACAAAATTTAATACACACTATTATACGATTTAAAATATACCGATTCTGCTCAACACTTTCATTGTGTTCTTTAATGGACTGCCTGTAGGCTGAATTTAACTGGCTTTGTATGTTGATTGATCCTAACAGAGAGAATTCTACTTCATAGTCCAAATGTTTTTCACTTGAACTATGCTTCTTTACTTTCTCTTTTAAATGTTTTAGATCAGTAACACATTTATTGTCCATGCCGCATCTACCCGAGGAGAACATAATAAGCAAACAAAACAGAAAAATGCATTACTTTTATCACAACCACATAACCACTTTCCGAAGTCATAATGTTTTTCACTAAACTTTCGGTTGAATACCCTACTCCCATTCTTATCTGGCTGTGAAATATTTAAAATTGGTCTTGGTGCGCCCAAATTTTTAATTGCCAATCGCGTTTCAAAATCACAAACATTGTTTTTAAATGCTCGACAGAATTCATTTCAAATTAGTCTCACGAAATAATGTGATTTAAACAATACATTCACTCACATGAACAAAGTTATCCGATTTAAGACGATGTTATGCATTACTGCCGGAAGATTCACCGAATGAACACTGACTCACTGACTAAACAAACCGGACTGAAAACACATGTGAAAAATACGGTTATGTTCGGGCTTCGGGCGAATGGCACGAAAAGTTCAGGTAAACGCATGCGTACAATGGAATTGGACATTCGGCCGCCGTCCGAAACGCCTGTTGGAGTAGCTGGGCTATGTTGTCATTTTACTCCTGGAGAATTTTTAGTTTACCTAGTAAAAAGGCTTTGGCAACATTGTATTGGATGGCGCAGTCTCAGAGTGTCCTCCGGGCTACTGACAAGTGTCCCTGTGCAAGCCGTATAGACGACAGTTATTAGCAGCTGATTCATATTGTTTTGACGCCGTATTTTCGAACTTAATATTTATTTTCTATTGAAAAAAGATAATTTTATCACCTTGAAAAATATGAAATGAAGTATAATATACCAGATAATAAATCTATTTATACGTTATCTCCTTAACATATTCACAGGGGGGACAGTGTCCGAGCGCCTCCCTGTCAGGGCCGCCCTTGGCCAAAGGACTGTCTGATAGGAACGACATTTTCTGGTCTCCGAGCTCCCCGTGGTCTTCCAGGCATATTAACGCTGACCTAAAATTTTCAACTCAAGAACAGATGTTTTTGGACCTAATGTTTCGAAAACTGTTTGCCGTTTGTTTATCGTTTCATGGTTTTTCGAGTGATTAAACTCGAAATTTATTTATACATCTCTACGCCTGGCGATCACAGATTTATTAGTTCGGATAGATGATTCAACAACGAACGCACGACACAGTGTGATGGTAACAAGACATACATTACCGGAAACCAACACTACTAACCCCCGCACTCAGCTGTGTCGCGCAATGAGTTAACGAAATGTGGTAGGTTTCTCTGCTTCATTGTGCAGTGGAACAGCCACCCGCTTAGTTGTCATCGTCAGAATAAATATTATATCTGACGTTCCTGTGTGCAGTGCTTACTTATGCATCACCTGTACACAGGAACACTTCCTGTGACGTCTCTTCCACCTCCAATAAATGTAGAATTTCTTTATCTATACTTTTCCGCTTTTAGGCTTTCGTCAGCAATTGAAATATGAACTCTGAATAGGCTACACCTATCGTAGCCGATTTGTCTACTTCCTAATCGTTTCTTTGTTTTCCAAGGCCGGGGGGTTTGGTTTGCTCACATTTTCGTGGACACATCAATACGGACAATACACCCTCCCCTGTCCAGTTAGACTTCCTCGGGCGATTCTTCACTGCGCCATAATCTTGTAGCATCAATAATATAGCAGCAATATCAGTCCGTGCTACTAAATTAATTGATCCCTTGCTCACCTGTCTAAATATTAAGTAGATATAAAATGTCTGCGCGTTTAAGAGGATTGCGTCTACCCTAACAGTTATCGTCTGGGCCCTAGTCCCGAGAAGTTGTTAACGAGTCTCCTTTCGAAAGAGCCATCGGTCCTATTCAAGCCACTCTGCTTACCTCGACTTGATGACGAACGAAAATATTAATCGGTAAGTAGGCTACACTATAGACCTATGCCGGAAAAGCAATTTTTTATTTTTGTTACAGTGACATAAATCCACCACTAGTAATTCACAAACGTTATATTAAGGATCTATAAAAGGGAGTATTCGCACTCGCCATCTTTGTTCCGAGACTGACATAATATTATGGTGCCGCTTGTGTATACATGGGACGCAGTATAAGTTTGTTTTCGATATTACATAAACTATTATAGTTTTTCGTGCCAAAAATATAATTTCAAAGTGTGAAATTATGTCCCACATCCTTAAAAATATGGAAATAATAGTTTTCATCTTAAAACTTACTGATTCAGACCATAGTAAGAGGAGAATAATTTTGTCTAAAAAACAACAAATACCAATCGTTACCACTTACCACTTTGTTAGGTATATATTCTCAGATTTTACTTTTATTCCTGTTTATAATAGATGACTGTTGAATTAATGTTTACTAAACTTCGTTTGTCCAAAAGTCCAAATAAAGTTACTAAAACTATTTTTAATAAACACGAATTTACATTTTTAACTTACTTACTATTAAGTTTATATTCAGGTTTTTTGCTTAACATTTAGTTAAAATTAATAATAAAAAGTTTAGCTTAACATTTTATTAAAATTAACAATAATGTATTTTTCATTGCACTAGACATTTTATAGTCAAAAGTATTTTTCTCGGTTAGTAGGAAGGGTTAAACTTTGTTAGTACAGGCAAAAAATTTGCAAGTTACAACTTCTCACGGCCATATCTTGAAAACAACTCGTGGATTAAAACCCGGCCAAAACGCATTTTGTTTGTTATTTCGTATAGAATAATTTTGGTCCTATTCATTTTTACTATAAACTCAAACGTTTTTTTAGTTATTCGCTAAAAATTACGCTAAAATCCTGTTTTTTGGGGGTAAAAATCGAAAATGTTGATTTGGAATAACTCGAAAACAACGCATTTTTCAAAACAGTTGCGTACTGACTTTTTTGCTTAGAATTTGATTCTCTATTGGATCCTGGGGTTAATTTTTTTTTATCAATCACCCTTGAAAAAGGGGTGGTTCTCACCCCCAAATAAAAAGCGTACAGTTTAACTTTGTTCTAGAGTGCATATAGAACATACATATCAAATTTCGTGAAATTCCATCGACAGTCAAAATTTTGTTACGTCAAAAGCTGCGCTTACTGGACTAGAATTTCTTCGTGCTGATTTTGTTCTCGACTTTGTTTACGATCTGCGTGTATGTTTCGCGCTTGGCTATCGCGCAGCTGATTTTCGAAAAACAGGTGAATGTGCAATTTTATGCAGTAACCCCCAAAACGTGCAATTTTGTGCAAAATAAAATATATGTTAAAATGACCTACACGTCCCGATTCGGATAAATAACTTGTCACTGGCCGTTTACGAACTAGCAAAAAAAAAAAGATGCAATTGCACGTGAATCCGGGCTTTAGTTATAACATTATATTTATAATTAATGGATTAAAAAAATAAACCACCTTATACTATTATTAAAATTTGTTTGGTATTGACGTTTGTACTGAAAGGGAAACAACGTTGCAAACTCTGACCATGTGACTTCTACAAGTTGATAAACACGAAACAATGATTCACATACAAACAACTTACAACACATTCACGCTCAAGGTCATTTAATACGGCTTTTCAAGACAAAACAGTTTACTTTTAAAACATGATATGATATCTCTTAATGTACTTTTAATTACAGTAAGGCATCCAGAGATGCTTTTGTAGTGAAATCGCGTAGCTTATATCGTAGTGAATACGATTATTTAATGTATGGTTGCAATAACATGTACGTATTATACTGTACATTACCTTAATCATAGTGCACACTAATCTGTTCACAATCGCGTAAAAAATATTTTATTTTGTGAAATGACATGAACCGTGTTACGCAAATTCTAGTTAAGTCCAACTATGGTAATATGAGATCTTACTTAATATTTTGGTATGGATTTAATATCATAATAATTTACTCGAAAAACGTGATAAATAATTACTCTATTATTATATCATGAACTTAATAAATACAGATAATTTGGTATTAAGCAAGCATAAATATTTGCGAATTCTTCATAAACGAAACTGTCTATAAATAGTGAAATATTAATTTATAATTGATAGAAATTGTAATATTGGACTATAACATTTCGTTTGTTAATTTTTGTTTAGTTAAAGATTATATTAAATACTTTTATATTGCAATTTTATATTTAACATTACTTCTAACATTAAACAAAATAAAAACTTACGTTTATATGGGTGAACTCCGCTTAATGTAGAATCTTCAGATTCAACTGATTCACTGTCAGTCGAACAATTCACAGAAATGATCAAATTTTCTACCTGCTGTTCCACTATACCTTCATTTTTCCAAGCGTCTTCAATAACTGACTTGCTGTGTTCGACTACCTCCTTCCAGTCTTCTCCAGTAATCATTTGCATGGCTTCATTTGTTAATTTTTCTACTTCAGTCATCGTGAATTGTGTATTATTTATGGCAACGTATTTGTTAACCCTGGCCCATATTAGTTCTATGGCGTTAAAGTGACAATGATATGGAGGCAACCGGATGACTTTATGACCGTAACTTTCAGCCAACTCGTCAACAATATACACAGGAAACTTTGATTTATTAAATAGTACAAATTCCATCAACTCAGCCTTTTTCATATCCTCTGTCAATGGAATGTTTCGACGTTTTAACCATTCAACCATCTCTTCTTTTTTTAAAGCCATTGTTGGAGCCTTGTCTTTAATCACTGAATGATATGGGGCGTTGTCCATCACGATCACTGTATTGGGAGGAATATTCTTTAACAGGAATTCTTCAAACCATGTTTTAAATTTGTTGTGATTCATTTCTTCGTGATAGTCAGAAGTCTTTTTCGATTTAAATACATAGAGGCAATTGGGAATAAACCCCTGAGAATTTCCGGCGTGGATAATTATAAGTCTTCCACCTTTTCCAATTCGCACTGGCATAGTTCCCGCCGTAGAATCATCCGACCAACACTTTTTTAAAGAATGTCCTGCGTTCACCCATGTTTCGTGAACCCAGACGACGTTATTAATATTTTCATTTACTACACCCCTAAGAAATCTACAGCGAGAAGCAACTACGTGTTGTTGCTCCATTAATACTTTTCTACCCGAAACGGTAGTAACCTAAATTTAAATCCCAAATTTTTAATTACAGACAGTAAAGACGAGTGGCTACCAGTGAAAAGCTCTGCATCATGAAGAGTAACGAGTAGCTTTTTTTACTGTAGGATACTCTTTACGAATGTAATACTCATATACGTGGCGACGGATCCCATCTTCTGCAAAAGCATCCAGATTAGTAACACGTTTTTCTATCCGTCTTTGTTTACCTGGTGTTTCCAGTTTAGAAGGGCCAGCTTCCTCGCTTTGTTTAAACTTCTCCTTACCTATCGTTACGACTGTATTTGTACTTATAGAGAGTGCAGCTGCTGTTCTGTCAACAACTTGACTAACTGAAATCAGAGGCCCACCATGTTCCTTCTCTTTCTCGAAATAATCTCGTAGAGAACAAATGAATTCTCTGGACTGCCCTCTAATTGGTACTCCGCGACCGGAAATACGTGTTTTCTCTTTTACCGGGTGTATTCGCGGTCGACCACGCTTTTCCCAGTTTCCTCACTTTCAGACCTACCTTCTGTTTGAAAGTAAACGCGTATAAGTTAAAGCTGTTACGTATTTTAAATAATTCAAAATTTAAGAATGTAGATATTTATACAAATTGTTTTAAAATAAAAATCGCGCGCACAAAGTTCCGTAAAATGAACAAAATAAAGTAAATTTATACTTAGGTAAACATGTTATTTAAACATGCTTATGCTTATTTAGTTAATAACAGATTCACACGTTTTCACTACACTTAGTTAATTAGTCAGAAATTAGTTAATTAATTAGAAATTAGTTAGCAATAAACTTGTATCTGCAACACAACTATTTAAGTATTAAACTAACGTACACCCACGAATAATCAAACAAGTGTAACCGAGAACACAGCACTCTTAACAAACAAACTTTGTTACATAGAACTAACAGTTCACTCTGTGGCGCGACATTCCACACTGGCTTTAATAACAGCACGTGTGGGACATTATTGGCAACAGTGTGCGTTGCTACGGTTACTGTTTACAGTTTTGAGTACGGCGATTGGTTGAGAGGCACGTAGCAGTCAGTTGTTTAATCAACAGTTCCATCTGTCAATACCAAACAAATTTTAATAATAGTATAGTAGGGGGAAAATGAGGGTTCTAACTCAGCCCGCAGGGCATATCTGGACCACAGCATCCGCGACTTGGACCACAGCATCCGCGACTTTTTCGCTGATCTGTGTCAAGATCCGCGAACCGCTGGACCCGCAGCATCCCAAAGGACCACAGCATCCGCGAATTTCCGCGAATAAAATTGTTTATTTTTTTAATTAAATTGATTTGCATATCAAGGGGGTGTGTGGGGGTGGGGAGGGGTTCAATGGACCACCCGCATCCGTGAATATAATTTTTTATTTTTTTAATAAAGCTGATTTGCATATCAGAGGGTGGGTGGTGGGTTCCAACTTGATGCATTATAGTGTATATATTAAAATATATGATCAGAGTTACCAACCTTTGCATGAGTTCAAATTTGTCACGTGTTATAATGTATATTAAATCTATATGATCAGGTTTACCAACCTATGCATGGATCAAACTTGATATGTGTGCGTGTGTTATATAGTGTATATATTAAAATATATGATCAGGGTTACCAATCTTGCATTATCGTGTATAGAACAGATCTGCCAACATTTTTTTTCTGTGGTGGGAAATTTAAACTATATGATCATGATTGTTGTCGATATCAATTCTCTCTTTGAATGTAAGTAACTCTCCCTCCCTCTCTCTCTCCGTCTCTAGACATAGTTATTCATCACGATATAAACTCTCTCTCTCTCTCTCTCTCTCTCTCTCTCTCTCTCTCTCTCGTTGTCAAACGTTATGTTCAAACTGTTTCTCCTCTCCCTCTCTCTCTCTCTCTCTCTCTCTCTCTCTCTCTCTCTCTCTCTCTCTCTCTCTCACTGTGTACATTGAGTAGAGTAGTCGGTGTGATGGTTAAATAATTTTAGCTCACAGTCTCTCTCTCACTCTCTCTTTCTCTCTCTCTCTCTCTCTCTCTCTCTCTCTCCTCTCTCTCTCTCTCTCTCACTGTGTACATTGAGTAGAGTAGTCGGTGTGATGGTTAAATAATTTTAGCTCACAGTCTCTCTCTCACTCTCTCTCTCTCTCTCATTGTCAAACGTTATGTTCAAACCGTTTCTCCTCTCTCTCTCGTTAGTGGTCAATACCGCGCATGTATATGATTTTAGAAATTTTATATATTCGACAAATATTAACTGTGTACGTTGCCACAGAGTATTGAACTACTTACAAGCGCCCTCTCTCTCTCTCTCTCACTCGTTGTCAAAACGTCGACTTCATTTTTCAATGTATTAAATAATTAATTAATAGTTTTATAATGCAGGATGTATCAGTCAGTGTGATTGATCCTTGTTAGGGGGGTCTGTATATGATTTTAGAAATATATATAGTTGACAAATATTAACTGTGTGTGCGTGTGTGTTGTTGTCAACTACTTACATGTGTCCTCTCTCTCTCTGCGTCCGTTGTACAGGTTTAATGTAATTGTATGTATATCGTTACAAATGACGAGTAGAAATCCAATCCTTGAAGTGTTTAATAAGTAAATTGTATGTATATATCACTGAATAATAATATAATCGTTCTAGTGTTAACGTTTGCTGCAACAGTTCCTCCACAGGTAACGCAGTTTACAAAATAATTACACACATAGGTTCAGTGGTGTATAGCGAAATAAATTAAAATTATACACGCATGTTGTTACAGATGAAAACGGTGGTTGAAATTCATACAAATCTTCTAATGTAACGGTTCCCACAAGTAATACAGTTCACAAAAAAAAAATAAAATTAATTGTACACATGTTCAGAGGTGTATAGTGAAATAAATTAAAATAAAGCCATAATTTGTTTAAATGATTAAATATATTAACAGTATTTTAAAATTTTTTGAAAAGTTTATAAATTCACAATTCATAAATAAATACATTATAAAATTGATATTTTTTCGAAAAGTTTATATATAATTGTGTTGTACTTGTAGGACAAGCAACCTGCACAGATCCTGTAACATACCAATACAATCAGCATAAAAATCATGTTAAATATCACACACACACACACACACACACACATTGTGTATGTCTCTCTCTCGCTGCAAACGTTGACAAGAATTCCCTTATTCAAAGCGATTACGGTGTCGCTGTACACAAACTTAAATATGCTTTACAGACCATTTTAAAAATTCATTTTTGCATTAATTAAATATATATCGTAAACAATGAAATAATAATATTTCGTCATTTATGTAACATCTCTCTCTCTCTCTCTCTCTCTCTCTCTCTCTCTCTCTCTCCCCCTCTCTCTCGCTAGCTCTCTCTCTCTTTATGTCATCGGTTTTACATAAGCGTCAGTAAGTCGTGCTACTTATGGATTATTGTAATTAGTGATACTAAAATATATCACCAGGAAATATATTTATCGCCTACCTCATTGCGTCCTACTTCTAATTTGACACATGACGTTCATTGACTGCGATTTAGAAATTAATATACACAACATATATGCTAGCACTCTCACTCTCTTTATGTCATCGGTTTTACAGTGATATATCATGTCTCTCTCTCTCTCGCTCGCAGACGTCGGAAGAAATTCCTAGTTTATAATGTAATTACCTGTGCGTGTGCTGTTACAGATGACAAATCCATATGTTAACGGCTTAACAATAAATGTTAGCCTATTGTTTGTTTGTGTGTGTGTGTGCTATGTAAATTGTTTGTACATCAATGAATAATATAATGGTGCTAGTTTTAATGTAACGCGTATTGTGTATTGCTGCTGCTGCTGCTGCAAACGTCGGTAGAAATTCCTACATACAAATAGTTGACAGCACCAATAAGGTATGATTTGAATCTTTCGGTGTAGCATTTCACATAATTTAATGTACTTTACAAATAATTGCTTACATGTTCAGAGGTTTATAACGAAATAAATTAAAATAAACCATAATTTGTATGATAAATATTCAATTATCACGTGCACATGCACAGTCAGTGGAAAGAAAGAATCAATGCGTTAAGTGAGTAAACTTTTTTTTCAAGTATATGTCATTTTCATAAAGTTAATGTACTTTCAAATAATTCTTCGTATTGTTTAAATTAGCAGCCATCCTTACTTTTCTTTTATAAAATTGCTAAACTGCTGTAATTGTTTTTATTATTTAGACAAAGCTTTTCGTCATTACTGACATCTTCAGGTCTTAAACAACCTCTGAAGGTTGTTTAAGACCTGAAGATGTCAGTAATGACGAAAAGCTTTGTCTAAATAATAAAAACAATTATAGCAGTTTAGCAATTTCAAATAATTTGTAATCAAACCAAATATTATTCAATGAAACTTGTAAATACTACTTAGAATCAATGATACATTTATCACATAAAGTTAATGTACTTTCAAATAATTTCTAATCGAACCAAATATTATTATTATTCAATGAAACTTGTGTAAATACTAATTAGAATCAACGATACATGTATCACGTACATGCAAATTCAATTATTAAAGTGTTAAGCCCTGGAAGTTGAAACTACACACATACACACACACACACACACACACACACACACACAATGATAAAAATTGTTTATTAAAAGTAGTAATGTAGGTTGTTACCTTAACAAGGTACTATCTCCACCTGCGCTGTTTGGTTCCTCATTCCTCGAAACACGAGATATAGGTCGCTAGGGTTTATATGACGGAGCTCTTCATCTGTAAAGACGTTGACATATCTCTTAGGTAGATATACACGATAGCGGTACTCGCCATCTTCCAGCGTTACAAGCACAGACTTCCCGTATCTCGTGTCCACATGCACCATGTTAACGATTGGATACTGCTTGTTCACTGTTAATTCTGCACAGCGTTTGTACTCAATAGCAGAAACTGCATTGAATTTTGTGATAAATGACATTATTAGAAGTGAAGACGTCTGTATCAAACGATGTGGAACCAAACAATGACAGAATATTCGCTACAAAGAAGACTAGTGGTCACAACGCCATCAGGAAAGTTCACTTTCATCGCCTGAAGCTTTGCATGTACATACATGCAGAATTAGCGCTGTTACAAAATATATATTAGGAAAGTCCACAGACTACTTTCATACAGAAATAGTTATCACCTGCGTCCGTGTACAAGTTTCCTAAACGAAATTAGCAATGCTAGTAGACACTCACATTAAAAATGTTCGTATAACAGAAAAATCATTAATTATCCACTCTCTAAGTGCGTACACCTTATGGTTTGTACATTGTGTAGAAGAAGAATTGCAATGTGTAAGACATAACGTCCCAGGAAATAGATATGATATGTTTTTAGGGCAGCCAATGTCATCAAGATTTATTATATGATGATGGATTATTTTCGATTCTAAAAAACGTTTTTTCTCAAGACCCTTCACAAACACATATTTATATGTGTTCGTATATGTTGTTAACACTGAAACAAGATTGTCGTACGGTGTCTCTCCTTCACTCCATCTGAGACCATGATAATTTGTTGTTAACCAGTAGTTGGTTCTAGTGTATTTCGAATTCGTGACGGCTGTAGCAGGCGGGGCGAAAATCCAATGTCTGCTTGCAAAACGCGTTACATCCTTGACCGACAATTCCTTTACTATATAATTGCCGTTGTCATCATAAAAGCAGTGAAAGTCAATTATTACAGCAACGTTTTCCATTATACTATAAAAAGAAACCATACCTTACAAACTAATATGTATAAACACAAATATCATTACAATAATAATAATAATACGCAAACTTACGTTTACTACCGTCCGAACTGAAGTGTGGAGAGACAATAACTAACGGTAGAAACCAAAAGTGTCTGTGGATATCACGGTGGGAATTTGTCGTTTTGTTTTGTATTTAACAGGTGGCGGGGGCGATGTAATGTGGAATTTTAGCAGGCGGGGGAGCGGAGTCGTCAGCAATTAATTTGTCACGTATCCGATAATGACCGTACGCAAGTGTATCACGACCATTGTCTAGTATATAGCGCTTATCATCATACGGTGACAACGCTTGCTTTCAAAAGCGTGTAGGTCCTTCTTCATGTCTGCATACAAGTCAAATGTTTGAATACTATACATCAGACCGTCTGTATCTGTCATTAGCAATCTAACGTTACGGCCGTACTTGCCGACAGCATAACGATAATGAAAGTCGTACATTATTGTTTTGCTAACGTCAAGCACCATGAAGCCGACATACACGGGACGAGAAAGAATGCTGGATTTTTTTTTTACGGAGTGAGAGCCCCACCAGATCGTTCGTATAACGAACAAGAAAACATAATAGAAGAAATAAAAACTGCACAGTATGTTTCTTTGATTGCGGACGAAACATCAGACATCTCGTCTGTATTTCAGTTAGTTATAGTTTGCCGCTATGTTTTCGCTAATGGTCAATCAGTTGAAAGATTTTGGAAATTTGATAACCCTGAAGGCACGACGCAGAATCTATTGGTCTAAGCGTACATTTATTATGTAAATCATCTCTTTTTCAGTCATCTACGTATGTGCATTTGAATTATTTGCGCGTGCGCGTAACAGCTTTTTTTAGTACAGTTGCACTATATATATAACCTGTGAACTTTGCAACAGCGTCTTACTTACCACTCGAATCTATATAACGTTCTGTTTCTGTTTCAGATAATAATAATAGTTTGAATATAAAAAAAAGACTGTGTATGAATACAAAGAAATATCAAACACAACAGATCAATTATTTGAGTGAACGTGATTGTGTATGTGAGCGCGTGTGTGTGTGCGTGCACACGTGTACCATTGTATATGTGAATTAGTTGAAGCAATACGAGGTAGAGGGAGAATGGGGGTGATTGTTGACATAGGCCTATACATAAATTTAAAATATTCTAATTTAAAATACTGTATAATTGTCTACGATTGACAAATAAGAGAAAAGACGCGTACACGTTTGAAAGTTGATGTAAGACATATACTCGAGGGGGGGTCATTGTCTATGTTGGAATGTTTTTATTTTCATACATTAGTCAAATTAGGAAAACAAACGAACCGGTAAACATTATGAATTTTTCCATATGATTACAACAACAGCTTAACCCGAGAAGTCATTGACTGGTGTTATACTCAGCATAAAATAATTAACGCACACGCACTACAAACTGCTAACCGAATGAAATATTTACAGAAGGACAACGGGAAGTCATACAATTTACCCATGAGGTTGAATTATAAAATAAACTTAATTTTCTCGATCTAACAAGGTTGGACAATAGTTTCAATACCACATAAGAAAGATCTAAAGCACGTACTGAAAACCGTATGCTTTTGGTTTTCACGAAGATGAAGATTGTATGGCAAACAAACAAATTGCCAATAAAAGATATGGACTTTTTGGTGGGTGACGAAGGCAGCGCTGATCCGCTATTACCGAACAGTATTCGTTGTATACATTAGGTTAAACACAACCTCCATACAAAAACAGATATCGGATTTAAATAATAATTTCGTGCTTGCAATATACTACATGCTAACTTGAGAAAGACCGTTTTGCATTATTGTACAATATGTATGTCAGTTTTCAGAGTTCGTATACAGATCTGCAAATGTTTTACTTGTTTATGTATTTGTACTATGAATGTATATATTTTCATTATAAATATGTTAACAGTAACCAGCGAGAAACACATGTTTGACACAGTATACTTCAAGCGTTAGCTGTACATATCAAATTGTTTCTTTACGTTGTGATACTCGTTGGTGTGATCTTGAACAGTCCGACAACCTTTTTTTGTTTTTAAAGGCTATAACAAAGGTGAGACGTAGGGTAATCCGATATGTGAAAAACGTGTAGGTCCTCCTTCATGTCAGCATACAAGTCAGATGTTTGAATACTATACATCAGACTGTCTGTATCTGTCATTAGCAATCTAACGTTACGACCGTACTTGACAGCAGCATAACGATAATGAAAGTCATACATTATCGTTTTGCTAACGTTTGTATTTTGTCTAAGCTATGTTCACACACACACACACACACACACACACACACACACACACACACGCACACACGACACAGCCTACACATGTTAGGTTAAAATGAAGTCCACTTACGTTTCACGTTAGGTTGAATGCAAACACACACACACACGACACAGCCTACACATGTTAGGTTAAAATGCAGTCCACTTACGTTTCACGTTAGGTTGAATGCACACACACACACACGACACAGCCTACACATGTTAGGTTAAAATGCAGTCCACTTACGTTTCACGTTTGGTTGAATGCAAACACACACACACACACACACACACACACACACACACACACACACACACACCTGTATGTTATTTAAATTATTATTAAATAACATACACACGTGTTAGGTTGCAACCTAACACGTGTGTGTGTGTGTTTGCATTCAACCTAACGTGAAACGTAAGTGGACTGCATTTTAACCTAACGTGATACGTAAGTGGACTGCATTTTAACCTAACATGTGTAGGCTGTGTCGTGTGTGTGTGTGTGTGTGTGTGTGTGTGTGTGTGTGTGTGTGTGTGTGTGTGTGTGTGTGTGTGTGTGTGTGTGAAGTTAACATAGCTTAGACACAATACAAACGTTAGCAAAACGAGATAATGTATGACTTTCATTATCGTTATGCTGCCGTCAAGTACGGTCGTAACGTTAGATTGCTAATGACAGATACAGACAGTCTGATGTATAGTATTCAAACATCTGACTTGTATGCTGACATGAAGGAGGACCTACACGTTTTTCACATATCGGATTACCCTACGCCTCACCCTTGTTATAGCCTTAAAAAACAAAAAAACGTTGTCGGACTGTTCAAGATCCTACCAACGAGTGTCACAATGTAAAGAAACAATTTGATATGTACAGCTAACGCTTGAAGTATACTGTGTCAAACATGTGTTTTTCGCTGGTTACTGTTAACATATTTATAATGAAAAAATATACATTCATAGTACAAATATATAAACAAGTAAAACATTTGCAGATCTGTATACGAACTCTGAAAACTGACATACATATTGTACAATAATGAAAAACGGTCTTTCTCAAGTTAGCACATAGTATATTGCAAGCACGAAATTATTATTTAAATCCGATATCTGTATTTGTATGGAGGTTGTGTTTAACCTAATGTATACAACGAATACTGTTCGGTAATAGCAGATCAGCGCTGCCTTCGTCACCCACCAAAAAGTCCATATCTTTTATTGGCAATTTGTTTGTTTGCCATACAATCTTCATCTTCGTGAATACCGAAAGCATACGGTTTTCAGTACGTGCTTTAGATCTTTCTTATGTGGTATTGAAACTATTGTCCAACCTTGTTAGATCGAGAAAATTAAGTTTATTTTATAATTCAACCTCATGGGTAAATTGTATGACTTCCTGTTGTCCTTCTGTAAATATTTCATTCGGTTAGCAGTTTGTAGTGCGTGTGCGTTAATTATTTTATGCTGAGTATAACACCAGTCAATGACTTCTCGGGTTAAGCTGTTGTTGTAATCATATGGAAAAATTCATAATGTTTACCGGTTCGTTTGTTTTCCTAATTTGACTAATGTATGAAAAAAAAACATTCCAACACAGACAATGACCCCCCCCTCGAGTATATGTCTTACATCAACTTTCAAACGTGTATGCGTCTTTTCTCTTATTTGTCAATCGTAGACAATTATACAGTATTTTAAATTAGAATATTTTAAATTTATGTATAGGCCTATGTCAACAATCACCCCCATTCTCCCTCTACCTCGTATTGCTTCAACTAATTCACATATACAATGATACACGCGTGCACACACACGCACACACACACGCGTGCACGCACACGCACACACACACACACGTGCACGCACACGCACACACACACGCGCTCACATACACAATCACGTTCACTCAAATAATTGATCTGTTGTGTTTGATATTTCTTTGTATTCATACACAGTCTTTTTTTTATATTCAAACTATTATTATTATCTGAAACAGAAACAGAACGTTATATAGATTCGAGTGGTAAGTAAGACGCTGTTGCAAAGTTCACAGGTTATATATATAGTGCAAGCGTCGATGTGTGTGCAACTGTACTAAAAAAAGCTGTTATGCGCACGCGCAAATAATTCAAATGCACATACGTAGATGACTGAAAAAGAGATGATTTACATAATAAATGTACGCTTAGACCAATAGATTCTGCGTTAGCCTTCAGGGTTATCAAATTTCCAAAATCTTTCAACTGATTGACCATTAGCGAAAACATAGCGGAAAACTATAACTAACTGAAATACAGACGAGATGTCTGATGTTTCGTCCACAATCAAAGAAACATACTGTGCAGTTTTTATTTCTTCTATTATGTTTTCTTGTTCGTTATACGAACGATCTGGTGGGGCTCTCACTCCGTAAAAAAAAATCCAGCATTCTTTCCCGTCCCGTGTATGTCGGCTTCACGGTGCTTGACGTTAGCAAAACAATAATGTACGACTTTCATTATCGTTATGCTGTCGGCAAGTACGGCCGTAACGTTAGATTGCTAATGACAGATACAGACGGTCTGATGTATAGTATTCAAACATCTGACTTGTATGCAGACATGAAGAAGGACCTACACGCTTTTGAAAGCAAGCGTTGTCACCGTATGATGATATGCGCTATATACTAGACAATGGTCGTGATACACTTGCGTACGGTCATTATCGGATACGTGACAAATTAATTGCTGACGACTCCGCTCCCCCCGCCTGCTAAAATTCCACGTTACACCGCCCCCGCCACCTGTTAAATACAAAAACAAAACGACAAATTCCCACCGTGATATCCACAGACACTTTTGGTTTCTACCGTTAGTTATTGTCTCTCCACACTTCAGTTCGGACGGTAGTAAACGTAAGTTTGCGTATTATTATTATTATTGTAATGATATTTGTGTTTATACATATTAGTTTGTAAGGTATGGTTTCTTTTTATAGTATAATGGAAAACGTTGCTGTAATAATTGACTTTCACTGCTTTTATGATGACAACGGCAATTATATAGTAAAGGAATTGTCGGTCAAGGATGTAACGCGTTTTGCAAGCAGACATTGGATTTTCGCCCCGCCTGCTACAGCCGTCACGAATTCGAAATACACTAGAACCAACTACTGGTTAACAACAAATTATCATGGTCTCAGATGGAGTGAAGGAGAGACACCGTACGACAATCTTGTTTCAGTGTTAACAACGTATACGAACACATATAAATATGTGTTTGTGAAGGGTCTTGAGAAAAAACGTTTTTTAGAATCGAAAATAATCCATCATCATATAATAAATCTTGATGACATTGGCTGCCCTAAAAACATATCATATCTATTTCCTGGGACGTTATGTCTTACACATTGCAATTCTTCTTCTACACAATGTACAAACCATAAGGTGTACGCACTTAGAGAGTGGATAATTAATGATTTTTCTGTTATACGAACATTTTTAATGTGAGTGTCTACTAGCATTGCTAATTTCGTTTAGGAAACTTGTACACGGACGCAGGTGATAACTATTTCTGTATGAAAGTAGTCTGTGGACTTTCCTAATATATATTTTGTAACAGCGCTAATTCTGCATGTATGTACATGCAAAGCTTCAGGCGATGAAAGTGAACTTTCCTGATGGCGTTGTGACCACTAGTCTTCTTTGTAGCGAATATTCTGTCATTGTTTGGTTCCACATCGTTTGATACAGACGTCTTCACTTCTAATAATGTCATTTATCACAAAATTCAATGCAGTTTCTGCTATTGAGTACAAACGCTGTGCAGAATTAACAGTGAACAAGCAGTATCCAATCGTTAACATGGTGCATGTGGACACGAGATACGGGAAGTCTGTGCTTGTAACGCTGGAAGATGGCGAGTACCGCTATCGTGTATATCTACCTAAGAGATATGTCAACGTCTTTACAGATGAAGAGCTCCGTCATATAAACCCTAGCGACCTACATCTCGTGTTTCGAGGAATGAGGAACCAAACAGCGCAGGTGGAGATAGTACCTTGTTAAGGTAACAACCTACATTACTACTTTTAATAAACAATTTTTATCATTGTGTGTGTGTGTGTGTGTGTGTATGTGTGTAGTTTCAACTTCCAGGGCTTAACACTTTAATAATTGAATTTGCATGTACGTGATACATGTATCGTTGATTCTAATTAGTATTTACACAAGTTTCATTGAATAATAATAATATTTGGTTCGATTAGAAATTATTTGAAAGTACATTAACTTTATGTGATAAATGTATCATTGATTCTAAGTAGTATTTACAAGTTTCGTTGAATAATATTTGGTTTGATTACAAATTATTTGAAAGTACATTAACTTTATGAAAATGACATATACTTGAAAAAAAAGTTTACTCACTTAACGCATTGATTCTTTCTTTCCACTGACTGTGCGTGTGCGCGTGATAATTGAATATTTATCATACAAATTATGGTTTATTTTAATTTATTTCGTTATAAACCTCTGAATATGTAAGCAATTATTTGTAAAGTACATTAAATTATGTGAAATGCTACACCGAAAGATTCAAATCATACCTTATTGGTGCTGTCAACTATTTGTATGTAGGAATTTCTACCGACGTTTGCAGCAGCAGCAGCAGCAATACACAATACGCGTTACATTAAAACTAGCATGATTATATTATTCATTGATGTACAAACAATTTACATAGCACACACACACACACACAAACAATAGGCTAACATTTATTGTTAAGCCGTTAACGTATGGATTTGTCATCAGTAACAGCACACGCACAGGTAATTACATTATAAACTAGGAATTTCTTCCGACATCTGCGAGCGAGAGAGAGAGAGAGACATGATATATCACTGTAAAACCGATGACATAAAGAGAGTGAGAGTGCTAGCATATATGTTGGGTATATTAATTTCTAAATCGCAGTCAATGACCGTCATGTGTCAAATTAGAAGTAGGACGCAATGAGGTAGGCGATAAATATATTTCCTGGTGATATATTTTAGTATCACTAATTACAATAATCCATAAGTAGCACGACTTACTGACGCTTATGTAAAACCGATGACATAAAGAGAGAGAGAGCTAGTGAGAGAGAGGGGGGGAGAGAGAGAGAGAGAGAGAGAGAGAGAGAGAGAGAGAGAGAGAGAGAGAGAGAGAGAGAGAGAGACATGATATATCACTGTAAAACCGATGACATAAAGAGAGTGAGAGTGCTAGCATATATGTTGGGTATATTAATTTCTAAATCACAGTCAATGACCATCATGTGTCAAATTAGAAGTAGGACGCAATGAGGTAGGCGATAAATATATTTCCTGGTGATATATTTTAGTATCACTAATTACAATAATCCATAAGTAGCACGACTTACTGACGCTTATGTAAAACCGATGACATAAAGAGAGAGAGAGCTAGTGAGAGAGAGGGAGAGAGAGAGAGAGAGAGAGAGAGAGAGAGAGAGAGAGAGAGAGAGAGAGAGAGAGAGAGATGTTACATAAATGACGAAATATTATTATTTCATTGTTTACGATATATATTTAATTAATACAAAAATGAATTTTTAAAATGGTCTGTAAAGCATATTTAAGTTTGTGTACAGCGACACCGTAATCGCTTTGAATAAGGGAATTCTTGTCAACGTTTGCAGCGAGAGAGAGACATACACAATGTGTGTGTGTGTGTGTGATATTTAACATGATTTTTATGCTGATTGTATTGGTATGTTACAGGATCTGTGCAGGTTGCTTGTCCTACAAGTACAACACAATTATATATAAACTTTTCGAAAAAATATCAATTTTATAATGTATTTATTTATGAATTGTGAATTTATAAACTTTTCAAAAAATTTTAAAATATTGTTAATATGTTTAATCATTTAAACAAATTATGGCTTTATTTTAATTTATTTCACTATACACCTCTGAACATGTGTACAATTAATTTTTTTTTTTTTGTGAACTGTATTACTTGTGGGAACCATTACATCAGAAGATTTGTATGAATTTCAACCACCGTTTTCATCTGTAACAACATGCGTGTATAATTTTAATTTATTTCACTATACACCACTGAACCTATGTGTGTAATTATTTTGTAAACTGCGTTACCTGTGGAGGAACTGTTGCAGCAAACGTTAACACTAGAACGATTATATTATTATTCAGTGATATATACATACAATTTACTTATTAAACACTTCAAGGATTGGATTTCTACTCGTCATTTGTAACGATATACATACAATTACATTAAACCTGTACAACGGACGCAGAGAGAGAGAGGACACATGTAAGTAGTTGACAACAACACACACGCACACACAGTTAATATTTGTCAACTATATATATTTCTAAAATCATATACAGACCCCCCTAACAAGGATCAATCACACTGACTGATACATCCTGCATTATAAAACTATTAATTAATTATTTAATACATTGAAAAATGAAGTCGACGTTTTGACAACGAGTGAGAGAGAGAGAGAGAGAGGGCGCTTGTAAGTAGTTCAATACTCTGTGGCAACGTACACAGTTAATATTTGTCGAATATATAAAATTTCTAAAATCATATACATGCGCGGTATTGACCACTAACGAGAGAGAGAGGAGAAACGGTTTGAACATAACGTTTGACAATGAGAGAGAGAGAGAGAGTGAGAGAGAGACTGTGAGCTAAAATTATTTAACCATCACACCGACTACTCTACTCAATGTACACAGTGAGAGAGAGAGAGTGAGGGAGAGGAGAAACGGTTTGAACATAACATTTGACAACGAGAGAGAGAGAGAGAGAGTTTATATCGTGATGGATAACTATGTCTAGAGACGGAGAGAGAGGGAGGGAGAGTTACTTACATTCAAAGAGAGAATTGATATCGACAACAATCATGATCATATAGTTTGAATTTCCCACCACAGAAAACAAATGTTGGCAGATCTGTTCTATACACGATAATGCAAGATTGGTAACCCTGATCATATATTTTAATATATACACTATATAACACATGCACACATATCAAGTTTGATCCATGCATAGGTTGGTAAACCTGATCATATAGATTTAATATACATTATAACATGCGACAAATTTGAACTCATGCAAAGGTTGGTAACTCTGATCATATATTTTAATATATACACTATAATGCATCAAGTTGGAACCCACCACCCACCCTCTGATATGCAAATCAGCTTTATTAAAAAAATAAAAAATTATATTCACGGATGCGGGTGGTCCATTGAACCCCTCCCCACCCCCACACACCCCCTTGATATGCAAATCAATTTAATTAAAAAATTAAAAAAATAAACAATTTTATTCGCGGAAATTCGCGGATGCTGTGGTCCCTTGGGATGCTGCGGGTCCAGCGGTTCGCTGATCTTGACACAGATCAGCGAAAAAGTCGCGGATGCTGTGGTCCAGATACGCCCTGCGGGCTGAGTTAGAACCCTCATTTTCCCCCTACTCACATTGTACAGTGATCTGCGTGGAACTGGGCCGATCCTAGGAGGTGGATTTGGTACGTCAAACAAAGTCGGTATGGCATTAGGTTTCAGTTTTTTCCAACCATCTACTCGTGCCTGTTCAAATTGTGAACTTTCAAAATGAACCTAAAAGTGCAAAGGTGTATTACATTTTTAGTCGTTATGATTAACATTCACAAACTTTTAAGGAACAACCATTAAATTTACCTCACACAGACGCATTCCCTTGGTTAGTATAAATTTGTCTCGTCTCATATTTTGAATCCATTTTGCACATCGAATAGGGTCTGCCGGAAATTTGAATGTTCTAAACTTAGTTTCTGTTCGATTTTTGCAATTTACAGCACAACAACCAGTCATTATGATTATGAGATGTAGTACAACAATCTGCAAAACATACTACATAACATTAATAATATCTCTAACACCAGTATTTATAACCTTGTTTTCACTGACAAGATGAGATGATTATTATACATATTCGTGTGTAATACATAAATCAAATTAGTACACTAAGGTTATAACCCTGATATGTAAAAATATTAATATTTACATACATAATTTACATTAAATAATGCAACGCACAGCGTGCTTACATTGCTCCCGCCACATTACATTTAAAAGTCTCGGAGCAAAGATGGCGGGTGCGAATACTTATTCCTATAGACTTGCGTCTACGGGGAGGTCCTCGGAGCTGTTAACCGACTAATCTGGCGACGTGGTGGGGGCACTGGAGGGGCGAGCGAAGGTGCGTCCCATCACATCTATTAATCGTACGGGCAGACGCTGCTTGTGTGATACATTCGCATTCTGGGCTAACAAGCGTCTGCCCGTACGATTAATAGATGGGATGGGCTGTGGCTGCGCTCTATCCGAGTCTTTGTAGACTTGACGATAAACCTGTAACTTATTTTCGGTTTGTTTAGCTGTGTGCGGTGTTCCTACGTGTGTTCTCTCGTAAGCAGAAATACTTATGTATTTTATGTAATCGTTCAGCCCTACAGAATGCGAATTCTAATATGCCGTTTACAATAAGAACTCTTACTGAACTCTTTGCTGCATAAATCACATTTTACGGCAGTAGTAATTGTTTTCATTTTTTCATTGTTTTCATTGAACTTAAATTTAATAAGCAAATTTCAGATGAAACTAACAACTAAACTTTATTTATTCTTCCCATAATGGTCCTGTATTTTGTTTAATATACTTTCTGAAGTGACAGTTTGGGAATACAGTACTGCTGCATTGTGCTATCCTACCACATGCACTTCTGGCAGCTGGGTTCTAACAGCAGATTATTGTTCAGATTAAAAGTTGTACATGCTTGCACGCTGTAACATGGCCAGAGGTTACATAACCTAGACATATACCATCAGATTTAATAAATATATAGCAGTAAGGTAAATAGATAATATAATGATAAGAGTAGCCAAGAAGAGAGGAACCATGGAAGAAGAAAGAAGAAGAAGTGCCACAAGAAGCAGTAAACCTAAACACTGCTCGACACTACAACCATACTATAACTGACACAAACTAATGGACAAATTAAATTCACTTTAAGCTGTCAAGCGAGTCAGTGAATAACTTAAGTGAAATGTGACATTTTAATAAAAAATAATTAAATAAGAAACCGAATAATGGGATATCAGCATCAGCATTTGGCTGAGAATAAATCAACTATGACTAGTAATTATTAATGCCAAGGACTAAGATTAGCGATGGCCACAATATGAGATTGAAGCTGTATTACAGTCTCAAATGTGCTTATGACAAGAAAAAAATGTTTGTAAGAGGTAACCTTATATTAATAAGCTACCTCATCAAGGTACCGAACTGTGAACTAATAAAGGTTATTAAGGCATAAATCCGATACAAACGGTATGCCTCAGCAATGCCTAAAACAAACAATCATCAGTAAGGTGATTAGTAGGAAAGACTAGAAGTGTAATTCACATACACGGAACAATCTCTATACCCAAACTTAGCGATAAGCATTATTAATATGATATACGATTAATAGTTCAATTGTTAATTGATAGCATGGAGCAAAATAATGTGAAACAAAATGTCATAGTGAGTAAGTATAGTTAATAGCAATGTATAAGTTAAGGTTTAATCATAATATTCAGTAAATAAATATCAGGACGGATATAATAGTGTTCTAACATAAACGTTTAAGTGAAAAAACGCGATGTGGAACACAAACAATATTGATAAGAGAGTGTAATCGTCGGCCTTGATTAGCAGACGACAGCGTGGAGCCAAGTACCTGAACATTGTTTATTAAAAAAAATGTCAGTGAAAGTGTAGATAAACCAGTGTCAAACTATATCAAATTGAAGAGGAAAAAATATCCTTTAATTTGATAGCGATACGACCCCGATCGCAACAATAACAAGTGCGTGACAGGCGTTAGCATCATTTGCACAAAATGCATAAGAAATCTGTTTATCAACACTAACAACAACGACGGCTGTCAATCATTCTGGCGAGAGTCGGTTAAAAAACTGTTAGTGACCGTTGAAAAGACAATACGTCACTTTCGTAACGCCTGGCTAAGCCAATCAGAAAATAGCTTAATAATTAAAATAATCGCCTAAGGCTTATCAAACCACAGGGTATATAAGGAACAGCGGCTTATTGCCATTAGACACTTTTTACTTTCATTCGGAGCGGAAGGTGCGCTCGTCTCATCAAAATTTTCTAACTGATAGTTTCATTGTAATAGTGCATCGATGGAATCTTTTTGGCAACAACAAAAAGTAACTTCAAGATATTCTACATTGAACCAGTGCAATTAAGTGCAGTATTATTTTATTTAGTGCGGGAAAATAACGAACAGAAGAAATAATTAAATAATATCAGATACGGCCTTTTTTAGTCAGAAGCAGGCCAATATTCTCTGTTCATGTGCGTGTGTAGTGAATAACAATGGTCATTATAATCCGATCATTGATGTGTTTAATTGAATTTTAATCGAAAGATTAAAAACACAGAGGTAACAGGGTGACAATTTATTCATTACGCCGAGTGCGATAACCTATATGTTTTGATAAACAAATCTGTACTGACGCATAACACTGAAACATTTTTCTGTACTACACCATGTCTAAATTTATTTAATGGATTTGTCAATCCTATTTAAGTTGGATGTTAGTCATAAGTGATCTCAACATATAACTTTGTAAATCATAAATCAAGCGTCACGAACGCCTAACCTATAAGATAGGTTTTATTTTATATTAGTAACCTAAAAGGCATTACTAGTCGATATTATATCAGAAAATAATTAGCTATTGTGTAGGCATTAGCATTCTTTTTTGTGTTTAAAAGAACTTACGCCTGAGATATAAATAATATTAATGTTTAAAGTAAAGAGTATCTGGACTTAACCAGAATTATTGTTTATGCAAGCTGAGCCAGTCGTATAGGGTATGTAACAAAATCTTTGCAATTGTACATCAATGTATTCTATTAATTATATTTGTTTGAATTCGCTGTCAAGGGTACAAATAAAACCCCATTATTAGCAGCATAACTTGACTTAATTTATTTCTAAAAAACAGATAAATAATTCATTCAGAAGAATCAAAACAACCTTCAGTTGTGATTAAATATTGTTGAATTGCATTGCCATAAGGGCAATAAACAATCATTTTAACTTTTTAAAATTATTATTTGATTCTATTAATGGGTTTTCCACGGGATTTTCCCGAAATAAACCTGTGTGGCGCCCATTATTAAACAAGGTAACCTAACCTTGTAGATAAAGTGAGTTGGTTTTGTAAACCGTCTTGGCAGCTTATTGCTGTATTGAACTTCTGAACTTCCAGAGAACACGAACAGGTACGTGGAAGTGTATTTTATTAATTCTATTGTCCAGACGTTACTAGACTGTACGTACTTAGACGACTATCAACCTGGAGGAGGAGTTTCGCTGCTAGCATCAGCAAGACGGTCACCATCATCAAGCGACCAGCTAGTACACTTTATTTTTAAATTTAAACAACGTGAGTGTTCAAATAACATTCACACAATTATTTTTTTTTTTATCTAAAGGAATTCTTTTCAGACAATTATAATTTTGCAGTTGTAAACACACTTTTAATCACATCTGATGCTACATTTTAACTATTTTATAAAATTAGTAACTTTCAATTCTCAATTACTACAACGGTTAAATATTTTACAACTCAGTAACAAATTAATAAACATAAATAATTATTCGTTACAAATTAGCGACCAGCAACGTGAGGCTGAAAAATATTAAACGAAAATATTCTTTATATTTTAAATCAACCCGGCAGACACAAAAGAACAAACATGCCACACACACATCAGTACGACACAAGATACAAGGACAGCCGAGTAGGAGAGGTACAACCAGATACAGAGACATATGAGACACAACCCACACACGAGATGGAAGTCATTACCATTAATAACATAGAAACTCAACCCGAAGAAACACCCCATGTAGAACCGGAAGTGGAAGTGAGGGTCAACCACCAACCCAGATTATCTGAAAAACCCGCACAAGCAGAGAATACGGACTTCCAGGAAGCAATGATGAGAGTGATGATGGAACTGAAAGAAGATGGTAAAAAATCCCGGGCGGAGAATCAGAGGAATGTAGAGTTATTAAATAAAAATATGGAAGCGATTAACAGGAAAATGGATGACGGCCAGAAAAATATCGAATCATTAAGAGAGGATCTCCATAAAAAATTAGACGATACCAATAGATCCATGGACGCGTTGAACCGCAAAATAGATGACGGCAGTAGAGCCTTAAGAGAAGAGTTGAACACCACATTAAATAAGATTAGCCAGAAAATGGATGAAATGAATAAGAAATATACGGAAGAATCCGGTCAGACAACAAGAGGAGAATTATGAAACGACAGCAATTCAGAAACTGAAGAAGTACCCAATGATGAAACCACAGAAGAGTTGCAACCTGAAGATGAGGTCAAACAAACTGAGAATGAAGGGGACTCAAATACATTATTAACTGAAAATGAGTTTGACAGAAACCAGGAAGATATTCACGACAAGGAGATCGATACCGGAAGTATAGAGAACACTCAGGTAATTAAGGAAGCGCAAGAGTTAGTAGCCGAGAAGGAAGAATTAGAACAAAATAATCTGCCCATGTGTGATGATCAAGTGGAGACAAAAGAATTACCCAGAAATACAACTACCAAACAAGTGAATTCGAAGGTTAAAATTCATGAAGAGAGGAACAAAATTATTAAGAAAAAGGAAGAAAGAAGAATAATACGTCCAAAGAAGACTAGGGTAACAAAAGAATTAATCGAAATGACTCGAAGTGGTCTAGTTAATATGATTTATTTCCCAGTCATCAACCGTAAAGAAGGGACCTATAGGAAGGAGTATCGAAGGAGCTTCATGAAGATGGACGAAGAGAAGAAATGTGCTACAACAAAGAAGACTATAACCAATAAAATACTTAAAGCAGATATTTCCAAAGGGAGAATAAGACATTCTAAGAAAAGAAAAGGGTATCAAGAACAACTGGACCGGATCATTGAAGGGTATGCCCAAGAAATAAAGGAATTACGGAATAAGAGGGACCAATCAATGGAAAAATCCAACCAGGAAACTAATGACGATCAACCAGAGTTAGAAGAGGTACTAGACGTTAATAATAACAAAGACCAGGAGTACACTGGACACATGGATACCAAAGATGATGAGAGGAAGAAGGCGAGAAAACGGGAAGCCGATGACTATCTGGTAGCCGCAAAGTGGAAGAACCGCATGATAGGGATAGGGTGCCAAATACCACAAACATGTAGTACTAGAGACAGATATGAAAAAGGATACCTGTGAAACGTAATTGTCCCAAATAATGAACCCAATAGAGTGGAAAGCACAATGTAACCCCAAATATGTAGACCATAAATGTGATTACTGTTAAAAAACAGATAAATTTTAGTGGTATACAACATTTACCACCGGAATATTTAGTGTATAAAAATTTTAAAAATAACTACCATAAACGGATTCATTTAGTGATTAGAAGGATCATGTATTATGCCCAAGGTATTGAAAGTGACTAATTGCCTATAGCAAACCTATTTGCCATATTGTGTTATAAAAAGTGTGTAGTATTAGTGTATAGGCCAAACTATTTGTTACCTATCAAATAAGAGCCAGATTTATCAGGCTGAATGGTAGAAAAATGTGTATTGTAAACCAAATAATTTAAGGAGGAGAAAGATATCTATTATATCATATAGAACCAAAGGTAGCATATAACAAAATTATACCTAGGATAATGACATAAAATTACTCTAATACTCCTATGTTAGATTAATTTAAAGAGGAAATACTATTATTTTATAACTAAAATTACTATGCTATATTTAAAGAAAAGAAAAATGTTTATCAAATGAGTATTATATGTAACAAGATGTTTATCAAATGAATATTGTATACCTCTCATAAAACTAAAATATTATATAAAATCATCCAGAATAAGTGAAAACCACCATCACTTGAAGGAGTAGAGAAGAAGAAAACAAAGAGAGTAACATGAAAGAAGGATATTATTATGGAAAGTAGAGAGAGAGAAAAATGTTTATTAAATGAACAATGTAACCCCAAGAATGTCTATAAAATCAGATAATAATATGTTGTTATTATATTATCACATTGTATTGTAATTATCAAATATTGTATACTCCATAAACAAGAATTAAAATCATCCAGAATAAGTGAAAACCACCATCACTTGAAGGAGTAGAGAAGAAGAAAACAAAGAGAGTTAATTATAAAGATGGCAATTATTATTGTGGAATGAAGAGAAAGAAAAATGTTATTTAATTACCAAATATTGTATGTAACAAGGTATGTCAGAGAACATCTAACAAAAACGATTAGTATATGTATGCTGTAAACCCTGATAAGTCAGGATAAGTGTAAATTATTGATGAGAGAAAAACTAGTACTCTATTGTAATAATGAAATATTGTAGACTCTATATGTAAGAAACAACAGCATAATTATATAAGGATCAATGTAAGTGTGTAATTTTAAGAATACTCAAGTAAACCAAAACAAATTGTCAACTAGTATAAAAAGGTAACAATATGGCTAATAAAAAGCATGGCCGAGAATGTCAAGTCTGAAAAGAAATAATTACCTGTGAAAAGGAAGTATGTTAGAAAGTATAAAAGAAGGAAATGTGATACAAATGAAAACCTCTAATACCTTGAATATTATATTGAATATGTTATATTATTGAAAATGAATGATATGTTATATTTTATGTGTTGTGATAGTGCAACTATTGCCAGGTGCAATTTTTATTTTTCTCAGACAGAGATGAGGATGCCTCTGATTCTGAGTATGTGTAATGAGGAACGGCGGAGAATGTATGCCACAGCGAGCCACTCTGATTCCGAACCCACTACAAAAGTTAGGGAATTATATAGTAATGTATCAAGGACTATTATTAAAGAATCTGTGAGGTAAAAAATGTAAGAACCATTGAGATTATCACCAAAATAAAGATATGTAATGAGAAAGAAAAATTTAATATGATAAGACAGGAAATTGTTAATTTAAGAAGTGAAATCTATTGTAATTAAGTGACTTAAAATGTGAGAAACTTGAAAAAATACTAGTAAGCTAAGAATTATATCACTAGCCAAGAACTCAAACTAGTGTAACACACTAATAGTATGTTAAAGGTCAATGTAAAGAGTACAAGACAAAAAACAGTAGTAGTATACTAAAAACTGAAATGAAATGATAATTTTATCAAAAAATCAAATTCTCTCTCAAATTATCAATTTTGAGGGAGGAGTATATGTAACATGACCAGAGGTTACATAACCTAGACATATACCATCAGATTTAATAAATATATAGCAGTAAGGTAAATAGATAATATAATGATAAGAGTAGCCAAGAAGAGAGGAACCATGGAAGAAGAAAGAAGAAGAAGTGCCACAAGAAGCAGTAAACCTAAACACTGCTCGACACTACAACCATACTATAACTGACACAAACTAATGGATAAATTAAATTCACTTTAAGCTGTCAAGCGAGTCAGTGAATAACTTAAAGGAAATGTGACATGTTAATAAAAAATAATTAAATAAGAAACCGAATAATGGGATATCAGCATCAGCATTTGGCTGAGAATAAATCAACTATGACTAGTAATTATTAATGCCAAGGACTAAGATTAGCGATGGCCACAATATGAGATTGAAGCTGTATTACAGTCTCAAATGTGCTTATGACAAGAAAAAAATGTTTGTAAGAGGGAACCTTATATTAATAAGCTACCTCATCAAGGTACCGAACTGTGAACTAATAAAGGTTATTAAGGCATAAATCCGATACAAACGGTATGCCTCAGCAATGCCTAAAACAAACAATCATCAGTAAGGTGATTAGTAGGAAAGACTAGAAGTGTAAATCACATACACGGAACAATCTCTATACCCAAACTTAGCGATAAGCATTATTAATATGATATACGATTAATAGTTCAATTGTTAATTGATAGCATGGAGCAAAATAATGTGAAACAAAATGTCATAGTGAGTAAGTATAGTTAATAGCAATGTATAAGTTAAGGTTTAATCATAATATTCAGTAAATAAATATCAGGATGGATATAATAGTGTTCTAACATAAACGTGATGTGGAACACAAACAATATTGATAAGAGAGTGTAATCATCGGCCTTGATTAGCAGACGACAGCGTGGAGCCAAGTACCTGAACATTGTTTATTAAAAAAAATGTCAGTGAAAGTGTAGATAAACCAGTGTCAAACTATATCAAATTGAAGAGGAAAAAATATCCTTTAATTTGATAGCGATACGACCCCGATCGCAACAATAACAAGTGCGTGACAGGCGTTAGCATCATTTGCACAAAATGCATAAGAAATCTGTTTATCAACACTAACAACAACGACGGCTGTCAATCATTCTGGCGAGAGTCGGTTAAAAAACCGTTAGTGACCGTTGAAAAGACAATACGTCACTTTCGTAACGCCTGGCTAAGCCAATCAGAAAATAGCTTAATAATTAAAATAATCGCCTAAGGCTTATCAAACCACAGGGTATATAAGGAACAACGGCTTATTGCCGTTAGACACTTTTTACTTTCATTCGGAGCGGAAGGTGCGCTCGTCTCATCAAAATTTTCTAACTGATAGTTTCATTGTAATAGTGCATCGATGGAATCTTTTCGGCAACAACAAAAAGTAACTTCAAGATATTCTACATTGAACCAGTGCAATTAAGTGCAGTATTATTTTATTTAGTGCGGGAAAATAACGAACAGAAGAAATAATTAAATAATATCAGATACGGCCTTTTTTAGTCAGAAGCAGGCCAATATTCTCTGTTCATGTGCGTGTGTAGTGAATAACAATGATCATTATAATCCGATCATTGATGTGTTTAATTGAATTTTAATCGAAAGATTGAAAACACAAAGGTAACAGGGTGACAATTTATTCATTACGCCGAGTGCGATAACCTATATGTTTTGATAAACAAATCTGTACTGACGCATAACACTGAAACATTTTTCTGTACTACACCATGTCTAAATTTATTTAATGGATTTGTCAATCCTATTTAAGTTGGATGTTAGTCATAAGTGATCTCAACATATAACTTTGTAAATCATAAATCAAGCGTCACGAACGCCTAACCTATAAGATAGGTTTTATTTTATATTAGTAACCTAAAAGGCATTACTAGTCGATATTATATCAGAAAATAATTAGCTATTGTGTAGGCATTAGCATTCTTTTTTGTGTTTAAAAGAACTTACGCCTGAGATATAAATAATATTAATGTTTAAAGTAAAGAGTATCTGGACTTAACCAGAATTATTGTTTATGCAAGCTGAGCCAGTCGTATAGGGTATGTAACAAAATCTTTGCAATTGTACATCAATGTATTCTATTAATTATATTTGTTTGAATTCACTGTCAAGGGTACAAATAAAACCCCATTATTAGCAGCATAACTTGACTTAATTTATTTCTAAAAAACAGATAAATAATTCATTCAGAAGAATCAAAACAACCTTCAGTTGTGATTAAATATTGTTGAATTGCATTGCCATAAGGGCAATAAACAATCATTTTAACTTTTTAAAATTATTATTTGATTCTATTAATGGGTTTTCCACGGGATTTTCCCGAAATAAACCTGTGTGGCGCCCATTATTAAACAAGGTAACCTAACCTTGTAGATAAAGTGAGTTGGTTTTGTAAACCGTCTTGGCAGCTTATTGCTGTATTGAACTTCTGAACTTCCAGAGAACACGAACAGGTACGTGGAAGTGTATTTTATTAATTCTATTGTCCAGACGTTACTAGACTGTACGTACTTAGACGACTATCAACCTGGAGGAGGAGTTTCGCTGCTAGCATCAGCAAGACGGTCACCATCATCAAGCGACCAGCTAGTACACTTTATTTTTAAATTTAAACAACGTGAGTGTTCAAATAACATTCACACAATTATTTTTTTTTTTATCTAAAGGAATTCTTTTCAGACAATTATAATTTTGCAGTTGTAAACACACTTTTAATCACATCTGATGCTACATTTTAACTATTTTATAAAATTAGTAACTTTCAATTCTCAATTACTACAACGGTTAAATATTTTACAACTCAGTAACAAATTAATAAACATAAATAATTAATTCGTTACAACGCGTGCGCACACACGCACGCACATACATACAAAGTATTCTTAACTGCCCATTAAACAAAACATTAAATTTTGTTTCTAAAAATAACTAAAAATTACAAATGTCTACAAGATAATTCTTCTTATTCTCTTTTCTTTCAAACATTAGGCCTGCTGCCTGTTATGCTCTTGACCATGGCAGAACTGACATTTCACCACTGCCAGAGAGAAATCAGCTACATAGCAACTGTGTGTGTGTGTGTGTGTGTGTGTGTGTGTGTGTGTGTGTGTGTGTGTGTGTGTGTGTGTGTGTGTGTGTGTGTGTGTGTGTGTGTGTGTGTGTGTGTGTGTGTGTGTGTGTGTGTGTGTGTGTGTGTGTGTGTGTGTGTGTGTGTGTGTGTGTGTGTGTGTGTGTGTGTGTGTGTGTGGCCCAGAGACACCAGACAAGACTGCTGTATTATTACTCGGCAATATGGGTGTGCAGGCAGACTGACTAATTTTTGTTTAGTAAAGTAACAGTATTATAGAGCGATCATACAATAAACAGTATAAATTCCACACAGTTAAATGTGTGTTCTAATTTCTTTTAGTCTAACAGCTAGATGGATTCTTACACTTTTTTCAAATTTATGAGCCATGGGGTCAAAGAATTTTGAAATTTCTAAAACTGTACAGTATATTCAGATTTTTGTTAAAATTCTCTTTAATCGATGACCCACATGGAATTTGTGATTTTGTCAAACTTTTGCCCCACTTTTTGAAACCTGGTGTCCCATCTTGCTGTATAAGGAAAAGTCAAGAACTACTTTTACAAGAAATTGTGTGGTTGTAACAGGAATTTTACATTTCCCTGGAACGAATCCAATTGTTATCTCACTGAAATGTATTTCAATTGTGAAAGCATTACATATCAAGTAACTGAATGTAATGAGCATGCACGCACACTCGCACGTGCGCGCGCACGCACACACACAATACTTATTTTTTACTTGTTTGTTCCATAACATTGATTACAGTTGCAGCAAAATTGATCAAAATGACATCAAATACATGTACATGTATACATGTACTACCCTCAAAACACGAAAAAAGTCATTTTTTGAAAAGCGTCTGTGTGTAGATTTTTTTCTATGGCCAACGATAACAGCCGCAAATTCAAACATAATCAAATAATTTTTTGCATATAGCCCTGAATTGTAGAGTTCTCACGACCTATTGATTTTGGTGAAGATCAGTTAAGAGAAAGGGGTAGTTTACCTGCAACATTTAATGTTTTAATAAGGGTAATTTTTTCTATGACGAACGATAACTGCCGTAAAGTCAAACAGAATCAAATAATTTTTTGCATACTTCCCTAATGTGTAGAGCACTCAAGGTCTTTTGATTTTGGTGAAGATCGGTGGAGAGAAAGGGGTAGTTTACCTGCAACGTTTTATGTTTTTATATGTGTACTACGTTATCGGCAACAAAGAAGTAGTTTAGTGTAAAAATTCCTTCCCGGGCTGTTTGAGCAAAGTACAATGTTTGTAATATATTTATAATATATAATAATATATATTATATATATATATATATTGTAACATCACAAGATGTCACCTAACCTAAGTGTATGTTATTAGATTTCACAAAACAAAATAACCATGTAAATAGGTATAGAATAGTCAAAATAAACAAGAAAGAAGAAACCAAGAGAGAAGAATAAAGCAGAAGTGCCATGGGAAACAGTAACCCAATAGCTGTTTGACACTGCAACTAGACTGAGACTAAAACGAACTAATGGACAGAATAGATTTAAATTCAACTGTCAATTCAGTAAATGGTTAATGTAAACCGAATGTCATTTATAAACAAAAAACAAACGAATTAGCAGTTAAATACTGTGAAAGCAAAATCAGCATTTTTCTGATAATAAATGTGACTATAAACAAGTAGATAATGAAGGCCAAAACCAATGTTAACAATGGCTATATCATAGGAACTAAGATGTATTTCTGCATCAAATATACCTGTCAGAAAAGAGGGCTAACTATATAAGAGAATCTTATACCAATAAGATGTCTCTGTAATTTACCAAATTGAGAACCCATAGGCATTATAAAGGCCAAATTTCAGTGTAGGCGATATTCTACACTTAACAAACTTAGACCAAACATTAGTCAATAAAGTGACTATTAATAATTATCACCAGTGCAAAATAAAATGCACCAGAACAATGGTTATGCATTAACATAACGAAAAATGATATTAAAACGATAGGTTTAGCCACGATTTTATTTGTAAATAGTAGTTCAAAACTAACTAACAGTAAACAAAATGTCATTAGTCAGTAGGTTCATTTATTACTATGTATAGAATTAAGGTGTAAAAGTAAAGTTCAGTGAAAAAAAACGTCAGTACAGTATTAATGGAGTCCACACATAAACATTTGTTTAATAAAATGTTATGTGGAAACGAGAAAGGTTAACTAAAAAGTGTAAAATCGGCGACTCATAAAGAGCAGACGACAGTAAGAATAGTGTACCCGAACATTGATTTCCTAACAATGTCGGTTAAGGTGAAGATAATCCGAGATCGAGTGATATCAATTTAAAGGAAACAAAACAATCTTTAATTTGATAATAATATCAACTCAATCGTGACGGTATTAAGTGTATGACAACTGTTAGCATCATTTCATAAATGTATATCAGGAATCTTGTACCAATAATAATAACAATGACAACAGACGCGACCTGTCAATCATCTCAACATTCGACGGTTAGAAAACCGTTACCAACCGCCAAAAAGTGATACGTCATTTTTCGTCTCACCTGTCTGGACCAATAGGAAAATTAGTTATAAAATGATAATTTTACCTAAGCCCAATCCAACAGGTGGGTATAAAAAGACAGACCGGCGAATTTTGAGAGAGACCTTTATCATCTAACGAGCTGAACAGACGTACGCTCGTCTCCGTCATGTTTCATCTTATAACACATAGCGTCAGCTACCTTGTACTCTGGAACCAATAGTTAACAACGAGAAACTTTACTTCAAATGCATCATCAATCATCTACAGTGTTCAAGTGCAGTTTATTTTAATTTTGTGCGGGAATAACGAACAGAAAAGAATTTATTGTCAGTATTCACGATCCATTTTTATCAGAAGAGGATCGAATTTCTGTTCTTGTGCGAATTAGTGCTGAAAGAAAGTAATCTCTATAATCCGATTACTTAAGTGATAAAAGGTTTTAATTAAAATAATTAAAACCACGAAGGTAAAAGGGCAATCATTATTATTCTTGATCTGAGCGCAATAACTTGTATTTTGCTACCATAACCTGTACTGACGCAAAACACAAAAACAGTATCTACGATTACACCACGTTTCAATTTTTTATTCAAATTTGTTATTAGTAAGTAAGCTATATGTTAGTGGTAAGGGTCCTCAATTGAATAATATTGTCATTAGAAAAGCAAGCGTTAATGAAGCGCACGATCTTACAATAGATCGTTTTTTTTATTTTAATTACTTGGTCAAAGTAACTTCAACTTTTTTGATCAATTGTATCATTGGATACTGTGTAGGCATAATTGTTTTCTTTCGTGTCTCAAAGAATTCACTACTGAGATAATAATAATAATATCGATAATAATCACAATAATACTAATAGTAGTAATTGTAATAATTTTATATTACAATAAATAGTATCTTGACTTAACCAAATTTATAACTCATGTTCTGAGCCAGCCGTATGAGGCATATAATAATTAAGTTTTCATTGTACAACTTTATATGTTATATTATGTGTATTTTTTGAATTCACTAGAAGGGTGCAAATAAACCCATTATTAACAGCATCACCTGATTTGATTTATTTTATTTTTTCTGAATAATTAAATAGTTTCTTTTATTAAACTTAAACAACCTTCTGTTGTGTTTGACACATTGGAATAGCATAGCCAAAAAGTGGTATTCAACTATTTTAAATTTTCTATTCATCTATTAATTTTTATGAAAGGGTTTTACACGGGATTTTCCCTGAATAAATCCGTGTGGCGCCCATTAATTTAATAAACAAGGTGACATAACCTTGCAACTAAAGGGAGTTGATGAATGTAAGCTGAGTTGACAGTTTAGTGAGCTTCAAGTAAACGCAATCAGGTACGTAAAAGTATATGTTTGTTTATGATATTGTCCAGACTTTACAGGACTTGACTTACTCAGACTACCTGTAATCAGAAGAAGTTTCTACAACCAGTTTCAACCAGACGAGATCTACTATCAAGCAATCAACTGCCATACTTCATGTTTTAATTTAAGATAATCTAACATTTAAATATAATCAACTTTATTATTTTTTGATTAATACAAGGGAATTCTTTAAAAACAAGAGTATTTAAACCTTTGTAAACACTGTGAGTAACTTGAATGTTGTATGGTAAAATATTTTACTACATTGGTCACCTTCAAGTAGAAACAACCATTCTCAACATTGAGTTATCTCCAAGGAACACTTCACCCATAGATGACTTTTGTTTTAGTGAGACTTTTAATACTTTAACCACAAATTTAAATTTAAACAATAACCACTCTTTTATTTATTTTGGTTCAAGTTAATTAAACGTAACGTAAATTCGATTATAATAAACATACGATTATAATAATAAACATAATAATAACTTTTAAAATAACACCCCGAATAAGATTTAAATATTATAAATTGACGCATCCAATGTGTGGCAGAAATAACCACGAAACACACACACGTTATTACGTTATATTATAAATTGGCGCCCAACGTGGGGCAGAAATAACCACGAAACACACACACACACACGTTATTACGTTATATTACAAATTGGCGCACCAACTACTGTGGCTTAAAAAATATTAAATAAATATATTTTTTATATTTTATATTAGCCCGGTAGACACGAAAAAATTAACATGCCGCACACCCATCAGTACGATACCAGATATAAGGACAGTAGGGTAGGAGAGATGCAACGGGAGGTAGATACATACGAAGAACAACCCACAGACGGGATAGGAATTATTACAATCAACAATATCGAGACTAGTACCGACGAAACACGTCACGTAGAACCAGAGATAGAAGTGACAATAGACAACCAACCCAGACGGCCTGAAGAACTCCCACAACCAAACAAGCTGACTGAAGAGATGAGATGGGAAGCAATGATGAAGATAATGATGGAATTAAAGGAAGATAATCGATCATTAAAGGAAGACGGTAAGAAATCCCATAAAAAACTGAATGACTCGATGAACAAAAATAAGGAAGCATTACAAGAAGATGGTAGGAAATCCAGGGAGGAGAACCAAAGAAATATTGAGTTACTGAAAGAAGATGGTAGGAAATCCCGGGAAGAGAACCAAAGAAATATTGAGCTATTGAATAGAAATATAGAGTCAATAAGGGAGGACCATCGGGACTTAAATAAAAATATGGAATCACTTAGTAAGAATATGGACGCGCTGAACAATAAAATCGACAATAACTGCCAAGCCATTAGAGAAGAATTGAACACCACCTTAATGAAAATTAGCCAAAAAATGGATGACATGAATAACCGGAAGTGGGGAGAAGAACGGAAGGTATCCGAAGACAACAACATGGAACAAATGAGTCCAGAGCCGGAGAATAATGAAGAAGGAAAGGACGATGACAACTCAGAGATAGGAGAAGTATCAAATGATGAATCCATGGAAGAATTAAGTATACAATTCAAAGACACTGATAAACAAACTGAGGATAAAGAAGACTCGAAAGCCTTGGTGCCTGAGGATACACACCATAGGAATGAAGAGAACACTCAGCATAAAGAAACTATCATTAAAAATGTAAGGAACAAGATAATTAAGAAGACAGGAGAGAAAGAGACAAAGATAAAAAGAATAATACGCTCTAAGAAAACAAGGATTACAAAGGAAATATTAGAAATGACTAGGAGTGGATTAATTAACTTCGTAGACAACCCAATTATTCGTCATAGAGCAAGGACCAATGGTAAGAAGTATAAACAAGACTCCATGAAAATATTAAAAATAAACCACCATAAACCCGTGGGTAAAAAATTAAATAAAAATCTGATTAAATTAAATATACCACCAAATAAAATACACCAAACAAAATCAATCGATTCCTTAGTGCATTACCGATCATTAAACCATTTAAGTAATGACCCAGATGACGGAACGATTAAAACAACGTTACAGGCCATTGACTATGTTATGACGGAGAAGGTCATAAACAACGAGGTATTTAAGGTGAATACTCCTAGAAGAAAGAGGCTTCACAGGGAGAAGGAAAATGATCAAGAACGACTGGACCAGCTTATTGAAAGGTACGCCCAAAGAATAAGGGAAATGCGGAAAAAGAGGGACCAAGCAATGGAAGAGTCCAACCAGGAGAACAAAGATCAACCCGGATTAGAAGATGGGCCAGACATCAATAATAGCCAAGGCCCGGAGTACAATGAACACAATAATACCAAAGATGATGAGAGGAAGAAGGCAAGGAAACGGGGAGCCAATGACTATCTGGTAGCCGCCAAGTGGAAGAACCGCATGATAGGAATAGAGTGGAAGAGCACAAATAACCCCATGAATATCGACGGATAAGAAATGATGAATGTTAAGGAGAGATAATATGTAATAGGAAGCAACATTCCTCACCCAAACGTTTACGTTATAAAAAAGTAAAAGATCTATATTAAAAAAAAAAAAACCACTACTATAAACAAATTCATTTGTTGTTAAATTACCAAAAATATTGAAGGTAACCAATTAGCTATAACTAGTCAATCTACCTTACCAAGTTACAAAAGTGTGTAGGTTTAAGATGTAAACCAAACCATTTGTTAATGATGAAAATGTACAAAACCTATTACCCTAGGGGATAGAATATTAGATAAGGTCAATCAAATGATTTAATAAGAAAATGCAATTACTGTACTATACCTAGAAAAAAATATGTATTCAGATGAATATTCTATATGACATAATGTTTATAAAATGATTATAGTATACCTCTCATAAAACTCAAATGTTAAGTTAAAATCGTCCAGATTAAAGGTTCATCCAACTAACCTTTGAAGGAGTAGAGAGGCAGTATAACAAAGTGTGTAAAATAAAAAGAAGGACATTATTATGGAATGTAAGGAAAGAGAAATTAATATTTGTGAAACAAACCACGAAAACCCCAAGAATGTCTATGAAATTAGATATTAGTATATTGTTAAATGAAATTGTAATTACCGCATAGTATATAGTGTATAAAATCGTCCAGAATAAAGGTTCATCCAACTAACCTTTGAAGGAGTAGAGAGGCAGTATAACAAAGTGTGTAAAATAAAAAGAAGGACATTATTATGGAATGTAAGGAAAGAAAAATTAATATTTGTGAAACAAACCATGAAAACCCCAAGAATGTCTATGAAATAGATATTAGTATATTGTTAAATGAAATTGTAATTACAGCATAGTATATAGTGTATAAAATCATCCAGAATAAGTGAAAACCACCATCACTTGAAGGAGTAGAGAAGAAAAATAACAAAAAGTATTAATTGTAAGAATAACTATTGTTATAATGAAATGAAAGGAAAGAACAATGTTTGTCAATTATCAAATATGATACATCATAAGAATATGTCAGAGAACATCAGAAAAAAAAAGAAAACCATTTAGTATACAAACAATGTAAGCCTGATAATTCAGGAGGAATATAACTCGTTAAGAAAGATTTAATAGACTATAGTGAAAACAGAAATATATTGTGAACTCTAGATAGAACAAACAGATGCATAAGTATTATAAGCATCTAAACAAGTGTATAATCTTAAAAAATATTTAAATGAACCATAACAAATTGTTAACTAGTAAATAAGTAACTATATAGCTGATAAAGGCATAGCTAAAAAACACCAAGTCTAAAGGAAGTAATTACCTGTAAAAAAGAAAGTATGTTAGCAAGTATAAAGATAGAAATGTGATCTAAATGAAAACCTCTGATACCTTGTATATTATAGTGAATATATTATATTATTGAATACAAATGATATGTGATATTTTTTTTTGAGTTGTGATAGTGCAACTATTGCCAGGTGCAATGTTTATTTTTACTCAGACAGAGAAGAGTAATGCCTCTGAATCTGAGAATGTGTAGGGAGGAACGGCAGAGGATGTTAGCCATAGTGAGCCACCCTGATTCCAGAACCTCTACTACAGTTAGGGAATTATATTGTTTTATTATATCAAGGAATATTATAAAAGAATCTGTGAGGTATAAATTATTATAACCATCAAAATGATCACGAATGCAAAGATATGTAGTGAGAAAGTAGAATGTAAATAAAACAGGGAATAATTAACTTGAGAAACAAGATCCATTATAGTTAAATGATTTAGAGAGTACGCAGCTTGAAATTACTAGTAAATTAAGAATTGTACTATTGTATAAAAAGCCAACCTAGAGTAAGACACCAATAATATGTTTAAAAAATCTAGGAATACAAGAGAAAATATCTTTATTGAAGTATACTAAGAAACTGACATGAATTGATAATTTTACAAAATATAAATTTTTGAAATGATCAATTTTAAAGAGGGTGTATTATGTAACATCACAAGATGTCACCTAACCTAAGTGTATGTTATTAGATTTCACAAAACAAAATAACCATGTAAATAGGTATAGAATAGTCAAAATAAACAAGAAAGAAGAAACCAAGAGAGAAGAATAAAGCAGAAGTGCCATGGGAAACAGTAACCCAATAGCTGTTTGACACTGCAACTAGACTGAGACTAAAACGAACTAATGGACAGAATAGATTTAAATTCAACTGTCAATTCAGTAAATGGTTAATGTAAACCGAATGTCATTTATAAACAAAAAACAAACGAATTAGCAGTTAAATACTGTGAAAGCAAAATCAGCATTTTTCTGATAATAAATGTGACTATAAACAAGTAGATAATGAAGGCCAAAACCAATGTTAACAATGGCTATATCGTAGGAACTAAGATGTATTTCTGCATCAAATATACCTGTCAGAAAAGAGGGCTAACTATATAAGAGAATCTTATACCAATAAGATGTCTCTGTAATTTACCAAATTGAGAACCCATAGGCATTATAAAGGCCAAATTTCAGTGTAGGCGATATTCTACACTTAACAAACTTAGACCAAACATTAGTCAATAAAGTGACTATTAATAATTATCACCAGTGCAAAATAAAATGCACCAGAACAATGGTTATGCATTAACATAACGAAAAATGATATTAAAACGATAGGTTTAGCCACGATTTTATTTGTAAATAGTAGTTCAAAACTAACTAACAGTAAACAAAATGTCATTAGTCAGTAGGTTCATTTATTACTATGTATAGAATTAAGGTGTAAAAGTAAAGTTCAGTGAAAAAAAACGTCAGTACAGTATTAATGGAGTCCACACATAAACATTTGTTTAATAAAATGTTATGTGGAAACGAGAAAGGTTAACTAAAAAGTGTAAAATCGGCGACTCATAAAGAGCAGACGACAGTAAGAATAGTGTACCCGAACATTGATTTCCTAACAATGTCGGTTAAGGTGAAGATAATCCGAGATCGAGTGATATCAATTTAAAGGAAACAAAACAATCTTTAATTTGATAATAATATCAACTCAATCGTGACGGTATTAAGTGTATGACAACTGTTAGCATCATTTCATAAATGTATATCAGGAATCTTGTACCAATAATAATAACAATGACAACAGACGCGACCTGTCAATCATCTCAACATTCGACGGTTAGAAAACCGTTACCAACCGCCAAAAAGTGATACGTCATTTTTCGTCTCACCTGTCTGGACCAATAGGAAAATTAGTTATAAAATGATAATTTTACCTAAGCCCAATCCAACAGGTGGGTATAAAAAGACAGACCGGCGAATTTTGAGAGAGACCTTTATCATCTAACGAGCTGAACAGACGTACGCTCGTCTCCGTCATGTTTCATCTTATAACACATAGCGTCAGCTACCTTGTACTCTGGAACCAATAGTTAACAACGAGAAACTTTACTTCAAATGCATCATCAATCATCTACAGTGTTCAAGTGCAGTTTATTTTAATTTTGTGCGGGAATAACGAACAGAAAAGAATTTATTGTCAGTATTCACGATCCATTTTTATCAGAAGAGGATCGAATTTCTGTTCTTGTGCGAATTAGTGCTGAAAGAAAGTAATCTCTATAATCCGATTACTTAAGTGATAAAAGGTTTTAATTAAAATAATTAAAACCACGAAGGTAAAAGGGCAATCATTATTATTCTTGATCTGAGCGCAATAACTTGTATTTTGCTACCATAACCTGTACTGACGCAAAACACAAAAACAGTATCTACGATTACACCACGTTTCAATTTTTTATTCAAATTTGTTATTAGTAAGTAAGCTATATGTTAGTGGTAAGGGTCCTCAATTGAATAATATTGTCATTAGAAAAGCAAGCGTTAATGAAGCGCACGATCTTACAATAGATCGTTTTTTTTATTTTAATTACTTGGTCAAAGTAACTTCAACTTTTTTGATCAATTGTATCATTGGATACTGTGTAGGCATAATTGTTTTCTTTCGTGTCTCAAAGAATTCACTACTGAGATAATAATAATAATATCGATAATAATCACAATAATACTAATAGTAGTAATTGTAATAATTTTATATTACAATAAATAGTATCTTGACTTAACCAAATTTATAACTCATGTTCTGAGCCAGCCGTATGAGGCATATAATAATTAAGTTTTCATTGTACAACTTTATATGTTATATTATGTGTATTTTTTGAATTCACTAGAAGGGTGCAAATAAACCCATTATTAACAGCATCACCTGATTTGATTTATTTTATTTTTTCTGAATAATTAAATAGTTTCTTTTATTAAACTTAAACAACCTTCTGTTGTGTTTGACACATTGGAATAGCATAGCCAAAAAGTGGTATTCAACTATTTTAAATTTTCAATTCATCTATTAATTTTTATGAAAGGGTTTTACACGGGATTTTCCCTGAATAAATCCGTGTGGCGCCCATTAATTTAATAAACAAGGTGACATAACCTTGCAACTAAAGGGAGTTGATGAATGTAAGCTGAGTTGACAGTTTAGTGAGCTTCAAGTAAACGCAATCAGGTACGTAAAAGTATATGTTTGTTTATGATATTGTCCAGACTTTACAGGACTTGACTTACTCAGACTACCTGTAATCAGAAGAAGTTTCTACAACCAGTTTCAACCAGACGAGATCTACTATCAAGCAATCAACTGCCATACTTCATGTTTTAATTTAAGATAATCTAACATTTAAATATAATCAACTTTATTATTTTTTGATTAATACAAGGGAATTCTTTAAAAACAAGAGTATTTAAACCTTTGTAAACACTGTGAGTAACTTGAATGTTGTATGGTAAAATATTTTACTACATTGGTCACCTTCAAGTAGAAACAACCATTCTCAACATTGAGTTATCTCCAAGGAACACTTCACCCATAGATGACTTTTGTTTTAGTGAGACTTTTAATACTTTAACCACAAATTTAAATTTAAACAATAACCACTCTTTTATTTATTTTGGTTCAAGTTAATTAAACGTAACGTAAATTCGATTATAATAAACATACGATTATAATAATAAACATAATAATAACTTTTAAAATAACACCCCGAATAAGATTTAAATATTATAAATTGACGCATCCAACGTGTGGCAGAAATAACCACGAAACACACACACGTTATTACGTTATATTATAATATATAATAAATATAATAATATAATATATTTGTAATATAGTTATATAGAAAACATGATAGAAGACAATTCTTACCTTTAACTAGGTTACTCAAACACGCATCCAAAATAGATACAAAAGCGCGCGCGGTAAAAACTTACCAAAATCAGCTGAGACAAGTATCAGCTGAGCCCGCCAGGTGGCACGGTGTGTCGGTGTCACGGTCGGTCAGGCACTTGCCCCCACCACGTCGCCAGATTAGTCGGTTAACAGCTCCGAGGACCTCCCCGTAGACGCAAGTTTCCTACAGAGCTCTAGTTATATTAACTGTACATATTGAATATTCGGGTCTTAGGGAATAGTCAGCGGCAAAATGCAACTTTCGTCGCCGCGCGTGTACTATATTTCGATTTCTGATGTGTACACCAACTGTTTTCTTCACAAGTAACTAATGCCAGCTTATGGAGGTTATGTACGACAATGTAACTTAAATAAAATTTACTTTGTTAGTGTACATTAAAAGGGTGTATTTATCTGAAGTACAGAAATTAGTTTACATTTATCGCACATAATTACGGTACAGAGACGATTTTGGGAGGTTGTGGCTACGTTTAATTATTTAACTTAACCTTTTACATTTTTAAAATTAGTTAGACTTAACAGACATTTCCTTAGTTAGTGTACATTCAAAGGCTGTATATAACATTAAAGGCTGTATTTATTCAAAGTACCGGAATTACAACGTACTTCCACTTTAGAACCTAGTACAATCTAATGTATAACCAAACAAGCACATTAAAATCCTTTTTTCAACATAGTGCAATAAAAAGCAAAGTGCAGTTTCTGTTAACATGCAAATGATTAAGTATTAATAATGGGTTACAGTCGAATTTAATGTTACTACGGTCTGAATTAATGCAAATAAAATTGGGAGCATCTCGTAAACATATTAAAGAATGCTTGTATATTACACACAAAATTATTACAGTACGGACCTTTGTTAATGAATAGAAACAAATTTGACTCTATACTTTAGTATGTACCAATAAAATTCACCTTTTTTCAAATACCAATATCTGTTGTTGTTTTTGCATACCCTTAAAAAAAGGTCATTAACAACTTACATTATGAGAAAACGTGATTACAAATAACCAGCCATTAGTTACTTGTGAAGAAAATATATATAACATTTACAAACATCAAATCTTCAATTCTCTCCCTATTTGTTTTATAAAAACTGGAGTTTCTACTGCAGGTTTTAAGTCCACTAACTACTTAATTAAATATACATAATTGTTCCTGTATCTTGTTGGGTAACATATTATATTAATACATCTGCATCCTACCCATATGTGCAAACAATGTTTTTAATGTACGGTCCTAAAATCTTTATCAACACTTTATATCTTTAAAATTTAGACAAAGTCTAATGAGCAACTTGGCCTAACCTGAATTTACATGACCTGGCTCAGAACAACTTTATTTTGGCAAATACAAAGATGAAGACTGGTTGCAATTTCTCCAGGGCTCACACCTGCTGCCAGGCTTAGTTCTATAACATGATAAGGAAGAAAGAAATCAGCCCAAACCTGCAACCGCTGGGGGAAGGCTTTTACACCATTACCAATAAGATTAATGATGTCATCTAAGAATAACTCATTAGCTTTATTTATACATTTAATGCATCTTAATTAGTACACTAACAGCACTGCTCTGTCTTACAGTAACACAACACGTTACCGTACACTAACTCAAAAGAATTTCTTGTTTTCAGTTTACGAAAGTTGAAATCGTGTATTTATTTTCTTTTCCATTCACTATTTGTAAAACGTGCTTAAAATTAATGTGTACGCTTATTATATTGAAATCCAATGTTCACTATCCAATAATTACAAATTTTGTGGAATTGTGAAATTAGTAACACTATGTACTAATGTGTGATTATCAGTTGAATTTCTGAATTCCTTTGATTCATTAATAAATCTTACTAATTTGTTCTTTATGTCTATAATGATTTCTTATTAGTTTTTAATCTTTGTGTTTTCATTATTCATTTGTAAATTTTTGCATTTTGTTGTCCATGACATGTTCATTGATTAACTAATTATCATTAAAACACACAGAGGACTGATCCTCTTTTGCAAGATCACAAGTATGTTTCAAGTATGTTTTTAATTTTATGCAATGTGGACACATACAGAGGAGTGTCAGTTTTTTTATGTTTTTTCAATAAATAACAATGACAGGGGGAGAGAGAGAGAGACCAAAAATAACACGTACAGAAATTACATCAGAACCTTTCCTGACAGTAAAAAAATAACTAAATAATGAATGGCAAAGAGCATTAAAAAAATTAATGGAAATTATAGTTATTATTTGTTGTCTAATGAACAGGTACTAATAAACGCAAACTAATTATTGAATTAATAATTTTCTTTATTGAGTATCCAGTTTATTACTGCAGTATGGAGTATAGGTTTTATCTTTTTTAACAATTTTTAATGCAGTTTACTGGAGTAAAATCTTCTTATTGATAATGTTCTTATCAGTTTCATTACCCCATTATTCTTATCTCTTTTTATTATCTCAGACAATATTTATAGTATACAATTTAGTTAATGACTTAGTTTTTTGTTCTTCATGTATCATGGTCATGAAATGGTTTAAGTTGGGGCCTATTTTATATAAGGGGAAAACATAATGTTACAATATTGTAATTACTTTTATTTCTATAATTATTTATAAGTATTACTTGTACAAACAAAACTGGCTTAGAAATGAGTCTACTTATTAAATTATGGAATTCTGCTGAAATTTCGAATAGTTCTGGAAGGGAATTGATCCCCTGATAACCCCCCTCCGCAAGTTACTCCACTGATCCTACTCTACACAGTTCCAAGAAATCCTGTATTTAGAAGTTCAAAAGAAAGTGATACAGACTCTAAATATCTCATTGTAGCATTCACTACTGGGACAGTTCATGGTTTAGAGCTTCCCTTATGTGCCTGGTAAGTGAAGGAGAAGGGATCTATTTAACGTGCAAGTTGAAGAATATATTTAATTATTGAACTTAACTTGATATAAGTACTGATTACATTTCAGGAATATTATTTTCAGAAATAATGTATGTAAACCAGTTTTCCCCATATAAAGTTAATTAAAATTCTTTAATGCATAGCATTCCAGGCATTTACAGTAGTAGATTTGTATTACTAAATTTGAATTTACACAAATAATTCTCTTTGATTAACCAGAGTTACACACACAAACTAAATGCTGAGTGTCCTCCCTAGTGTATAAATTCAGCTAAAACAGTATTCCAAAAACTTACCTTGTTACTAGAATATGTGACATGATGAACTTTTCATCATGTGTTCAACTTTGTGTTGGGAGTTAAGCATTTTAATAATTTTTATTTATGCAGGCGTATAGCAAAATCTGATCATCATGGAAGAGGAATAAGGCATTTTGTAATAGCAATTAACTGATTAGTTCCTGCTGTTTTACGGAATCATATTACAAGACCAATTTTTGTTTAATTGAAAAGATATATTTTAACTGTTTCTTTTGGTGCAATCTGTAAATTCCATGACACACGTCCATAAAGGTTTGAAAATATGCTTACTCCAGTTTGATAGGAATAAATTCTCAAAAAACTAATACAAATTTGTTATGTCTGATCACGCCAGCTATCCTGTCTATTGGCAATGAGACTTTTATCCAAATTTATCATATAGTATTGTGCCAAGATATTACACTACATTTGTATTTTGTAATACAGTAGTGGTAGAATATTATCATTCCACTAATATTACCCTAACATAATAAATGAAAATACATTATATACACATCTTTTGACATAATCATCCTTTCACTTATCACTTTTTGCCTATCAGTTTATTTGATGAATATACATTTAACGATTTATGTAAAATACAACAGGTGTTTAACGGACACATACTATGTGTAGACCTCTTATTTCCCTCCTCGGCAGGGTGAAGCTCAAGTGGCACTAGAGTTGGGTATGAAATTATACTATGCTTATAGTGTGTGTGTGTTAGCGGCTAGTGGCATCTTTTGACATTCACTCATGTCAAATTACAGAGTCGGTAAAGGATGTTCGGAATTTGAATGTAAACAAATTAATGTTAAATATTTAATATAACGGAAGTATCGCATATATAATGTATATAAATATAATTGTGAAAAAACGATGTAGGCAGTGGCGGCTCTGGCCAAAAAACTTGGGGAGGACACTTGGATGTTTTACTTGTTTGTTCATTTAAGCATCATATATGAGACTCAGTACATTATTTTTTGTGGGTTTATTTAAGAGTATGTATCAGTACGTTTGTGTTTTAAGGTTTCTGAATGCCCCTCTACAGAATAATAATAATGTGTCAGTAACCCTAGACAATCTGGTCCTAGTAAATCTAATCTCTTAAAAATTAAATCATTTTAATACTATATATAAAAAAATACAGTGCACATGTACTCACCTAGGACGATTCCAGTGTTCCAGATACATCTGGAAGGCTGTGTACCCACTGTATCGCTGGTGGTGATTAGAACACAGGACTCCTTGACTGTCATTATCAGTCTCCATGACACATAACACCGAAGCCTCACTAACTTAATATATAATTGAATATATACTGTAATTCATTTGCTATGATTTATAGTTTATATGGCCTAACTACACTGTTGGTACAAAAAAAAAAAATAATAATAATTGATATTTACATTCCAAAATGCGTTATTTTAGAATAATTCAATGGACGCACGATTTAAATAAGAAGCCCATTTTACGAGTTTTAGCAGAAGCAAAATTATCAATCACAAGTTCATTAAAATTTTCACATTGAGAAATAAACTTTCTCTCAATTGAAAGCATTGATAGGGAATTTAGGCGATCCTGTGTCATTGTATTACGCAGAAAACTTTTAATTCTCTTTAATGTAGAAAAACATTGTTCGCTTTCAGCCGTCGTCATTGGAGTTGTGCGCACAACATTCAGCAGTTTTACAGTCTCTGAGAATGTGTCGCACAAATTATTCTCAATCATTACACCCAACAACGATGAAATACCAGGAGCACGGATAAAATCATCTCTTTTATAAAGTACATTAAGTTCAGCAGTCAATTTATTATTATCTACGATACAAGGATAGTGCTGCAGGACTTCGTCAAAAATATATTTTGGAAAATTTATTCGATACTTTTCAAAAAATGTTGTGTCAAAAAGGGAGGCCAAAGATAAATGTCCAGTAAATGACAAGCGATCATTTACACTCACCAAAATAATGTCGCATATTTATTTTGCGTTCATTACCTTGTTTTCATCAGATTGTTTCCTTTTCATTTGGTTTGTGCAAACGAAGTCATCAATATTTTGAATATGATTTTTAAATATTTCGATACAACTTTTGAGAAAAACAGAATCGATACCTCTTTTTTGAATTTGACAAAATAAAATTTCTACATGAGGCATTCTTATTGAAAAGATCTAACAAAAAAAGGAAATTTTCATCTTGCAACAAATTGAGCAAACCGTATGCTTTTCGAATAGTACTGGCATCGCTTTCATCACTTATGATCTGCTCGAAACATTTCACCAAATCGTCTTTGTGATTGTGAATTGTTGTTATCGTTTTACTGTGGAATGTCCAACGGGTATCGCATCCTCGGGGAAGGCGTTTTTTCACTACACTATTCAGCACTTCTGTCCTTTTTGAAGATCGGGAAAAAATGAAGGGAAGCCGTCCAAATTAGAAAAAAATACTCTGACATTTGTATTACAACTAGCTGCTTTGGCTACCACTAGGTTTAATTTATGAGCATAGCAGTGAATATAGTGAGCGTTTGGGTAATGTGGTTTTATAAGCGCCTGCACACCGTTAACACTGCCTGACATGACAGATGCACCATCATAACTCTGTGCAATCAATTTCAGTGGCTTTTCCGAAATTTTTAAACATTGGAGTTGCTGTAAAATGCACTTTGAAATTCCCTGCGCGTTTTGAGATTCCAGGGTAAAGTAACCCCAAAATCGTTCATAGATTTTGCTACCGATTGTGTACCTGACAATTAAAACCAATTGATTTCTCACTGAAATGTCGGTGGTTTCATCCGCTTGTATTGCAACAAATTCAGCCTGTTCCATCTCTTTTAAAATGAAGTTACGAGCTACAACTAGCATTGAATCATTTTGGATTGTCTTTGACAATCCCTGAAAAGACTTTTTTTCTAGCAAATGTTTTTTAAATATATTATCAACTTCCCCTAACAAATCAACAAGTCCACGAAATACTCCAGGATTATCCGAATCCGAACTTTCATCGTGTCCTCTCAAAGAAAGCTTGAAGGAACCACAAAATTTAATACACTCTATTATACGATTTAAAATATACCGATTCTGCTCAACATTTTCATTGTGTTCTTTAATGGACTGCCTGTAGGCTGAATTTAACTGGCTTTGAATGTTGATTGATCCTAACAGAGAGAATTCTACTTCATAGTTCAAATGTTTTTCACTTGAACTATGCTTCTTTACTTTCTCTTTTAAATGTTTTAGATCAGTAACACCATTTATTGTCCATGCCGCATCTACCCGAGGAGAACATAATAAGCAAACAAAACAGAAAATGCATTACTTTTATCACAACCACATAACCACTTTGTGACGATTTAATTGGTAAAATATTTAATAATAAAATACATTAGAAAGCAAATAAGTATTTGTTAAATCGCACAATTAAACCAAATACCCCTGTACTAACTCAGAATAAGTATGAGATTTAAATTGAGAAAAGCTAACTAAACAAGTAATAAAAAAATCGTAATGTAAAAAGTTAAGAATAATACAGTTAACCCTTTAGAAAATCATCATGCGTTGACCTGTTTAATTCCGGACACAACGTGCATAGCGAACTGTCTGTAACTTAGAAATATCTGAAAATCGTAATATAAGTAATTAATAATTTGAAGGCACAAGTAGTAGTTAAAATAATTCCTGTAAACTAAATAAGTCTAAATAATTTGTTTTGTCTTGCTATAAGAATGTCTATTTAAATAAAAGTTGGAACTATATTATGGCGGAGTACTCGCTCCGCTTCGTTGTAATGTACCTGTCGTATCAATGAAAGAGTGACGATGCAGCGTTCAGACAGTACACACCTCCAAGCGAGGGCTCTTCAAAAATGTTTTATTTAAACTTTCAAATAATGGTTAGCTACCACTAAAAACGTGGGTAGCTAGTGCTAGTTATATGTGTAAGATGTAGTAAAAGGTTTGTTAAAGAAATGTGGTAAAATATAAAAAAAATTAAGGGGACCATGTACCCGAAATTTTTTAAAAATTTCACATTTCCTGTTTTTCAAATTTTCAGAAACTACAGTTAATTCTGAAAAAAATGATATAAAATTTGTTTACCTGTGAGAAATAAAAGTTACAAAAATAAATAATTAAAAAGTACACAATTTTGTGTTGAGCGCTTGCATTTTCAGGCTTGGAAACTTTTAATATATTTGTTTTTTTTTCACATACAAAAGGGAATTTTTGTGTTATAGGTTAGGTTGGCTACTCTGTCATTATTACAGGTGAGGAATACAAACATGAGCATTCACTGCCTTTACCTGAGCTTCATAAAATAAAACATATTCAGGGACCTAAGCAATGAAACTTTACTGAGCAAGTGCCTTTTTGGTAAAACACAAAACCCGAATGAATCGTTCAATGCCCTAATTTGAAAAGGTTACCAAAGACAATTTATGTTGGGATAAATACAATTAAAGTGAGAGTGTATGATGCACTGCTTGCTTTCAACAGCGGAGCTTACAGCAAATGTACTGTGATGGGGAAACTGGGACTGAAAGTAAGTGAGTCGTGTCGGGTACGGTTGAGACGAATCGATGAGAGGAGAGTAAAAGAAGCTGATAAGAAAATGACAGAGCAAAGTAAGGTAGAAGGTAAAATAAAAAGGCAAGAAAACAAGAAGAAATCAGAAGAAAATGAGGAAGACCCACAGTACGGCGCAGGACTATTTTAAATGTAGCTTTGTTGTGTAACTATGGTAACATTGACAATAAAGTAAGTTTTCTCAAAAAATGACTTTTTACCATATTTATGTACCTTTTTCTCAGCTTCTGTAAAAGATAGAAACACGATTCTTTTTTTAAGTTGTAGGGCTAATTACAGTGTATCTACTGAACCTCAAAAACAGAAGAAGAAAGTAACCGAAAAATTATAAAAAATTATTAACTCTTTAAAAAAATTAAAATATTTAGACAATTTTTCAAAAAATTAATTTAATAAATGTGAGATAATAAAACGTAATTTTTTTGGTTCAGATGGTTAAAATACCTTCCCAGAATATGCTGACCAAACCTCAAGTTTGTACCTTGAACAGGTTTTGAGAAAAAGGTACATAAATTTGATTAATTTAACATGGGGAAGATAGGCGGGTACATGGTCCCCTTAAGAACTCGTAAACAAGGTGACGTCTCAAGTTAAGATGCAAACTCCAGTACAACTCTACCAGTGAATATGTGACGTGCCCAACTGCATATACGGACGTCTACAACCCATACAACACTGACCAGGACCGGCGAGGATCTAACCCGATTTCATGCAGCATTACATCAATCTCCTCACTAATACAGCTATAAGATATTCACCAGAGACACGACCCAGATGACTACCCCGACTACCAGAGTTCCGAAGAGTCACGCCCCAGGACGAGTACAGCAAAAGCTTATTTGAGAGGTGACTCGGTGGCTTGCCTACCGAGAATTAAGTACATTTAAAACATAACTTTTCATACACGGCAGAGACTTTTCAAAAGACAATAATTTTCTCTAAGCAATAAATAAAACAAAAGAAATGTAAACTGTAATATCGAAAATCATACGTTGTAACATTAATCTTGAAATGTAAGTTATAATCACTTAATTAAATAATACCATTCTTCAAATGGTTTATGTAATCATGCAAGCTCCTTGATTAGGAAAGTATAATTCAGACGTCTTTACTAGATTTAAAGAGACTCGGATCCGAGGTAAATTACATGATCAATATGATCCCTTGTTTGACAGAAAACCCTTTTTAAATATTTCAGTATAAGTTTTTATGTTATGGGATCCATTTATATAATTTGTTAATAAAGAGATGTCATCTTATTACAGATTGAAGTGAGTGCATAGATCAGTGTAATACCTTCCCCTTGTGTCCTAATAATTAGAGTAAATATTAATGTTCTATGTGTTGAGTTTAATTTCAGTTCGTTACAACGTAGGCAGCCTGTATAATTGGCTAGCGTCAATTATCATGGGTTTCCTGGATTTGTAACGTAGCCCGGAACGTTACAAAAATGCGCCACTCTGCTTAAAGTTGAAGTAGTTGCGAGCATCGTCACGTACAAAAATGCGCCACTCTGCTGCTGATTAAATAAGAAATAATTGTTATGTAGTAAAATAGATAACTCTCTGCTGATCTATGCACTCAGTTACTGTATTTCATGTTAATATTAATTTACATAAGGTGAATTTATTTTGTACAAGATTACGCACTAACTTGCGTATAACGTAATTTATTTAAGATACGCAAAATAATACAAACTATCATTATATTACACCAATGCAAGTACGTACATGAATTTTAGTGCTTGTCAAACTGTTCAGTATTTAACAGGTTTATATTGAGACAATTCAAGACCTGTAGTTTCCCGAATATGCCTGCATAGAATGTAAGTGTATGTCTGTCGTCACGGTGAAAAATATAAACTCCTGACTAAAGTAGACCAGGTTACTTACGTGTAAATAAATTCGTAACTTAATTTTGTTACCAAAAAAAATTTTAAATAATTCCAGTAATTAAAGGTAGAACGTAAGACAATTAATTACTAAACTCAGCTTGTTACAGCCCGTAATACACACTGTAACTTGTAAAGCGTGTTTCGTTGAATCGGATTCACCCCTTGGTGCAACTGGCTTCCCCCAGTTGAAACCGGTCGATAAAGATAGCCTTCAGCTATTGTTATAGAGAACAATACTTGAGTGTAATCCTCGCGTTCCCACGCATACAACTATGCCATTGTTTACAAAGTAAACTAGGGTGACCTACATTCCAGCGAACAGCTGATCGTTGACTTTACATTGACGTGTGTGTGGAATTTTTGTCCTTCCCTTAGAAGAGAGATTATTCTCTTGTGAACAATGCAAATGATTTAACCAAGAAATAAATTGTCTATGTAATTGTGTATAGTATAGTAGAGCAAGTATTTTCACCGTGACAACAATTAAATAATATGGTGACTTAAATTTCAAATAAATAAATGACTTAGTTAACCCTCCATTGTTAGGTAAAGTATTAAACCCCATGCCCCAAAACAGTAAACTTTTAAACTGAGCAAAACTGGAAACAAAGTAAATAAAGTGTCATAAATAAATATGGTAATTCAATAGAAAATAATCCTAAGTAAGTTTCTTAAATCTCCCCAAAGTAAATAATAAATAAATAAAAGAAAAAGGTAAGTTTCTTAGAAAGAGACCAAAAGGAAAATAATAATAAGTGAATAATAATTGCTTTAAATAATAAGGCTGAATAAATCTTAATTTAAACTAAATTGTGTAAAGTGTAGAATGTAAATATGGGAAAATAAAATAACAATAAAAGTATAGTTCAATAATCTAAACACCCGGTCGTGGCCTGTTCGACAAAAATAAAGCGTGTTGAGAAATGTAGTAAGCAGCCACCCTCCCCCTATTGTATTGAACTGGTGCCTAGGTAAACAATAGAAAACCACCGCGTGTGAAATACAATGCACCTGTGTAAAGTGTGTCCCATCCTGCATAGTTTGTTTAAGTATTACAGCTGATCATTTAAAGAGAGAATAAAAAAAAATTATCTTCGTGAAATTCCGCTTCTCTCAGTAGCGTAAGAAATTAGGATTAGAAATAATCTAAAGTGGAGTATGGGATCCGCTTTAGGTTATATTAGAGGTAATTTTATAAAATATAAAAGAATTATATATGTAACGTAACATAGTCACAACGGCGCCGACTGAAAAGGATAATGATGGTGCAAAAAGGTGTGCCAAGGTAATCATTAGAGAGTGCTGAAAGCTAACTTGTGTAGTTAGACTAAGCCGATGTCAGTCGGGCTACGATATTGTGAGTTACGGAAAAGTAGGGAAATTAGTATTAAGAATTAAAATTTAAGTTAGCGTTTTAAGAAACGAGATAAAGGGAATTTCACGAATGAGAACAAGACAAGAAGTAAATAAATTTCAAGAGAGATAGAGAAAACAAACCGTGTACTAAATTAAACTTCACACATTAACGCCAAGCATTCTCCCAGTACCCCACTTTTGAAATTTTCCTTACTAAAATTCCTAATGTCGATTTTAAGCGGCGGAGTATGTGACGATTTAATTGGTAATAAAAATTTAATAATAAAATTAATTAGAAAGCAAATAAGTATTTGTTAAATCGCACAATTAAACCAAATACCCCTGTACTAACTCAGAATAAGTATGAGATTTAAATTGAGAAAATCTAACTAAACAAGTAATAAAAAAATCGTAATGTAAAAAGTTAAGAATAATACAGTTAACCCTTTAGTAAATCATCATGCGTTGACCTGTTTAATTCCAGACACAACGTGCATAGCGAACCGTCTGTAACTTAGAAATATCTGAAAAACGTAATATAAGTAATTAATAATTTGAAGGCACAAGTAGTAGTTAAAATAATTCCTGTAAACTAAATAAGTCTAAATAATTTGTTTTGTCTTGCTATAAGAATGTCTATTTAAATAAAAGTTGGAACTATATTATGGCGGAGTACTCGCTCTGCTTCGTTGTAATGTACCTGTCGTATCAATGAAAGAGTGACGATGCGGCGTTCAGACAGTACACACCTCCAAGCGAGGGCTCTTCAAAAATGTTTTATTTAAACTTTCAAATAATGGTTAGCTACCACTAAAAACGTGGGTAGCTAGTGCTAGTTATATGTGTAAGATGTAGTCAAAGGTTTGTTAAAGAAATGTGGTAAAATATAAAAAAAATTAAGAACTCGTAAACAAGGTGACGTCTCAAGTTAAGATGCAAACTCCAGTACAACTCTACCAGTGAATATGTGACGTGCCCAACTGCATATACGGACGTCTACAACCCATACAACACTGACCAGGACCGGCGAGGATCTAACCCGATTTCATGCAGCATTACATCAATCTCCTCACTAATACAGCTATAAGATATTCACCAGAGACACGACCCAGATGACTACCCCGACTACCAGAGTTCCGAAGAGTCACGCCCCAGGACGAGGACAGCAAAAGCTTATTTGAGAGGTGACTCGGTGGCTTGCCTACCGAGAATTAAATACATTTAAAACATAACTTTTCATACACGGCAGAGACTTTTCAAAAGACAATAATTTTCTCTAAGCAATAAATAAAACAAAAGAAATGTAAACTGTAATATCGAAAATCATACGTTGTAACATTAATCTTGAAATGTAAGTTATAATCACTTAATTAAATAATACCATTCTTCAAATGGTTTATGTAATCATGCAAGCTCCTTGATTAGGAAAGTATAATTCAGACGTCTTTACTAGATTTAAAGAGACTCGGATCCGAGGTAAATTACATGATCAATATGATCCCTTGTTTGACAGAAAACCCTTTTTAAATATTTCAGTATAAGTTTTTATGTTATGGGATCCATTTATATAATTTGTTAATAAAGAGATGTCATCTTATTACAGATTGAAGTGAGTGCATAAATCAGTGTAATACCTTCCCCTTGTGTCCTAATAATTAGAGTAAATATTATTATTCTATGTGTTGAGTTTAATATCAGTTTGTTACAACGTAGGCAGCCGGAATAATTGGCTAGCATCAATTATCATGGGTTCCCTGGATTTGTAACGTAGCCCGGAACGTTACAACTTTGCGAAGTCATAATGTTTTGCACTAAACTTTCGCTTGAATACCCTACTCCCATTCTTATTTGGCTGTGAAATATTTAAAATTGGTCTTGGTGCGCCCAAATTTTTAATTGCCAATCGCGTTTCAAAATCACAAACATTGTTTTTTAAATGCTCGACAGAATTCATTTCAAATTAGTCTCACGAAATAATGTGATTTAAACAATACATTCACTCACATGAACAAAGTTATCCGATTTAAGACGATGTTATGCATTACTGCCGGAAGATTCACCGAATGAACACTGACTCACTGACTAAACAAACCGGACTGAAAACACATGTGAAAAATACAGTTATGTTCGGGCTTCGGGCGAATGGCACGAATAGTTCAGGTAAACGCATGCGTACAATGGAATTGGACATTCGGCCGCCGTCCGAAACGCATGTTGGAGTAGCTGGGCTATGTTGTCATTTTACTCCTGGAGAATTTTTAGTTTACCTAGTAAAGAGGCTTTGGCAACATTGTATTGGATGGCGCAGTCTCAGAGTGTCCTCCGGGCTACTGACAAGTGTCCCTGTGCAAGCCGTATAGACGACAGTTATTAGCAGCTGATTCATATTGTTTTGACGCCGTATTTTCGAACTTAATATTTATTTTCTATTGAAAAAAGATAATTTTATCACCTTGAAAAATATGAAATGAAGTATAATATACCGGATAATAAATCTATTTATACGTTATCTCCTTAACATATTCACAGGGGGGACAGTGTCCGAGCGCCTCCCTGTTAGGGCCGCCCTTGGATGTAGGGCCTACTTCATATACAGATCAGAAGTAAATGATGAACTATTCTCTTTATGTAATAAGCCTTGTTACTAAACAATATATATTTTTAAAAGCTTCTTATCATATTGAGACGAAATGAAGCGGCATTTGAAACATCTCTTAGGTATAAAAACAACATAACGACCTTTACAAAATTTGCCGCCAGTTCCCTACTTTGCCTATGCATAAATCTGCCTCTGGAGTACATACTGCACCTGAACAGTAGTAAGAATGACTTAGTATCCTTTTGAGTTATTCACTGACCTTTTTAAATAACATGTGTCGTTAATTTTAGTAGACTTTAAATTTAATACAGAGAGTCTTTAAATTTGTTTTAAAAGTTACCCGTTTTTTCCTAAAGCTCTTGAATTTTGCTTAGAATAGCCAAAGACCAAATGCCATTTGTACAGCACGTGGTAAAATTGTGTTGTTACGATGGCGTAACCGAAAAGGTTATCATGCTTGTTCACCGAATTTGTTACATTTTAAATCAGTGTTGTGTTGGGAGTTTCACATTAATTATTAATTAATTATGATTAGCTACGATGAACTGTCAAGTGTTATTGGTACAGAAGACGATGCACTTTCTTTTCTTCGAGAAAAAGGTTTGGTTCACAATCCTCGTCAGTGTGGTAATGGACATATGATTTTAGCGCTTGGGCAGCAACAGCGTTGGTGTTGCAATAAGAAGACTTGCCGTGAGTATAAGCCAGTTCGCAAGGACACATTTTTAGAGGGGTTCAGATTACCCCTGAGAACAATAAAATTTATTTATGACTGGTATGAAGGGCGTAGTAGTGTGAAAAACAGTAAAAATCAACTGAAAATCGACGCCAAAACACACGCACATGGACGGCTTACTTAAGACATATCTGTGCCAAAGACATCATGAGCAACCCACAGAAAATTGGAGGACCGAATTTAACAGTTGAAATTGACGAGAGTCTCTTTGCCAAGAGAAAAAATAATGTTGGCTGGGTGTATCCACAACAGTGGGTTTTCGGAGGATTCTGTTGAGAAACAAAGGAATGTTTCTTGTGTCGTGTCGAAGATCGATCAGCAGGTACCCTCCTACCTCTCATAGTGGCAAATATTGAACCAGGGTTCATTATAATGTCAGATGAGTGGCGTTCATACCGTCAAATTGTTAATTTGCCACAACAGTACACTCATTTGACTGTAAACCATAGTTATAACTTTGTGGATCCTCAAACGGGAGCGCATACACAAGGCATAGAAAGCATGTGGCGGTCCTGTAAACGCCGAAACGTGATTGAATGTGGTACGAGAAGGGAACGCTTAGATTCCTATTTAAGTGAGTTCATGTGGCGAACAAGAAATACAAACCAGGATTTGTTCGAGAAAATGCTTGAAGATATAAAAAAATATGAGGCCCCTTTATGATTCTTGTTTTACATGATTCTGGTAACTATTATCAATTTGGTATGTTCTATTTAGAATATGTAGTTCATAATGATATTGACTTTGAAATCATGTGCTTAGTTTAATTATTCATTGCTCAAGCTTAATCCAATACCATTTTCAAGGATTTTAAGTATTCTGTAAAAGTATTTCGTTTCCTTATTGAACACAGTACATGACACATTAAAAGTATTCATTACTTAAAAGTAGGTTACGTTACATTATTATTCTAAATAACTTCACAACAGCTGTAACAAAGTTAATTATAAAATAATAATCATTTTGTATTTTTTCTTTTACAAGTGGATATTAAGCCAAAAAGCTGATATCATATAAAGTGTAATAATCATGTTCAGTGTATTATTATGTTTAATATCATAGGTTACAGATTAAACTAACCTTATACTCATGAGGTATAATTATACTGATTTCACCTGTAAAAGAACGGTTGGCTGAAAATAAGACACAATTGTAACACATATCACAACCCGTGTGTGTGTGTGTGTTTTGGTGGATGCGTCAATATTCTGTAAACCCTTTAATATTGGTCTCCTAGAATGTTGACTGATTAAACAAAATAATTGATTAATGTTCGTATGTCAGTACTTTGTGCGTCTGGTGATGTAATTTATTTTTCTTTGCAGGCATTCGTGATTTAATGCGAAACGTGGCTGTGAATGGAAAATTTGATTACCGTATGTATTCCAGCACTATATTCAGGTTTGTAATTTACACAGTGAAACCAGTCAAAACAAAGTATTAAAATCCTTTGAGAATATTATTAAAAGCAGACACATTACATGGTAAGAGATGTGATGAAATAAGTGATACACACTATCATCATGGTATGGTGTTCTGTTGTGTGACAGGTCCCAGATATTACCAATCATCTCCATTCATATGTATTTGGCTTGAATTTTTGAGCTTTTATCTCTACATAAGATACTCCACTTTGCATTTCGTACACAAGCTCATCTTCTCTCCTTTCATGGTTCTTTCAAAAACTGGTGTTAATTGTTCATTTTCTCTCAGGATTAAATATACTTATACTTAATATTCAATACTTAAAAGTTGGTTAGGTTACATTATTTAATCTAAACAACTTCACAGCAGCTGTAACAAAGTTATTTATAAAATAATTATCTGCTGTATTTTTTCCTTTACAAAAAACATTTTGTAATTTTTCCTCGGGTATTAAACAAAAAACCGATATCATATTCTTATACCATAAGAAGTAATATAATCACGTTATGTTCATGATGAGTTCTATTTCTTGTGTATAGTGTGTTTCAGTGTTTGCATTAAGCAAAACATTTTTAAATCAGTGTTGAACCTTTGCCAAGTAGTGTGCATGATATTTTCCAACAAATTCGTATACTGTATGAGAGTAGACTATTGATGTATACTACTTTAAATGTCAGAAGTATAACGATATATTTACAAATTACTTTATTCTATATTCTTATGTTATTATTATTATTCAATAAAAAATAAAATACTTTTTAACAAAAATATACTTTTATTTTAATTATTGTATTGTATTTAATATTACTTCAGAAACATAAATATAATTAAAGTAAAAATAAATAGTTGTAATAATTTAATTAAAAAGTATATTTTTGTTAAAAGGAATGTCTTAATTATTCAACAATGATATATAACTCTCTCTCTTCCCCCTCCCTCTCTCTGTGGGGGGGGGGTTGAATATATGAGTGATAGTTTAATCTTGTTTTCAACAAATTCCAGTTACATTGTAATCTGATATGTTAGAGTCTGTACTTAAAATGGACAAATTTTTGGTTAAGTGACCAAAATACCAGGTAAAGTGGTAAGTAAACAGCCATTCCATTCTCCTCAGCCTACACATAGATATTGTTACATTATTACATTACATTTAATGCAAACAGTCTTCTTTACAATTGAATTAAAGGTACACAATTTAACTATAACGTTAGGAGAGACTGACGAATACAAAAACAATACCAATACATCTATTACAATATAGAATACTACAAGGTAACTACAAGATACTACAGATTTAAAGGTAAGAAAAAGGGATAAACGTTACAATATATATTATTGCCTGTCTTCTTTATTTACAGTATGGAACAGTAGATCCTGTTACAGTATACTGGATTTAGTACTGGGTGAGGCACAGGTACTTCCTAAATAATACATCTACTCTACATGAGTGTTGTGGTTGGTTAGGTAATGATAGTACATTGTTGTGTGTAATGATAGTACATTGGGTTTGATGTTTCTGTACAAACCCAGTTGACTCTGTAGTGCTCAATTCTACGTATTTTGACCTCACTGTAACTGTTTATTCTCCGTTTCTTCCAGCAATTGTTCATGTAACCTGTCTTGTATGTTACTGTACTAATTTTTAAAATAAACACTTATGTATCTTGTAGCATAAGCTATTAACCGTAGTGCATACTCCTTCTTTATCTATAAAGTGGTAGATATTGTTAAGCCCCTTACCTTTTACTTCCATGTCCTTAAGGAAATGGAAGTATGGTGATGGCAAAAAAAATTCGTGTTCAAAATTTTTGCAGATTCTGATTGTACTACCCTCAAAACATGAAAAGTCATTTTTCGAAATGTGTGTGTGTGTGTGTGTGTGTGTGTGTGTAGATTTTTTCTATGGCAAACGATAACAGCCACAAATTCAAACAGAATCGAATACTTGGATTTCGTTGTCCATGATGTGTCCGTTAATTAATTAAATATAATTATTACACTACGACTCGGAACACAATATTAGTGTAATAATTATATTTAGAATCAAATAATTTTTTACATACAGCCCTGATTTGTATAGTACTCAAGACCTATTGGTTTTGGTGAAGATCGGTTAATGGAAAGGGGTAGTTTACCTGCAACGTTTTAATAAGGGTATTTTCTGTGACAAACGATAAGAGCCGCAAATTCAAACTGAATAAAATAATTTTCTGCGTACAGCCCTGATTTGTAGAGTACTCAAGACGTATTGTTCTTTGTGAAGATCGGTTAAGGGAAAGGAGTAGTTTATAGTGGTTTGATTATCTGAAATTAATGCTTCTATTACCTTCCAACACTAATATTACCTTATAGATAATATTAAACATTAATATTACTATCAGGGGAGTCGCTACTGAAAATTCTAAAATCTTAAAAAATGGTATTTATTTTTTATTTGATTGTTTTTCTAGTTAAATGGTGTCCAAAATGAACACAAATATACATAAAATTATTGTTTTTTTGGGTACCCCAAAAATATTTTTTTCGAAAATGTTTTAACATTTTTTTGAATTTGATATATCTCAAGATTGGATTGACCAAATATGCTGTTCTTAGTGTCATTTTAAAGCTAATAAGATTATCTAAAAATTCATATATTTTCATGACTGTCCATTACTTAGGTAACTGACAATTATCAAAATTACATAGCAAATGAAGTTTTTCAAGATTTTTTCCATATATAAAGTAATATTTCATGACCAAAAACTCAAAACTGAATAAAAATACAAGGAGTTTTAGATAATTATATGTAGAATAACCATACAAAATATCAAAGCTCTACATTGTATGGTTTTTTAGATATATCAACTTTTGTATCTAAAACAGTGATTTGCGGAAAATGCCAGTTTTATAAAGTACTAACAACCAAGTGGTAAAAAGACATAGTTATCAATGTAAAATGGTTACCTTTATATTTTCTAGGGTATAGAATAGGTTTAAAAACTGTAGCTTACACAAAAATACAAATACAACACTCTTTATTTTAGATGAAAAATGTACATTTGCAAAGTAAATACACATTTTCTCACATAACACTGTTTTACAATGTTTTCAAAATTCACCAGGTCCATATGATAAACCCTCATTTTCTTGTCTTTTTTCTTCTTCCTTCAGCAAAGCTAATTTCTTTTTTTTCTGAATACTTCATACTTAGTTGATTTCCTTTTCTCAGCTAGATTTAGTCTCCTTTTATCTAGCTGTCTAGCAATTCTTGCCGTGTTTGTTCCAGGGCTTAGGCCACTTGCAGTTTGAACGTCTGCAACTGTCTTCAGATGCCCTGTATTGTATTCACAAATGACGATACTTATGGCCATTAGAAGTGTGTTTTTAGATACAAATACTGTTTTTGGACACTTTGACCACAGAAGATGATGCAAAGCTTCATTGGCATTTTGTGTCTTCCCTGACACACATCTGTTCAGTAAACTGTCTGATGCTAACCTCTGATATACAGGCAAGATTCTAGCAGCAACGTTTTCAGTAAGAGGAATTTTAATTTTCTCATTATGTGATTCTGGAGTTTCATTTCTTGCAACATTTACTTATAACAATTGATTTAGTTAGACACTCAGGACAAGGAAATAAACATAAAAATGAAGACAACAGTTTTGTATCAACTAATGCATAATGAGGAGCTTCACTATTTATACGAAGTATAAAAATCATTTTGGTACCTATTATATAATGCAAAACCAGTAGGAGGATTTTTATTTTCAACCGGACTTGCAGTTTCATCATTAACATCAAACCTCAAAGTTGAATCAGCATTATTGTCTACACAACACATAACCTCACTTTTTCTTCACTTCTTGCTACATTCTTACGGCTGATGTTAGCCCACCTCCTAGCAATATTTGTCTTATTTCTACTTGATAAGTTTATCTTTGCATTCTTTCTTCTACTCATTATTCAAGTTTTGCAAATAAAACATTTAATGTGTGTAAAAAAAAAAAAAACTAACTACCACACGCTTGTAAATACTAATGTAATTCATAACCGATTTGAAGTAAACAGCTGATTGTTTTTAAAGGTAAACATTCTGTTTCTATGGAAACATTCCTACACAGAATAGAATAAACATGCCCCTACTGTATAAAAAATGCATACTGAAGTTGTTAGATGTGAAAAATAGAAAGCAATAAACATTTTATTCTCAGACACCATATCTGCAAATTTTTCATGCTGACACCACTTCAAACAATTGAATTTTTCACACCTAAAAAATATGATAAATATTCATCTACCATTTTTTTTTAGATAAAGGCGACTTAAAAAATAATATAAGTGAAAAAAAATTTGTTTCAATATTTGTTGATTGTTTGTGATTTTTCAGTAGCGACTCCCCTTAAACAGGAATTATAGACATGCTACTTTAGAGTTGTGCCTTTATGGCTGGGATTACATTGATTGATGGGATTATTACTTATTACAAACTGATTTATATTCCATAGTAGTAATTTTTTCCTTAGTTTGCCAAATTTTGTTGACTGATTAATTCTAAATATCACTATTACATTAATGACTCGGAACACTAGGTTTTTTATAAGTAAAAGGATAAAGTTTTACCTTACAGCCTGAACCGGTTTTCTCCTTTAAAAGGCTTCTTCAGAGGCTGCCGCTGGTAGCGCTGTTCGTCTTGTTGTGGGTGATGGAATCAAATTTCGAAAGATCGATGCTGTGTGTGTGGGGTGAGATATTCGAATAATGCGTGCGATTTGAATTGTGTCTGTTCGTTTAGGATGTCGTTTTTATTTGTTTTTGTGTGTTTGTATATTTCCAATTGTTCTAGAGTGTCTAGTTTTCGGCCTTTTGTGTGTACGTGTAGAATGTTCATGTTATTGTCGATGTTTTTATATGTGTGGTTTGCTTCAATGAGGTGGTTTGCAAAGGTGGATTCTGTAGTGGAGTGGAGTGCCTTTGTGTTCCTAAACGATCTACCTGGTGTTTACAAGCTAAATTGCTCAAATTGCAATAAATTCTATATAGGCCAGACAGGCCGTAGCTTCAAACAGAGATACATTAACAATTTGACGGTATGAACGCCACTCATCTGACATTATAATGGACCCTGGTTCAATATTTGCCACTATGAGAGGTAGGAGGGTAGCTCTGACCGATCTTCGACACGACACAAGAAACATTCCTTTGTTTCTCGACAGAATCCTCCGAAAACCCACTGTTGCGGATACACCCGCCCAACATTATTTTTTCTCTTGGCAAAGAGACTCTCGTCAATTTCAACTGTTAAATTCTGTCCTCCAATTTTCTGTGGGTTGCTCATGATGTCTTTGGCACAGATATGTCTTAAGTAAGCCGTCCAATGTGCATGTGTTTTGGCGCCGATTTTCAGTTGATTTTTACTGTTTTTCACACTACTACACCCTTCACACCAGTCAAAAATAAATTTTATTATTGTTCTCAGCGGTAATCTGGACCCCTCTAAAAATGTGTCCTTGCGAACTACCTTATACTCACGGCAAGTCTTCTTAATGCAACACCAACGCTGGTGCTGCCCAAGCGCTAAAATCATATCATGTCCATTACCACATTGACGAGGATTGTGAACCAAATCTTTTTCTTTAAGAAAAGAAACTGCAGCATCCTCGTCTGTACTAATAACTCTACCATCTTAGCTAATCACAACACAACACTGATTTAAATGTAACAAAAGAAGTGAACAAGCATGTAACAACACCAATGAAATATATAATAAATGTAATTTGCAAATTCATAAGTGTGTTTTATTTTGGTTTCCACTGTACTATGTGACGATTGGTGAGACCATCATAATAATTTAACAAAACATCCCAATTAATTCAATATTATACTTTGAGGATTATAATTTTACATAACCCCCTTCCACCTCCACACTCCCTCACACAACCTACCAACTAGACAAACCGTTACAAGTTCCGGACATTCTGTATCATACCTCACTGAGGAAGGCGAACACCACGCTGAAACATCGTACGAGGAAAATAAACAAAGTAAGTTTCACATGTGAAAGTGTAGTAATTAATATTCATAAAACATTATTAGTATCTGATTTCAAGCTTGCAGAAGTCAATCCAAATAAATGATGTCTGACTGTATGTACACACATAAAAGGCAAAATACAAGTGTCCTGTCTTGTCTGCTGTCATAGAAAATATATTCTGTATTTCTTAACGGTTGCAACTTCATTCATGTGAGTGAAAATTAATTTATATAAATTTCAAATCATCACTTGGAATCTATACAGATGACTGTAAACAAATATAATAAATTCCTTTTGTGATCACTTTGGGCCAATATGAATTTAATAGCACTAGCCGAATAATAACAATAACTGATAACAAGATTATGCAAGATTTGCCATTACTTTCCCATACCTGTGATTACAGGCATATTGATATACCTGTTACTATGTATAGAGGTGTTACTATATATATTGTATGTTAAAACTGTTAGGTGTATGTTATAATCTGGAACATTTTACACCAAATGATTTAATCACAAAAGATTATGTAAAACACAAAATTACAACAAACACACCAAAAGTATCAATAGAAATTACAACAGTCATAATGAACAAACAAGAAATAAACAATAAAACTGAGAAATTCTTCTCCGAAAACGATATAACACAAATAACCAAAGATCCCACAATAAAATACCAAAAACAAATTCATAAATAATGCAAAATACATAATCCAAACAGAAAACATAAAATACCTAAAACAAATTAAGCCTAATCCCCCAAAACTAAACGCATTACCGAAAATACATAAACCCAATATACCCATTTGACCTTTGATAAATAACACACAAGCACCCTCCCACAAAATCGCCAGACACCTGGATAAACTAATCAGAAAACATATAAATCTAACCAACAACACTTCTGTTAAAAACAACATAGAACTTGTCAAAAAACTAGAGCACATCCATATACCACACAACTCAACATTAGCATCATTTGACATAACGAATTTATACACCAATGTACCCGTCGAAGACACCATAGTAACAAGGTAAGTGTTTGGAATACTGTTTTAGCTGAATACACTAGGACACTCAGCATTTAGTTTGTGTGTGTAACTCTTGTTAATCAAAGAGAATTATTTGTGTAAATTCAGATTTAGTAATACAAATATACTACCATAAATGCCTGGAATGCTATGCATTAAAGAATTTTAATTAACTTTATATGGAGAAAACTGGTTTACATACATTATTTCTGAAAATAATAATCCTGAAATGTAATCAGTACTTATATCAAGTTAAGTGCAATAATTACAGCTTGGCAACTCTTTCTGAAGCCCTGGCTGGCAGCGCTAGCTCCGCGTCTGTGGGGAGGGAGTAACCCTACTTTGGAGTGAGAGAGAACACATCAGCACATCATTGGAAACACATCAGCACGTCACACCCAGCGCCTGGCCTGCAGTGTTGTCAGACTGCCGTAAATCAACACCAGAGCGTGATGTAGCCACAATGCTCGCCTTACGGACCTTTACCGTGGGACGACTTGGAATGGAATGAACATATTGTAGTATCTGACAGCGCTGCATGAACAGCACAGGAAACGAGCTCCTATTGGCTCGCACGGCAACAGATATAGAGTGGCTCGAGTAACATGTGGACTGGAAGGGCGAAGGGAGGCTCTTCAGCTTCGAATTTCGTCCGGGGACTCAGATAAAGTTGCCAGACTGTAAATAGATTCTTCAACTTGCACGTTGCAAACTTAAGGTGCTAAGCCTTTACTTTATTTTTAATTTAACATCAATTTATGTTCGGCAACGTTAAAAAGAACATGTTATGGCCTCTGAGAAAGTACACAGTGAGTGGAAGCGGGCTTAAATGAAGGTAAAAATTGTATCTAATAATTAGTGTCCCATGAGGGCTGATTGTGATTGTACTACCCTCAAAACATAAAGAAAAGTCATTTTTAGAAAGATGTCTGTGTGTAGAATTTTGTCTATGGCGAATGATAACTCCCGCAAATTCAAATAGTTTTTTGCATATTCTAGAGGACTCAAGGTCTGTTGATTTTGGTGAAGATCGGTTAAGGAGAAGGGGTAGTTTACCTGCAATGTTTTGTTTTAACAAGAGTAAAGTACTTAATTTTGATAAATAAAGTATCCTGAAAAGGTTATAATAATCCACTGTAGAAAGGTAGATGAAATATCTATAAATGAAAAGGGGTAGGGGAGGGGATAATTTTCTATAAATGAAAATGATAGGTGAAGGGGAGGGGATAATTTTTTATATGTGTACTACGTTATCAGCAACATTGAAGTAGTTTGTTGATAAAATTCCTTCCCAGGCTGTTTGCCGTGGTCCAATGTTTTCTGCATAACCAGACGTTTCGGAAGTGCCATTGACTGCCATCATCAGTGAAAATCGAGTGCGCTAACATGAAGTGGTATGTGTTAGTGATCACAATTCTGTGGTTGAGGTTGAAGATAGAAGTAGTTTCTGTGGAAATATTTCATTTCTAAAATGATTTCAAATATAAACCTTAAAACATGGTAGTCATGTATGGTTCTCCATACCAATATTTTAACTATTTGCATCAAATAGTATTATTGTTTAATAAATGTTCTATCCAGATCAAATTATGTGTATACAGTTCTGGAAAAATTAGACGGGCATAATATTTTGTTTGTTTATTGTAAACTGTATTATGTTTGGAAGTATCCCAAAGTAAATTTAACATTAGTCATGTCAATCAATGAGGCCAGTCCAGTTTTTTAAGGCCAGGAGAATCCTTGAAATGTTTGGAGCATCACTAGGGATCTAATCATCAAACTTCAGTTTCTGTGAAAAACTGGCAGATTTGAGTAGTCACTTGATAAAGGATGGTGTTGTAAAAGCAACAATTCTTTCAGAATATTTTATAACCCTGTCAGTCTGCAAATAATATACTGTATTACAGTATACAAATGGAGTGTAATATCTTGGCACAATACTATATGATAAATTTGGATAAAAGGCTCATTTCCAATAGAAAGGATAGCTGGTGTGATCAGACATAACAAATTTGTATTAGTTTTTTGAGAATTTATTCTTATCAAACTGGAGTAAGCATATTTTCAAACCTTTATGGACGTGTGTCATGGAATTTACAGATTGCACCAAAAGAAACAGTTAAAATATATCTTTTCAATTAAACAAAAATTGGTCTTGTAATATGATTCGGTAATACAGCAGGAACTAATCAGTTAATTGCTATTACAAAATGCCTTATTCCTTTTCCATGATGATCAGATTTTGCTATACGCCTGCATAAATAAAAATTATTAAAATGCTTAACTCCCAACACAAAGTTGAACACATGATGAAAAGTTCATCATGTCACATATTCTACTAACAAGGTAAGTTTTTGGAATACTGTTTTAGCTGAATTTATACACTAGGAGGACACTCTGCATTTAGTTTGTGTGTGTAACTCTGGTTAATCAAAGAGAATTATTTGTGTAAATTCAAATTTAGTAATACAAATCTACTACTGTAAATGCCTGGAATGCTATGCATTAAAGAATTTTATTCTTGGATTTCGTTGTCCATGACGTGTCCGTTACTTAACTAAATATCACTATAATATTGACGACTCGGAACACAAAGTTTTTTATAAGTCTCTACAAGACTTCATAGAACAGAACAACATCACAGAACTAAAACACGACCCCACCGACAGATACCAAAACTCAGTAAAACAAATAGTCAACAAAGCCAAACACATTATGACACATAAACAAAAGCCCTACATGAAACAAATCCGACCATCAGCACCTACACTCCAAGCGCTTCCCAAAATCCATAAAGAAGACATTCCGATCCGCCCCATTATCAACTACCGTAATGCCCCTGCACACAAACTGGCAAAATATCTAGACAAAATTATTAGACAACACACACAAATAGACAACAACATTGCAGTAAAAAACAACACTGACCTAGTAACAAAAATAAAAGACATACACATCCCCCATAACGCCACATTAGCCTCCTTTGACATTAAAAACCTGTACACAAACATCCCCATCTCTGAAACAATCACCATCCTACAAAACAAACTCAAACAGAACAACACACCAGACGAACTTATCAATGAAATAACAGAAACTCTGAACATTATCACAAAACAAAACTACTTTACTTATAACAATAAATACTACACACAGAACGACGGCCTACCCATGGGCTCCCCCATATCCAGCATTCTAGCAGAAGTCTTCCTCCAACACTTAGAAAAAACAAAAATACTCACAAACAATGACAGACACTCACATAAAATACTATATTGGCACAGATACGTTGATGACATTCTAATACTATACAGGGGAAACAAAAGACAATGTGAACAGTTACTAACGCACATAAACAAAATACATAAAAACATAACCTTCACTGCCGAATACAAACACAACAATACCATAAACTTCTTAGACCTCTCCATCACAAAACTAGAACACAGGCACAAATTCAGTATATACAGAAAACCAACTAACAACTGACACACTAATACACAACACCTCCAATCACCCAATACAACACAAACTAGCTGCTTTTAGAACCATGATACATAGACTTAACAACATCCCCTTAGATGAAATAGACTACAAAGACGAACTAAACACGATAAAATATCTAGCAGAATCTAACGGTTATGACAGAACAATAGTCAGTAAACTCCTACACAAAACACAAAACAAACAACAGACAAAGACAGAAAACAACAAATTCATAACACTAACATACATCAACAAACAAACAGAAAAAATTGCCTACAAATTCAAAAAAGCAGGATACAGAATCGCTTACAAAACTACTAACAAAACAGAACACACACTATCAAAACGCATGCCCAAAGCACAAAACAAATTCGATCTACCCGGTGTATATAAACTAAATTGTTCAAATTGCAGTAAATTCTACATAGGCCAGACAGGACGTAGCTTCAAACAGAGATACATTGAACACACAAAAGCACTCCACACCACTACAGAATCTACCTTCGCAAACCACCTCATTGAAGCAAACCACACATATAAAAACATCGACAATAACATGAACATACTACACGTACACACAAAAGGCCGAAAACTAGACACTCTAGAACAATTAGAAATATACAAACACACAAAAACAAATAAAAACGACATCCTAAACGCACAGACACAATTCAAATCGCACGCATTATTCGAACACATCTAACCACACACACACAGCTTCAATCTTTCGAAACACTTTCTCGTCGCCAACAACAAGACGAGCAGCGCTACTAACGACAGCCTCTGATGAAGCCTTCTATAGGTGAAAGCCGGTTTAGGCTGTAAGGTAAAACTTTACGTTTTTACTTATAAAAAACTTTGTGTTCCGAGTCGTCAATATTATAGTGATATTTAGTTAAAGAATTTTAATTAACTTTATATGGGGAAAACTGGTTTACATACATTATTTCTGAAAATAATAATCCTGAAATGTAATCAGTACTTATATCAAGTTAAGTGCAATAATTAAATATATTCTTCAACTTGCACGTTAAATAGATCCCTTCTCCTTCACTTACCAGGCACATAAGGGAAGCTCTAAACCATGAACTGTCCCAGTAGTGAATGCTACAATGAGATCTTTAGAGTCTGTATCACTTTCTTTTGAACTTCTAAATACAGGATTTCTTGGAACTGTGTAGAGTGGGATCAGTGGAGTAACTTGCGGAGGGGGGTTATCAGGGGATCAATTCCCCTCCAGAACTATTCGAAATTTCAGCAGAATTCCATAATTTAATAAGTAGACCCATTTCTAAGCCAGTTTTGTTTGTACAAGTAATACTTATAAATAATTATAGAAATAAAAGTAATTATAATATTGTAACGTTATGTTTTCCCCTTACATAAAATAGGCCCCAACTTAAAACATTTCATGACCATGATACATGAAGAACAAAATACTAAGTCATTAACTAAATTGTATACTATAAATATTGTCTGAGATAATAAAAAGAGATAAGAATAATGGGGTAATGAAACTGATAAGAACATTATCAATAAGAAGATTTTATTCTTCGTATTGTTTAAATTAGCAGCCATCCTTACTATTTCTTTTATGAATTTGCTAACTGCTATAATTTTTTTTTATTGTTCGACTAAGCTTTTCGTCATTACTGACATCTTCAGGTCTTAAACAACGTCTGTCAACTGTACGTTGTAGGCTTTTATACTTTAGGCCCCTCCCCTTATGTCATCGCCCCTCCTATTGGTTCTAGCTGCTACCGCTCTTCACGGGAACTTTGTCTACCTTTTTCCGTTAGGCATTTTTCTAACGTCCGTCAAATTGTTTTAAGAATCTCCCGTTAATTTCTTCATTCTTGACTTATAATTTTTTGTAACCTTTTACATTTCGTCATTTTTTAGTGTGTTATTCTTATTATTTTAATTTATTTTTGTTTATTGTTTAATATATAATAAAATATTTCTTCATTTGTAAAATCCACTTTTATATTCATTAATTTATTTTTATCTTCTTTTTTAACTTTAAGTATTTCTAGTTCTTCTATTAATTTTCTTTTTAGCGGATTGTTTTCTATTTTGATTATTTCCATATTTTCATTGGGATTTATGAATTTATGGCCTGATTCGTTGAAATGTCTTGCATATAGTGAGTTCGTTACTCTAACCCCTTCTCCTTTTGCATGTTCATTCATTCTAATTTTAAATTTTCTTCCAGTTTCGCCCAGATATATCTTATTACATTCCCCACATTTTAATTTGTATACGCCGCTTTTTTCTGTTAATGGAATTTCTTCTGTTTTATCATTTTTTATATATTCGAATACATTTTTCGTTTTCTTTATTCCTATCTGTATTTCATATTTTTCGAAACATTTTTGTTTGATATCCTATGTATGTTATTGCTCCTTTATATTTCTTTTCTTCATTTGTTTTTTCTTTTTTGTTATTTTCTATTTCTTTATTTTCCTCTATTTTCTTAACTATTCTATTAATTATTTTAGGGTTGTAATTATTATTTTTTGCTATTTGTTGTATTTTCTTTAATTCTTTTTGTTTGAGTTCTTCATTTTCTAGATAATTTATAGCTCTATAGCAAAATGAATTTAATGCTGCCATTTTATAATTGACTGGATGATATGATTCTTGTGGAATTATTAAATCCGAGTATGTTTCTTTCCTATATATATCGAATTTGAGTTTATCTTCAATTTTTATATTGATATCCAGGAAATTAATTTCTAATCCTCCAATTTCTTCTTGAAATTTTATTGTTTTTTCTATGTTATTTAGTTGTTCCGTAATTTTTTTAAATTCATTTACTTCACCTTCCCAAACTATTAGTATGTCATCTACATACCTGATCCATTTTTTAATTCTTCTTTCTTTATCTATATCTTTTAAAATTTTGATTTCAAAGCTATTCATGAATATCTCTGCCATTAGTGGTGAAAGCGGTGATCCCATTGGTAATCCATTTTCTTGTATGTAAAATTTGTTATTAAATCTGAAGTAGTTCTGGCTTAGGCATAATTCTAATCCTTCTATTATTTCGTTTTTCCATTCTACATTACTTAATTTGTTTTTCTTTATTATTTCTACTGTTTTTGATATTGGTATGTTGGTGTACATATCTTTTATATCTAATGACATTAATTTTGTCTTATTTGTTATGGTAATTTCTTTTAATCTTTCTATTACCTTTTTACTATTTTCTATGCTGTGGATTTCTTCTTTTTCATATGCCATTTTGATTCTTTTACTTATTTCTTTTGATATTTTGTATGTTGGCGAATTTATAAATGATACTATAGGTCTTAATGGCATTTCTTTTTTATGTAACTTAATTTGACATCTAAATTTTGGAGCTTCAGGATTATGTTCTATTTTTTGTTTCTTTTGCCATTCTGTTAAATATGTTGTCTTTTTTATCAATTTCTTTGTTTGTGCTTGAAATTTACTTGTGTAATCATATTTTATTTCTTTATATGGTCCTTTTTGTATAAATTGTTCTGCTTGGACGATATAATCTCTTTTGTTCATTACCACTGCTGTGTTACCTTTATCGGCTTTTATAACTATCAAATTGTTCTCCGTGATTTTCTTTTTTAATTCTCTTATATTTCTTTTTATTTGTGTTTCGTTTTTATTTCTTACATTTTTGTTTTTCTTACATATTTTTTCTACTATTTCTTTTACTTCACTTCTTAATTGTTTTTTAGTTTCTTCATTTTTTATTTTATCGATTATTTCTTCACATTCTATTATTGTATTTTCTTTATCTATGTTTGTTTTTGTTGCATATTTTAAACTTTTCCCTAATAATTTATGTTCATTTTCTGTAAACTTTGTTTCTGTTAAATTTAATACTTTTTCAGCAAATTTTATTTCTTTATCTTTTTCTTTATTTTTATTTCTTGTTCCTTCTATTAATTCCTTGAGTTTCTTATTTAATCTCTCTTCCATTTTTCTTATTTTCTTTTCTATGTATTTTTCACCAAACTCTTTTCTCATTTCTTCTATTTCTATATAATTGTAACTTGTATATAATTTTTGATGTAATTGATACATTTCTTTGTTATATTTATTTATTTTACCGTATAAGTTCTTAATTTCAAGTTTTATCCATATTTTTTCCGCCATGTTTGTCACTTGGTTTGCTACTTTGCCTTTGTTATTAATTTTAATTTTTGCGTATTTTGGAGTTATTTTATTAATTAAACACTGTTTATTAAACCAAATTTTCCCTAGCGTTTTTTTCAATTTTGCTTTAATTTTTAAATACTTAAAAAATTCCCTTACATTTTTATATTTATCTGCTTGCAATTCGCATGTTTTATTCTTCGTATTGTTTAAATTAGCAGCCATCCTTACTATTTCTTTTATGAATTTGCTAACTGCTATAATTTTTTTTTTTAATAATTTTTTTTATTTTTTTTATTGTTCGACTAAGCTTTTCGTCATTACTGACATCTTCAGGTCTTAAACAACGTCTGTCAACTGTACGTTGTAGGCTTTTATACTTTAGGCCCCTCCCCTTATGTCATCGCCCCTCCTATTGCTTCTAGCTGCTACCGCTCTTCACGGGAACTTTGTCTACCTTTTTCCGTAAGGGGAGGTGCCTAAAGTATAAAAGCCTACAACGTACAGTTGACAGACGTTGTTTAAGACCTGAAGATGTCAGTAATGATGAAAAGCTTAGTCGAACAATAAAAAAAAAAATTATAGCAGTTAGCAAATTCATAAAAGAAATAGTAAGGATGGCTGCTAATTTAAACAATACGAAGAATAAAACATGCGAATTGCAAGCAGATAAATATAAAAATGTAAGGGAATTTTTTAAGTATTTAAAAATTAAAGCAAAATTGAAAAAAACGCTAGGGAAAATTTGGTTTAATAAACAGTGTTTAATTAATAAAATAACTCCAAAATACACAAAAATTAAATTAATAACAAAAGCAAAGTAGCAAACCAAGTGAAAAACATGGCGGAAAAAATATGGATAAAACTTGAAATTAAGAACTTATACGGTAAAATAAATAAATATAACAAAGAAATGTATCAATTACATCAAAAATTATATACAAGTTACAATTATATAGAAATAGAAGAAATGAGAAAAGAGTTTGGTGAAAAATACATAGAAAAGAAAATAAGAAAAATGGAAGAGAGATTAAATAAGAAACTCAAGGAATTAATAGAAGGAACAAGAAATAAAAATAAAGAAAAAGATAAAGAAATAAAATTTGCTGAAAAAGTATTAAATTTAACAGAAACAAAGTTTACAGAAAATGAACATAAATTATTAGGGAAAAGTTTAAAATATGCAACAAAAACAAACATAGATAAAGAAAATACAATAATAGAATGTGAAGAAATAATCGATAAAATAAAAAATGAAGAAACTAAAAAACAATTAAGAAGTGAAGTAAAAGAAATAGTAGAAAAAATATGTAAGAAAAACAAAAATGTAAGAAATAAAAACGAAACACAAATAAAAAGAAATATAAGAGAATTAAAAAAGAAAATCACGGAGAACAATTTGATAGTTATAAAAGCCGATAAAGGTAACACAGCAGTGGTAATGAACAAAAGAGATTATATCGTCCAAGCAGAACAATTTATACAAAAAGGACCATATAAAGAAATAAAATATGATTACACAAGTAAATTTCAAGCACAAACAAAGAAATTGATAAAAAAGACAACATATTTAACAGAATGGCAAAAGAAACAAAAAATAGAACATAATCCTGAAGCTCCAAAATTTAGATGTCAAATTAAGTTACATAAAAAAGAAATGCCATTAAGACCTATAGTATCATTTATAAATTCGCCAACATACAAAATATCAAAAGAAATAAGTAAAAGAATCAAAATGGCATATGAAAAAGAAGAGATCCACAGCATAGAAAATAGTAAAAAGGTAATAGAAAGATTAAAAGAAATTACCATAACAAATAAGACAAAATTAATGTCATTAGATATAAAAGATATGTACACCAACATACCAATAGCAAAAACAGTAGAAATAATAAAGAAAAACAAATTAAGTAATGTAGAATGGAAAAACGAAATAATAGAAGGATTAGAATTATGCCTAAGCCAGAACTACTTCAGATTTAATAACAAATTTTACATACAAGAAAATGGATTACCAATGGGATCACCGCTTTCACCACTAATGGCAGAGATATTCATGAATAGCTTTGAAATCAAAATTTTAAAAGATATAGATAAAGAAAGAAGAATTAAAAAATGGATCAGGTATGTAGATGACATACTAATAGTTTGGGAAGGTGAAGTAAATGAATTTAAAAAATTTACGGAACAACTAAATAACATAGAAAAAACAATAAAATTTCAAGAAGAAATTGGAGGATTAGAAATTAATTTCCTGGATATCAATATAAAAATTGAAGATAACAAACTCAAATTCGATATATATAGGAAAGAAACATACTCGGATTTAATAATTCCACAAGAATCATATCATCCAGTCAATTATAAAATGGCAGCATTAAATTCATTTTGCTATAGAGCTATAAATAATCTAGAAAATGAAGAACTCAAACAAAAAGAATTAAAGAAAATACAACAAATAGCAAAAAATAATAATTACAACCCTATAATAATTAATAGAATAGTTAAGAAAATAGAGGAAAATAAAGAAATAGAAAATAACAAAAAAGAAAAAACAAATGAAGAAAAGAAATATAAAGGAGCAATAACATACATAGGATATCAAACAAAAATGTTTCAAAAAATATGAAATACAGATAGGAATAAAGAAAACGAAAAATGTATTCGAATATATAAAAAATGATAAAACAGAAGAAATTCCATTAACAGAAAAAAGCGGCGTATACAAATTAAAATGTGGGGAATGTAATAAGATATATCTGGGCGAAACTGGAAGAAAATTTAAAATTAGAATGAATGAACACGCAAAAGGAGAAGGGGTTAGAGTAACGAACTCACTATATGCAAGACATTTCAACGAATCAGGCCATAAATTCATAAATCCCAATGAAAATATGGAAATAATCAAAATAGAAAACAATCCGCTAAAAAGAAAATTAATAGAAGAACTAGAAATACTTAAAGTTAAAAAAGAAGATAAAAATAAATTAATGAATATAAAAGTGGATTTTACAAATGAAGAAATATTTTATTATATATCAAACAATAAACAAAAATAAATTAAAATAATAAGAATAACACACTAAAAAATGACGAAATGTAAAAGGTTACAAAAAATTATAAGTCAAGAATGAAGAAATTAACGGGAGATTCTTAAAACAATTTGACGGACGTTAGAAAAATGCCTAACGGAAAAAGGTAGACAAAGTTCCCGTGAAGAGCGGTAGCAGCTAGAACCAATAGGAGGGGCGATGACATAAGGGGAGGGGCCTAAAGTATAAAAGCCTACAACGTACAGTTGACAGACGTTGTTTAAGACCTGAAGATGTCAGTAATGACGAAAAGCTTAGTCGAACAATAAAAAAAATTATAGCAGTTAGCAAATTCATAAAAGAAATAGTAAGGATGGCTGCTAATTTAAACAATACGAAGAATAAAACATGCGAATTGCAAGCAGATAAATATAAAAATGTAAGGGAATTTTTTAAGTATTTAAAAATTAAAGCAAAATTGAAAAAAACGCTAGGGAAAATTTGGTTTAATAAACAGTGTTTAATTAATAAAATAACTCCAAAATACGCAAAAATTAAAATTAATAACAAAAGCAAAGTAGCAAACCAAGTGAAAAACATGGCGGAAAAAATATGGATAAAACTTGAAATTAAGAACTTATACGGTAAAATAAATAAATATAACAAAGAAATGTATCAATTACATCAAAAATTATATACAAGTTACAATTATATAGAAATAGAAGAAATGAGAAAAGAGTTTGGTGAAAAATACATAGAAAAGAAAATAAGAAAAATGGAAGAGAGATTAAATAAGAAACTCAAGGAATTAATAGAAGGAACAAGAAATAAAAATAAAGAAAAAGATAAAGAAATAAAATTTGCTGAAAAAGTATTAAATTTAACAGAAACAAAGTTTACAGAAAATGAACATAAATTATTAGGGAAAAGTTTAAAATATGCAACAAAAACAAACATAGATAAAGAAAATACAATAATAGAATGTGAAGAAATAATCGATAAAATAAAAAATGAAGAAACTAAAAAACAATTAAGAAGTGAAGTAAAAGAAATAGTAGAAAAAATATGTAAGAAAAACAAAAATGTAAGAAATAAAAACGAAACACAAATAAAAAGAAATATAAGAGAATTAAAAAAGAAAATCACGGAGAACAATTTGATAGTTATAAAAGCCGATAAAGGTAACACAGCAGTGGTAATGAACAAAAGAGATTATATCGTCCAAGCAGAACAATTTATACAAAAAGGACCATATAAAGAAATAAAATATGATTACACAAGTAAATTTCAAGCACAAACAAAGAAATTGATAAAAAAGACAACATATTTAACAGAATGGCAAAAGAAACAAAAAATAGAACATAATCCTGAAGCTCCAAAATTTAGATGTCAAATTAAGTTACATAAAAAAGAAATGCCATTAAGACCTATAGTATCATTTATAAATTCGCCAACATACAAAATATCAAAAGAAATAAGTAAAAGAATCAAAATGGCATATGACAAAGAAGAAATCCACAGCATAGAAAATAGTAAAAAGGTAATAGAAAGATTAAAAGAAATTACCATAACAAATAAGACAAAATTAATGTCATTAGATATAAAAGATATGTACACCAACATACCAATAGCAAAAACAGTAGAAATAATAAAGAAAAACAAATTAAGTAATGTAGAATGGAAAAACGAAATAATAGAAGGATTAGAATTATGCCTAAGCCAGAACTACTTCAGATTTAATAACAAATTTTACATACAAGAAAATGGATTACCAATGGGATCACCGCTTTCACCACTAATGGCAGAGATATTCATGAATAGCTTTGAAATCAAAATTTTAAAAGATATAGATAAAGAAAGAAGAATTAAAAAATGGATCAGGTATGTAGATGACATACTAATAGTTTGGGAAGGTGAAGTAAATGAATTTAAAAAATTTACGGAACAACTAAATAACATAGAAAAAACAATAAAATTTCAAGAAGAAATTGGAGGATTAGAAATTAATTTCCTGGATATCAATATAAAAATTGAAGATAACAAACTCAAATTCGATATATATAGGAAAGAAACATACTCGGATTTAATAATTCCACAAGAATCATATCATCCAGTCAATTATAAAATGGCAGCATTAAATTCATTTTGCTATAGAGCTATAAATTATCTAGAAAATGAAGAACTCAAACAAAAAGAATTAAAGAAAATACAACAAATAGCAAAAAATAATAATTACAACCCTAAAATAATTAATAGAATAGTTAAGAAAATAGAGGAAAATAAAGAAATAGAAAATAACAAAAAAGAAAAAACAAATGAAGAAAAGAAATATAAAGGAGCAATAACATACATAGGATATCAAACAAAAATGTTTCGAAAAATATGAAATACAGATAGGAATAAAGAAAACGAAAAATGTATTCGAATATATAAAAAATGATAAAACAGAAGAAATTCCATTAACAGAAAAAAGCGGCGTATACAAATTAAAATGTGGGGAATGTAATAAGATATATCTGGGCGAAACTGGAAGAAAATTTAAAATTAGAATGAATGAACACGCAAAAGGAGAAGGGGTTAGAGTAACGAACTCACTATATGCAAGACATTTCAACGAATCAGGCCATAAATTCATAAATCCCAATGAAAATATGGAAATAATCAAAATAGAAAACAATCCGCTAAAAAGAAAATTAATAGAAGAACTAGAAATACTTAAAGTTAAAAAAGAAGATAAAAATAAATTAATGAATATAAAAGTGGATTTTACAAATGAAGAAATATTTTATTATATATTAAACAATAAACAAAAATAAATTAAAATAATAAGAATAACACACTAAAAAATGACGAAATGTAAAAGGTTACAAAAAATTATAAGTCAAGAATGAAGAAATTAACGGGAGATTCTTAAAACAATTTGACGGACGTTAGAAAAATGCCTAACGGAAAAAGGTAGACAAAGTTCCCGTGAAGAGCGGTAGCAGCTAGAACCAATAGGAGGGGCGATGACATAAGGGGAGGGGCCTAAAATATAAAAGCCTACAACATACAGTTGACAGACGTTGTTTAAGACCTGAAGATGTCAGTAATGACGAAAAGCTTAGTCGAACAATAAAAAAAATTATAGCAGTTAGCAAATTCATAAAAGAAATAGTAAGGATGGCTGCTAATTTAAACAATACGAAGAATAAAACATGCGAATTGCAAGCAGATAAATATAAAAATGTAAGGGAATTTTTTAAGTATTTAAAAATTAAAGCAAAATTGAAAAAAACGCTAGGGAAAATTTGGTTTAATAAACAGTGTTTAATTAATAAAATAACTCCAAAATACGCAAAAATTAAAATTAATAACAAAAGCAAAGTAGCAAACCAAGTGAAAAACATGGCGGAAAAAATATGGATAAAACTTGAAATTAAGAACTTATACGGTAAAATAAATAAATATAACAAAGAAATGTATCAATTACATCAAAAATTATATACAAGTTACAATTATATAGAAATAGAAGAAATGAGAAAAGAGTTTGGTGAAAAATACATAGAAAAGAAAATAAGAAAAATGGAAGAGAGATTAAATAAGAAACTCAAGGAATTAATAGAAGGAACAAGAAATAAAAATAAAGAAAAAGATAAAGAAATAAAATTTGCTGAAAAAGTATTAAATTTAACAGAAACAAAGTTTACAGAAAATGAACATAAATTATTAGGGAAAAGTTTAAAATATGCAACAAAAACAAACATAGATAAAGAAAATACAATAATAGAATGTGAAGAAATAATCGATAAAATAAAAAATGAAGAAACTAAAAAACAATTAAGAAGTGAAGTAAAAGAAATAGTAGAAAAAATATGTAAGAAAAACAAAAATGTAAGAAATAAAAACGAAACACAAATAAAAAGAAATATAAGAGAATTAAAAAAGAAAATCACGGAGAACAATTTGATAGTTATAAAAGCCGATAAAGGTAACACAGCAGTGGTAATGAACAAAAGAGATTATATCGTCCAAGCAGAACAATTTATACAAAAAGGACCATATAAAGAAATAAAATATGATTACACAAGTAAATTTCAAGCACAAACAAAGAAATTGATAAAAAAGACAACATATTTAACAGAATGGCAAAAGAAACAAAAAATAGAACATAATCCTGAAGCTCCAAAATTTAGATGTCAAATTAAGTTACATAAAAAAGAAATGCCATTAAGACCTATAGTATCATTTATAAATTCGCCAACATACAAAATATCAAAAGAAATAAGTAAAAGAATCAAAATGGCATATGAAAAAGAAGAAATCCACAGCATAGAAAATAGTAAAAAGGTAATAGAAAGATTAAAAGAAATTACCATAACAAATAAGACAAAATTAATGTCATTAGATATAAAAGATATGTACACCAACATACCAATAGCAAAAACAGTAGAAATAATAAAGAAAAACAAATTAAGTAATGTAGAATGGAAAAACGAAATAATAGAAGGATTAGAATTATGCCTAAGCCAGAACTACTTCAGATTTAATAAGAAATTTTACATACAAGAAAATGGATTACCAATGGGATCACCGCTTTCACCACTAATGGCAGAGATATTCATGAATAGCTTTGAAATCAAAATTTTAAAAGATATAGATAAAGAAAGAAGAATTAAAAAATGGATCAGGTATGTAGATGACATACTAATAGTTTGGGAAGGTGAAGTAAATGAATTTAAAAAATTTACGGAACAACTAAATAACATAGAAAAAACAATAAAATTTCAAGAAGAAATTGGAGGATTAGAAATTAATTTCCTGGATATCAATATAAAAATTGAAGATAACAAACTCAAATTCGATATATATAGGAAAGAAACATACTCGGATTTAATAATTCCACAAGAATCATATCATCCAGTCAATTATAAAATGGCAGCATTAAATTCATTTTGCTATAGAGCTATAAATTATCTAGAAAATGAAGAACTCAAACAAAAAGAATTAAAGAAAATACAACAAATAGCAAAAAATAATAATTACAACCCTAAAATAATTAATAGAATAGTTAAGAAAATAGAGGAAAATAAAGAAATAGAAAATAACAAAAAAGAAAAAACAAATGAAGAAAAGAAATATAAAGGAGCAATAACATACATAGGATATCAAACAAAAATGTTACAAAAATGTTTCGAAAAATATGAAATACAGATAGGAATAAAGAAAACGAAAAATGTATTCGAATATATAAAAAATGATAAAACAGAAGAAATTCCATTAACAGAAAAAAGCGGCGTATACAAATTAAAATGTGGGGAATGTAATAAGATATATCTGGGCGAAACTGGAAGAAAATTTAAAATTAGAATGAATGAACACGCAAAAGGAGAAGGGGTTAGAGTAACGAACTCACTATATGCAAGACATTTCAACGAATCAGGCCATAAATTCATAAATCCCAATGAAAATATGGAAATAATCAAAATAGAAAACAATCCGCTAAAAAGAAAATTAATAGAAGAACTAGAAATACTTAAAGTTAAAAAAGAAGATAAAAATAAATTAATGAATATAAAAGTGGATTTTACAAATGAAGAAATATTTTATTATATATTAAACAATAAACAAAAATAAATTAAAATAATAAGAATAACACACTAAAAAATGACGAAATGTAAAAGGTTACAAAAAATTATAAGTCAAGAATGAAGAAATTAACGGGAGATTCTTAAAACAATTTGACGGACGTTAGAAAAATGCCTAACGGAAAAAGGTAGACAAAGTTCCCGTGAAGAGCGGTAGCAGCTAGAACCAATAGGAGGGGCGATGACATAAGGGGAGGGGCCTAAAATATAAAAGCCTACAACATACAGTTGACAGACGTTGTTTAAGACCTGAAGATGTCAGTAATGACGAAAAGCTTAGTCGAACAATAAAAAAAATTATAGCAGTTAGCAAATTCATAAAAGAAATAGTAAGGATGGCTGCTAATTTAAACAATACGAAGAATAAAACATGCGAATTGCAAGCAGATAAATATAAAAATGTAAGGGAATTTTTTAAGTATTTAAAAATTAAAGCAAAATTGAAAAAAACGCTAGGGAAAATTTGGTTTAATAAACAGTGTTTAATTAATAAAATAACTCCAAAATACGCAAAAATTAAAATTAATAACAAAAGCAAAGTAGCAAACCAAGTGAAAAACATGGCGGAAAAAATATGGATAAAACTTGAAATTAAGAACTTATACGGTAAAATAAATAAATATAACAAAGAAATGTATCAATTACATCAAAAATTATATACAAGTTACAATTATATAGAAATAGAAGAAATGAGAAAAGAGTTTGGTGAAAAATACATAGAAAAGAAAATAAGAAAAATGGAAGAGAGATTAAATAAGAAACTCAAGGAATTAATAGAAGGAACAAGAAATAAAAATAAAGAAAAAGATAAAGAAATAAAATTTGCTGAAAAAGTATTAAATTTAACAGAAACAAAGTTTACAGAAAATGAACATAAATTATTAGGGAAAAGTTTAAAATATGCAACAAAAACAAACATAGATAAAGAAAATACAATAATAGAATGTGAAGAAATAATCGATAAAATAAAAAATGAAGAAACTAAAAAACAATTAAGAAGTGAAGTAAAAGAAATAGTAGAAAAAATATGTAAGAAAAACAAAAATGTAAGAAATAAAAACGAAACACAAATAAAAAGAAATATAAGAGAATTAAAAAAGAAAATCACGGAGAACAATTTGATAGTTATAAAAGCCGATAAAGGTAACACAGCAGTGGTAATGAACAAAAGAGATTATATCGTCCAAGCAGAACAATTTATACAAAAAGGACCATATAAAGAAATAAAATATGATTACACAAGTAAATTTCAAGCACAAACAAATAAATTGATAAAAAAGACAACATATTTAACAGAATGGCAAAAGAAACAAAAAATAGAACATAATCCTGAAGCTCCAAAATTTAGATGTCAAATTAAGTTACATAAAAAAGAAATGCCATTAAGACCTATAGTATCATTTATAAATTCGCCAACATACAAAATATCAAAAGAAATAAGTAAAAGAATCAAAATGGCATATGAAAAAGAAGAAATCCACAGCATAGAAAATAGTAAAAAGGTAATAGAAAGATTAAAAGAAATTACCATAACAAATAAGACAAAATTAATGTCATTAGATATAAAAGATATGTACACCAACATACCAATATCAAAAACAGTAGAAATAATAAAGAAAAACAAATTAAGTAATGTAGAATGGAAAAACGAAATAATAGAAGGATTAGAATTATGCCTAAGCCAGAACTACTTCAGATTTAATAACAAATTTTACATACAAGAAAATGGATTACCAATGGGATCACCGCTTTCACCACTAATGGCAGAGATATTCATGAATAGCTTTGAAATCAAAATTTTAAAAGATATAGATAAAGAAAGAAGAATTAAAAAATGGATCAGGTATGTAGATGACATACTAATAGTTTGGGAAGGTGAAGTAAATGAATTTAAAAAAATTACGGAACAACTAAATAACATAGAAAAAACAATAAAATTTCAAGAAGAAATTGGAGGATTAGAAATTAATTTCCTGGATATCAATATAAAAATTGAAGATAACAAACTCAAATTCGATATATATAGGAAAGAAACATACTCGGATTTAATAATTCCACAAGAATCATATCATCCAGTCAATTATAAAATGGCAGCATTAAATTCATTTTGCTATAGAGCTATAAATTATCTAGAAAATGAAGAACTCAAACAAAAAGAATTAAAGAAAATACAACAAATAGCAAAAAATAATAATTACAACCCTAAAATAATTAATAGAATAGTTAAGAAAATAGAGGAAAATAAAGAAATAGAAAATAACAAAAAAGAAAAAACAAATGAAGAAAAGAAATATAAAGGAGCAATAACATACATAGGATATCAAACAAAAATGTTTCGAAAAATATGAAATACAGATAGGAATAAAGAAAACGAAAAATGTATTCGAATATATAAAAAATGATAAAACAGAAGAAATTCCATTAACAGAAAAAAGCGGCGTATACAAATTAAAATGTGGGGAATGTAATAAGATATATCTGGGCGAAACTGGAAGAAAATTTAAAATTAGAATGAATGAACACGCAAAAGGAGAAGGGGTTAGAGTAACGAACTCACTATATGCAAGACATTTCAACGAATCAGGCCATAAATTCATAAATCCCAATGAAAATATGGAAATAATCAAAATAGAAAACAATCCGCTAAAAAGAAAATTAATAGAAGAACTAGAAATACTTAAAGTTAAAAAAGAAGATAAAAATAAATTAATGAATATAAAAGTGGATTTTACAAATGAAGAAATATTTTATTATATATTAAACAATAAACAAAAATAAATTAAAATAATAAGAATAACACACTAAAAAATGACGAAATGTAAAAGGTTACAAAAAATTATAAGTCAAGAATGAAGAAATTAACGGGAGATTCTTAAAACAATTTGACGGACGTTAGAAAAATGCCTAACGGAAAAAGGTAGACAAAGTTCCCGTGAAGAGCGGTAGCAGCTAGAACCAATAGGAGGGGCGATGACATAAGGGGAGGGGCCTAAAATATAAAAGCCTACAACATACAGTTGACAGACGTTGTTTAAGACCTGAAGATGTCAGTAATGACGAAAAGCTTAGTCGAACAATAAAAAAAATTATAGCAGTTAGCAAATTCATAAAAGAAATAGTAAGGATGGCTGCTAATTTAAACAATACGAAGAATAAAACATGCGAATTGCAAGCAGATAAATATAAAAATGTAAGGGAATTTTTTAAGTATTTAAAAATTAAAGCAAAATTGAAAAAAACGCTAGGGAAAATTTGGTTTAATAAACAGTGTTTAATTAATAAAATAACTCCAAAATACGCAAAAATTAAAATTAATAACAAAAGCAAAGTAGCAAACCAAGTGAAAAACATGGCGGAAAAAATATGGATAAAACTTGAAATTAAGAACTTATACGGTAAAATAAATAAATATAACAAAGAAATGTATCAATTACATCAAAAATTATATACAAGTTACAATTATATAGAAATAGAAGAAATGAGAAAAGAGTTTGGTGAAAAATACATAGAAAAGAAAATAAGAAAAATGGAAGAGAGATTAAATAAGAAACTCAAGGAATTAATAGAAGGAACAAGAAATAAAAATAAAGAAAAAGATAAAGAAATAAAATTTGCTGAAAAAGTATTAAATTTAACAGAAACAAAGTTTACAGAAAATGAACATAAATTATTAGGGAAAAGTTTAAAATATGCAACAAAAACAAACATAGATAAAGAAAATACAATAATAGAATGTGAAGAAATAATCGATAAAATAAAAAATGAAGAAACTAAAAAACAATTAAGAAGTGAAGTAAAAGAAATAGTAGAAAAAATATGTAAGAAAAACAAAAATGTAAGAAATAAAAACGAAACACAAATAAAAAGAAATATAAGAGAATTAAAAAAGAAAATCACGGAGAACAATTTGATAGTTATAAAAGCCGATAAAGGTAACACAGCAGTGGTAATGAACAAAAGAGATTATATCGTCCAAGCAGAACAATTTATACAAAAAGGACCATATAAAGAAATAAAATATGATTACACAAGTAAATTTCAAGCACAAACAAAGAAATTGATAAAAAAGACAACATATTTAACAGAATGGCAAAAGAAACAAAAAATAGAACATAATCCTGAAGCTCCAAAATTTAGATGTCAAATTAAGTTACATAAAAAAGAAATGCCATTAAGACCTATAGTATCATTTATAAATTCGCCAACATACAAAATATCAAAAGAAATAAGTAAAAGAATCAAAATGGCATATGAAAAAGAAGAAATCCACAGCATAGAAAATAGTAAAAAGGTAATAGAAAGATTAAAAGAAATTACCATAACAAATAAGACAAAATTAATGTCATTAGATATAAAAGATATGTACACCAACATACCAATATCAAAAACAGTAGAAATAATAAAGAAAAACAAATTAAGTAATGTAGAATGGAAAAACGAAATAATAGAAGGATTAGAATTATGCCTAAGCCAGAACTACTTCAGATTTAATAACAAATTTTACATACAAGAAAATGGATTACCAATGGGATCACCGCTTTCACCACTAATGGCAGAGATATTCATGAATAGCTTTGAAATCAAAATTTTAAAAGATATAGATAAAGAAAGAAGAATTAAAAAATGGATCAGGTATGTAGATGACATACTAATAGTTTGGGAAGGTGAAGTAAATGAATTTAAAAAAATTACGGAACAACTAAATAACATAGAAAAAACAATAAAATTTCAAGAAGAAATTGGAGGATTAGAAATTAATTTCCTGGATATCAATATAAAAATTGAAGATAACAAACTCAAATTCGATATATATAGGAAAGAAACATACTCGGATTTAATAATTCCACAAGAATCAGATCATCCAGTCAATTATAAAATGGCAGCATTAAATTCATTTTGCTATAGAGCTATAAATTATCTAGAAAATGAAGAACTCAAACAAAAAGAATTAAAGAAAATACAACAAATAGCAAAAAATAATAATTACAACCCTAAAATAATTAATAGAATAGTTAAGAAAATAGAGGAAAATAAAGAAATAGAAAATAACAAAAAAGAAAAAACAAATGAAGAAAAGAAATATAAAGGAGCAATAACATACATAGGATATCAAACAAAAATGTTTCAAAAAATATGAAATACAGATAGGAATAAAGAAAACGAAAAATGTATTCGAATATATAAAAAATGATAAAACAGAAGAAATTCCATTAACAGAAAAAAGCGGCGTATACAAATAAAATGTGGGGAATGTAATAAGATATATCTGGGCGAAACTGGAAGAAAATTTAAAATTAGAATGAATGAACACGCAAAAGGAGAAGGGGTTAGAGTAACGAACTCACTATATGCAAGACATTTCAACGAATCAGGCCATAAATTCATAAATCCCAATGAAAATATGGAAATAATCAAAATAGAAAACAATCCGCTTAAAAGAAAATTAATAGAAGAACTAGAAATACTTAAAGTTAAAAAAGAAGATAAAAATAAATTAATGAATATAAAAGTGGATTTTACAAATGAAGAAATATTTTATTATATATTAAACAATAAACAAAAATAAATTAAAATAATAACAATAACACACTAAAAAATGACGAAATGTAAAAGGTTACAAAAAATTATAAGTCAAGAATGAAGAAATTAACGGGAGATTCTTAAAACAATTTGACGGACGTTAGAAAAATGCCTAACGGAAAAAGGTAGACAAAGTTCCCGTGAAGAGCGGTAGCAGCTAGAACCAATAGGAGAGGCGATGACATAAGGGGAGGGGCCTAAAGTATAAAAGCCTACAACGTACAGTTGACAGACGTTGTTTAAGACCCGAAGATGTCAGTAATGACGAAAAGCTTAGTCGAACAATAAAAAAAATTATAGCAGTTAGCAAATTCATAAAAGAAATAAGAAGATTTTACTCCAGTAAACTGCATTAAAAATTGTTAAAAAAGATAAAACCTATACTCCATACTGCAGTAATAAACTGGATACTCAATAAAGAAAATTATTACAGTAATTCAATAATTAATTTGCTTTTACTAGTACCTGTTCATTAGACAACAAATAATAACTATGATTTCCATTAATTTTGTTAACGTTCTTTGCCATTCATTATTTAGTTCTTTTTTTACTGTCAGGAAAGGTTCTGATGTAATTTCTGTACGTGTTATTTTTGGTCTCTCTCTCTCTCTCTCTCTCTCCCCCTCTCATTGTTATTTATTGAAAAAACAAGAAAACTGACACTCCTCTGTATGTGTCCACATTGCATAAAATTAAAAACATACTTGAAACATACTTGTGATCTTGCAAAAGAGGATCAGTCCTCTGTGTGTTTTAATGATAATTAGTTAATCAATGAACATGTCATGGACAACAAAATGCAAAAATTTATAAATGAATAATGAAAACACAAAGATTAAAAACTAATAAGAAATCATTATAGACATAAAGAAACAAATTAGTAAGATTTATTAATGAATCAAAGGAATTCAGAAATTCAACTGATAATCACACATTAGTACATAGCGTTACTAATTTCACAATTCCACAAAATTTGTAATTATTGGATAGTGAACATTGGATTTCAATATAGTAAGCGTACACATATTAATTTTAAGCACGTTTTACAAATAGTGAATGGAAAAGAAAATAAATACACGATTTCAACTTTCTTAAACTGAAAACAAGAAATTCTTTTGAGTTAGTGTATGGTAACGTGTTGTGTTACTGTAAGACAGAGCAGTGCTGTTAGTGTACTAATTAAGATGCATTAAATGTATAAATAAAGCTAATGAGTTATTCTTAGATGACATCATTAATATTATTGGTAATGGTGTAAAAGCCTTCCCACAGCGGTTGCAGATTTGGGCTGATTTCTTTCTTCCTTATCATGTTATAGAACTAAGCCTGGCAGCGGGTGTGAGCCCTGGAGAAATTGCAACCAGTCTTCATCTCTGTATTTGCCAAAATAAAGTTGTTCTGAGCCAGGTCATGTAAATTCAGGTTAGGCCAAGTTACTCATTAGACTTTGTCTAAATTTTAAAGATATAAAGTGTTGATAAAGATTTTAGGACTGTACATTAAAAACATTGTTTGCACATATGAGTAGGATGCAGATGTATTAATATAATATGTTACCCAACAAGATACAGGAACAATTATGTATATTTAATTAAGTAGTTAGTGGACTTAAAACCTGCAGTAGAAACTCCAGTTTTTATAAAACAAATAGGGAGAGAATTGAAGATTTGATGTTTGTAAATGTTATATATATTTTCTTCACAACTAACTAATGGCTGGTTATTTGTAATCACGTTTTCTCATAATGTATGTTGTTAATGACCTTTTTTTAAGGGTATGAAAAAACAACAACAGATATTGGTATTTGAAAAAAGGTGAATTTTATTTGTACATACTAAAGTATAGAGTCAAATTTGTTTCTATTCATTAACAAAGGTCCGTACTGTAATAATTTTGTGTGTAATATACAAGCATTATTTAATATGTTTACGAGATTCTCCCAATTTTATTTGCATTAATTCAGACCATAGTAACAATAAATTCCACTGTAACCCATTATTAATACTTAATCATTTGCATGTTAACAGAAACTGCACTTTGCTTTTTATTGCACTATGTTGAAAAAAGGATTTTAATGTACTTGTTTGGTTATACATTAGATTGTACTAGGTTCTAAATTGGAAGTACGTTTTAATTCCGGTACTTTGAATAAATACAGCCTTTAATGTTATATACAGCCTTTGAATGTGCACTAACTAAGGAAACGTTTGTTAAGTCTAATTAATTTTAAAAATGTAAAAGGTTAAGTTATATTGTTAAACGTAGCCACAACCTCCCAAAATCGTCTCTGTACCGTAATTATGTCCCATAAATGTAAACTAATTTCTGTACTTCCAATAAATACACCCTTTTAATGTACACTAACAAAGTAAATTTTATTAAGTTACATTGTCGTACATAACCTCCATAAGCTGGCATTACTTACTTCGAATAAATACAGCCGTTAACGTTATATACAGCCTTTTATCAATTCAATAAATACAGGCTTTGAATGTACACTAACTAAGAAAATGTCTGTTAAGTCTAATTAATTTTAAAAATCTAAAAGGTTGTTATATTGTTAAACGTAGCCACAACCTCCCAAAATCGTCTCTGTACCGTAATTGTGCGATAAATGAAAACTAATTTCTGTACTTCCAGTAATTACACCCTTTTAATGTACACTAACAAAGTAAATTTTATTTAAGTTACATTGTCGAACATAACCTCCATAAGCTGCCATTAGTTACTTGTGAAGAAAATAGTTGGATGTACACATCGGAAACCGAAATTCAGTACACGCGCGGCGTCGGAAGTTACATTTTGCCGCTGGCATTTCCCAAGACCCAATAATTAATTTGAATTCGCAAAGAAAATTGTAGGCCTATTGTTATTAAAATACTTAATACTTATGTTTAATTAAACTTTGCGTTAAGTGTCGGTTTTATAAAAGAACAAAGTTCTGTTGGCATTGCTTAAACGACTGCACTGAATTACTTTACTGCAGGTTTACTACAATACATGAAAAACTCGATATATGTCACAGCTGATAGTAATTTTGTAGTGGATTTATCAGGTTAACACTGGTACTCCATTGTTGTTCACATTTGTGATGCAGTTATGAATTGTATTTGGATTATATGAAAAAATTATACCGTTGAATTTACACAAAAGAAATTTAATTTACAACATGTCAGATACACTCAACTCTGCTATTTGTCATGGTATACTGGCGGCTTCTTCTGGATGGGCATTGAGCCAGTGCGTCGAATATAAATTTGCTGCAGTAGGATTTGGTCTTTATTTAGTAAACGGTGTTCTTGGCGTTTTATCTTATGGTGAGTTTTAAAGCATGCAAAAATTGTTTCTTTAGTAGTTAAGATTGAATCTTATTAAAGGATACTTTATGTGAAGTGTGTGTATGGTATACATATTTTGGAGATTTGTAGAGGTTGAGAAACAATATGAGGGTCTTGTTTGTCATCAAATCACAAATTTATTTTTGGTCCTTAATTAATATGAACTGTTGCGTGTATAAATGGTAATATTATATTTGTTTATGTGAATGAATGTCAGGTGAATTGTTTTGTAAAATCCCTTTAGGAGCCGGTATTGAGGCTCTTCAAATATATATTGAGCGAGGTCCTCAAATATAAATTTGCTATGGTAGGATTTGGTCTGTATTTAGTAAATGGTGTTCTTGGCGTTTTATCTTATGGTGAGTTTTAAAGCATGCAAAAATTGTTTCTTTAGTAGTTAAGATTGAATCTTATTAAAGTATACTTTATGTGAAGTGTGTGTATGCTATACATATTTTGGAGATTTTTAGAGGTTAAGAAACAATATCAGGTTCTTACCTGTCATCAGATCACAAATTTATTTTTATCTTAATTAATATGAATAGATGCATGTATAGATAGTAATATTATCTTTGTTCATGTGAATGAATGTCAGGTGATTTTTTTTGCAAAATCTATAGGCTTCACACCCAGTATTGCAGATACATTGTTATCAGTTGCTGTAACTGAAGAAGGTCGAATGAGAAATAACCAACACATTGTGAAATGTGGATTCCAGTATGTTAAAAAAAATATATTTATGATGAGAACGATGTTAAATTGAAGTCTATGTTGAAGTAGCCTATTTGTTAATCAGCTCGAGTGTAAGCGTTTTTGTTTATGTTTTGGGTGGCTAAGGAAGTGAAATGGAACTTTTGAATTTCAAAGATTAAGTTTGTATATAATTAATATCCACGACTTAAAAATATGATAGGTCAAGTAAGGCAATAGAAGTGTTATTAATAATAAAATGTAGAAAGGTTATTAATAAATATTATTTTTAAATAAGTTGTTTTCTAAATATTACTAATATGTTTTCTTAACGAAACAGTAGTTGTCTTTTTTTTTCATTAAATAGGTCTACTATAATTTTCTTAAAATGGTTTGTAACTGCATTACTTGACAAAAGGTGCTAAAAAAATTGGAAATCATGAACTATCTTTACCAACAAATTTTTAATGGTAATGTTTGAATGTTATAATCAAGAACATTCAGCCGTTGTTCTTAATTGTTGTTAACTAATGGTTAGCCTAAATTCCAAGAAGTATTAAGTATGAAACCAAATTTTGTTTTCAGTTACAGTATTAATGTTATTGTAGTCATAATATCGAGGGATTAGTGGCTTAACTACCCAAGTTCAAAGTTGTTTCAAAAATATATTTTATTTTTTATTTTCATATATGCTCAAATTTTTCTTCTTATTTTATATTATTGTTAATAACAAAAAAAACTTTTAACAAGAATATGTTTTTTATTTTGTAAATTACAAATGTTTCAATAGTAAACCAACTATCATCTGATATTTCTTTTACTTTTAAGAATTTGCTAACTGCTATAATTTTTTATTGTTCGACTAAGCTTTTCGTCATTACTGACATCTTCAGGTCTTAAACAACAATAATTCATAATTTAAACAATACGAAGAATATTATCTGATAATTTATATCTGATGATGATAGTTGGATTATTATCGAAACATTTGTATTTACAAAATAAAAATTGTACCGTATTCTTGCTAAGTTTTTTTATTATTAATGTTATTTATTTATTTTCGTATGAGCCACTGTGGACTACGTTTGGTTCAACTGGTTCCTCCTCCTTTCTCCTCTCTCTTCCTCCTCTCCCATATCTCCTTCATTTTTTATTGATAGTAAAACAATTTTATTTTTTTATTAATTTATATTTTTCTTTTTATTTTCCAAAAGCTATGTAATCAATAAAGAACTGTATTAATAATAAAAATTAACCTTGAAAATCAGTTTAATAATTTTTTGATTTATCGATGCACTTGAAAACCTTAAATTTCAGTTTTCCATAAATTCACCTAAGCGGACTTTGGTTAACTTTACCAATAACCTCACGATATATAAATTCATGCTAGGAGTACATTGGTTGTAGTTTAGTTGAGGAAATTATTTCACTTAAAGTATGTAATGCATTTTCTTAATGTTTTGTTACATATCTTTGTTGATAAATTTTAATCAGTGATTTTTTAAATACATTTTTATTTGTTTTAATTAACTGTGAACCTGTGGGTCTCTTTGAAGTAAAACAAGTTCAAGAAACGAATTATACCTATACTTATGGCAAAACGAATTCTCAAATGAAGTAGTAATTCATATGAAACTACACAGTTTTACTGTTTATGAAAAGTCCGGTTATAATAAATATTTTGTTAGGCGTAGTTTAACTTGCTTATTGGCTACACATTACTTAAATATTAGAAGAAGATGAAACAAATATAACTGTCAAACATAATTGTGGCTTGACATGATAGTATTTGTTTATAGTACTAAATCTTTCTAGCCATTAAAATTAAACAAAATAACAGACCATTGTTTTTGTTTGCAAGAAATTTTATTTTATTAACTCTTGCCTCAATTTTATGATTTAATACTCCATTTTACCAAAATAAATGCAGCAGGCATTTGCTTACAAACAACATAATATTATTTATATTATTTCTATATTCTGATACTTGTTGGTTAAATCAATGTTACCAATTTTTTAGTCTTTTCTGCATGTATTAAATTCCTGTGTTTTTGTGTTGTTATCTTGTTATAATATTGAAAAACTAAAAACCAAACTGAAAAAGTGTAATAATAATATTTTTATTATATTATAATAAGAATATTATTATTGTTGTTAACTTCCAACCCAGAAGGTAGGATAGATCAAAACATGGAATGTGAATTTGGACACTAACATCCTTCAGTTTTACAGTGGATTTGTTTGTATCAGACAGTTGTTTTTTATGAAGTGTATAAAAATAAAAATCGATTCATGACAAAAAGATTCAAAATACATAGTAGTTAAAAAATAGTTAGTTTTCTCTGCGGCCATTGTCATCATATTACTAGTGGTTGAGGCCACACCAGCAGTTGATAAAACTGTGCATAATTACATGATGACTAATTAGTGAAGAGTTATGGTATATGTGAACAATCAAATAAGTTAATACTTCATAAAGAAGTAAAGAATAAAGTACTCAAGTGCAATAAAGATATACAAAATAGTATTCTTGTGACTATGAGATAGGAAACTTATGTGGCAGCCCTGTACGAGTCATCAACAAGGTCAGCTAGTGTCATAGTACGGGATGATCTACTGTTTTCTAGTTGCCTTTGACAGTGTGATTATTCTCTGTACATCGAGGAGGTCGTGGGTGATCTCATAATCATAACATCAGTGGAGTATAAATAGCAGCTTTATTGTTGTTGTGAATTACTATTTGGTGGATGTTATACTTGACAGCGTTTAGTCTAAAATGCTATTTGTTAACTATTATGTGTGGGAATTTAAAATCGGTGACTTTTATTATTTTTTGTGATATTGTGTGTTGGACAGTTGTAATTTACAACATTGTTGCATATAGTATCACAATTATTTGTATACAGAAACTGTTATTAAAGTTGCAAGTAATGAATTCTCTAGTGTCCAGTTATTTATTCTGCTTTAAAGGTGATGAGTCATGCAATTGTTATAATATTTGGTGTTCAGAAGTGGGGTATGAGAGCTTTAACAGAAAAATCCAGAGAATGATTATATAGTAGAAAAGTTGTGTGTGCACGATATGTATTTTCAAAAGAAGAAAGTGGACACTGAATTGGCACATCATTGGAAACACTGTTTCCCTTTTCAAAAATCATCTACTAAAAATAATTTAAAATAAACAGTGATTTATCAGCATATTCAGTGAGGTAATGAAAAAGCGGAGAAGACAAATTGAAACATGGGTGAATCCATGACAGATTAAAAAATCTGCATCGAGGCAGTGCACACATTATAACAGTGACAGGAGGAATGGCAGAAAGAACTGCTGCTCAGATTAAAGGAACAACAGGACAAGAAACATAAACAGGAGGTTAGAAAAAAGAAGCTCTTTTTGTGGCTACAGAAAAAAGACTCAAGAATGTACTGTAGCAGAACTAGGTCTATTGTGAGGTGAGCTAGAATATTTGAAACAGAAAAATCAGTGTCAACTATCAAAACATCTGTGTTAACTATAGACGTTTCTGTTATAAACATAAGACAAATTAAAATTGAAGTAGAATAATTAATGAAAGAAATAGTTGAAAGACAAGGCTACTAATCAAAACTGAAAAAGCTTCAGAATATGAGATTAATTAAAAAGTGGCATTACCAGTAGCAGGGCTAGTGTACTCCCAGGCTGTAAAGTTTTATGAAGTTGTCATTGGGTGATTAGCTTTGCTAGTTTGAAGCTGCCACTTAAAATAGTGATCAAAAGAAGAGAAAGGCCTTTCACACATTGTTGCTTTAAAAGGCTCTGCCACATAGCTGTTGCAGAAAGTACCCTGACAGCTATAACATAAAGTGATTCCTGGCATGGACGTTACGAATGCTTGTGGGTTTGTAATGGATTTAAGGACAGTGTCCTGAGGGTTGGTGAAAAGAAGACAAAAAATTTTGCATTGTTCAAATGGTAGGTATAGCCAACCAGTTGATTAAGCAAGTGATTGTGGATTGTTGATTAAACAAGAAGAGCAACCCTTTTTGTGACAGATGCAGGATGATGAAGTGCCAGTTTGTGTGATGACAGAAGATGTGATGAAAGTCAACTGTGATCATCAAGAAGGGGCTTGTACTTGTTCCTGAGTTAAAGGAGGAGCCACTGGAGAGGAAAAATTGCTTGTAGAGGAGGAAACAAAATGTAGGAGCAGAAAGAATAGATATACCAGAAGTAGGAAAGGTACAGGAGTTAACAGATTTTGGAGACAGGAAGACACAGTTTCAGGAAAGGCAAGAGTTGTTGAAGAAGATGGTAAGCAGGAGATTGGAGGTGAATTGGGAAAGCAAATTGGAATTAGCTAGTTAGCGAATGACAGTGAAAGTGCTTTGGATAGGTAAAAAATTCCAGAGTCAAACATAAACTTGAGCACAAGGACAGTTTGCCAGTTTTGGAGGACAAACAGGCTTAATTAAGGAGAGGTAATCTCATGCCTGTGAAATAACTTATGCCTGGTGTGTTGCTGATCTGTAATACACACAGCAGCTCTGTACAAGTCGTCAACATTTGTTTATAAGGTCAGCTACTTTCATAGTTTGGAATGATCTACTGTTTTTTGGGTGCCTGTGACAGTGAGATTATTCTTCATGCATTATCAAGAAGGTTGTGGAACAGTATCTTGGTAAAGGTTTCACAACCTTGGCAGAGTACAAACAGTAGTGTTTTAAAAGTGATGGGCCAGTTGTTGTGATTTGATGTGTGTTACTTGGTAGCAGTTTACTTTAAAGTATTGTTAATTATTGAGTGCAGACATTTAATTGGCAATTGGTGACTCTTACATTATTTGTTGCCCGTATTGTATGAGTTGGCCTATTGTAACTTGGAACATTGTTGGTTATGAGTGTTTTTTTTTTACTGAAACTGTTATTAATGTTGAGAGTAATAAATTCCGTGGTGTGCAATTGTTTATTCCACTGTTTAGTGATTCTTGTGATCGTCAAAACAGAATAAATAAACATTTGTTGAACAAAAGCCAATTATCAAGTAAAAAATCTGATCTGGTCCTTTTCTGCAAAAAAGTTAAGGTACTATAGAAAACAAACAACTTTTAAAGTAGGCCTAAATGTTATATAGAAGATATGATACAATGTTGTTGTCTCATGTGCAAGAAATCAACTAATCATATTTCATATCACTATTTTTACAGTCATGAAAGAATTCTAAAGAAATTTCCAAATTTATCTGAAATCTGAAATGTATAGCCATTATTAGACAACAAATTCTGAAATGTGAGTCACAAAGCCACTGAAACATTGAACTCTTTTAGGTGGGAATATTAATAGTGATATGTTGGATATCCAGAACTGTCTGAGGTATCCAGTAAAAATAAGAAGTTTAATTTATTTTTGGATTGTACTGCATGCTAAAAGTTTCAAAAAATTTTGAGTAAGAAAACAATTTTTTAAATGATAATAAAGCTTACTTTCTTTGGCATCCTCAAAGTAATGAAAAATTAAAGTTCCACGAGGCCTTCGTGTTCAATCATGTTCCAGATTGAAAACTTTTGAATCTAAAAATTTTCAGTTTTTCAAATCATTTTGCAATCAAATGTATCCTGTATACCAGGGTTTGTAAATAAGTCCTTTATTTCAAATTCTGCACTGAGAATAATTTCTCCCTGTATCTAGTTTTAAGTTTTCAAAATAAGTAATGCTACTGTAGTTATAGTCATTTAACAATTACAGTAGGACCTCCGTATATCGAATTTGAAGGTTCCTAAGAAAAAATTCGATATATAGAAATTTCGATTTACAGAAACCTGTTTCTTATTATTATTCGTAGGTTAGGAAAAGCACTGGAATTTGTTTAAAAAAATCATGTATAGGCCTCCATGCTATTAAAACGACATTTTGGTAATAAATAAATGAAAACCATAAGCATTTATTTAATAAAAATTACTGTATTTATTTAATAAAAAGTATTTAGTGTACAGTACAGTATTTATTTATTTACTTTAAAAAATTGTTTGTATTTAAAAAAGTAGGAACTTACGTGTTAAATGAGTAATACTGTATTTTATTAATTGGTCGTAAAATAATTTCGAATGTCTTTCTGAACCAAATTTGATGCAGATTCCTCATAAAAGAGTTCACATTTGTTGAGCGACTGGAAAATATCATCAGGCACATATTCTTCCGATTGAAGACCTCGACGGATTGTTTCAAATGCTGTCATCATTTCTTTCTTAGAAGGTTTAGGAACTTTAATTTCTTCTGCCTCATTGTCTTCACCTAAATCTTCAGTATCTTTTAATGAACTTAAAATGTTATCGTCCGTTGGATATTCTGCAACAATAACGTCTTCGTCGACACTTAAAAATTCATCGAGTGATGTCTTGATCTATTGCGCCAGTTGACTGTAACTGGTTCCAACAATCCTCAAGTTGTGGCAGTGCAGTAACTTCTTCCACAACAGTATTTTGAGAGAAGCCAGCTTTTATAAAACAATTCTGTATTGTTGATTCTGCTACATAATTTTGCCACACCTTTGCTACCTCTGATATACACAGTCTGAGATTAATCGCATCATCAATAGGTTTGTTGTTTTCCAATGCAAAAATGAGCCTCTTGAGGATCTGTTTTCGGTAAAGCATTTTGAAATTTTTTATTACTCCCTGGTCCATAGGTTGTAGTTTAGATGTGGTGTTTGGAGGGAAAAAAACCAGCTTCACGTTTGTTAACTTTTTTGCCACAAAAGGAGGGTGTGCCGAACAATTGTCAACAAAAAGAACCACTTTTCTTTTTTGTCTTATCAGTTTTTTGTCAAAGTTTACTATCCATTTCTCAAAAATCTCACTCGTCATCCATGACTTTTTATTGTATTCGTAGTCGGTTTTTAAAGACTTCACTCCTTTAAAACATCTTGGTTGCTTGCTTTTTCCGATCACCAACTGTTTATTTTTTTCTTTTCCGGACATATTGGCACACACAACAACAGTTATTCGTTCTTTACTATGTTTACCTCCGAAGCATTTATCGTCTTTAAAGGTTAGAGTCTTATTTGGTAAACATCTGAAAAAAAGTCCGGTTTCATCCATGTTAAAAACATTATCTGGTTCATACTCTTCTAAAATTAACCTTAAAGTTGTACTTTTCCACTGGTTACAGTCTGCTTCAGATACACTTCCACTTTCTCCCGAAATAACTTTTTCTTTAATGCTGTGACGTTTCTTAAATTTGTCCAACCATCTAGAACTTGCTTGAAGCTCTTCGTGCCCCAACCTTTAGCATACTCTACCGCCTTTTCCTTTATAAGCAGTCCTGAGACAGGCATGTTTTTATCTCGCACCATTGTCACCCATTTAAGAACTGCTTCGTCCACGTCATCATATTTGCACGTTTTAGACCGTTTTCTATCTGCTCCTACATTTTCATGAGTTTTTAAAACAGATTCTCGATTCTTTATTATGGTTGACACTGTACTCGGCGGAATCAAAAACTTTATCGCAATGTCTTTTTTTCGCATTCCACTATCCACATCTTTTAATAATGCCACCTTTTCTGCAACACTCAAAGATTTTCTTTTTGACATTACAGCATTTACGTTCTCGTGAACTCAAGAAAAATAAAAAATAAACTCAAAACAAAAATAAAGACTGACTGAAACTGAGTTAACCTTACTCCTTAATAACGTACAGTACTACCGAATGATGAGATACTGTAATGCGCGGGAACGATTGTTGTAGATTGAGGGAGTGAGGAACACGCACAGTGTCACATGAATCACAGATAATTTTCCCCTCATTTCTGAAGTTACAAAGTTCGATATATAGAAATTTTTTTCGATATATGGAAATTATTTTATATTGAAATTTCACGGGACATAAAAAAAATTCGATAAATGGAGATTTTCGAATAAAGAAGTTCGATATACAGAGGTCCTACTGTATATCCTAAACAGCTTATTGTGTTTTTGTATGTTTCTTAATATCTTTATTACTGTACAGGATGGGCTGTAAGTCTCTTAACATTGGAAATTATCATTAGCTTATTACAGTTGTGAATTAATTAAGAATGAAAGGCAAGAACTACTTCCCAGGTCTTCTGTTTTTTAATATATTCTTATAATTACAACTCGGGCCTCAAAGCTTAAGAAATCAATTAAGAATGAAAGGTTTTGTGAAGTTCAGACATTAACTAAACACTACTTTAGAACATCTGTGTTGATGTTTTGACAAATGTTTTTCATCACCAGGCTTTTGTGTGGGTAATTTAGAAGTAATTAACATTCTTCATTTATAGCGAGTGTCTTTTTCTGTGAATAGGTGTGCATATATACACAAAGATATTTCCATATTATATTTATTTCTATATGGCTCTTGATAATCATATAAATTTTGTTGAAACATCAACACAAACATTTTAAAAATGCATCTAGTTAATGATTGAAACTCACAAGACCTTTCTTCACTGGAAGTTATAAAAAAAGTGTATTTTCATCATACGACTTGTGAGCCATTCTGTATTTTGTTCCATTATCACATTAAATGGCATTTTAAATTTGTTACATAAAGTGTTCTGAGAACAGTAATTCTGTGGTTTGTATTGAATGCGTTCATTCATTTAGAAGAGAGAAATACATTGTTTTAATACAGAACAGTAAATATTTTAAGGTAAGTTTTTCTTTTGTTTGGAGAAATATTTGGTTTTGATTTTTTATAGATATATTTATAATGTTTTTATAAAAAGAATTAATAGAAAACAATAGGAAAATTTTATAGGTGAAAAGCTTTCAAATTCTGGCATAATTATATGCATATTAAACTTTTAGGGTATCAGTTATCCCATCTGCTGCCAAAGGTTATCAAATTTTCATTCTTCTTTTAATAGGTATACCCTTAGGTTCTGCCTTCTGTCGACTGCTGTACACAGTTTTTATTAAAGGTACCCCTTGTCAACATCAGACCACAGGACTTTGCACAATACATAGATGACTCAGCCTATCATGCTTCCAGCTGACACCAGCAATATATTGTTCTCCAGCTTCAGCAAATGTTGCAGCGCTTTGTTGCCATATCCAGTAGGCTGCTGCAACACCTAGTGTACTTTCATCAGTGTAGATACCAAGCTGTGTACCTTGAATATGAGTGCTAAAGTAAACATCTGTACAAACATTAGTCCACAATGGATGTGTAAGTATCTTGGCACAACTCAGTTCCTATCTAACCCAGGCTTACATATTTGGCACACACAGTAGGAATCTCAAAGCCATAAGTAAATTTAACGCTAGTACTCCAACTGCTCATCTTGAACTTTGTCAAGAATAGGTGGACACATATTATTCCTATCCTTTGTTAATATTATATATTTTTTCCGAATGGTTCATAAACAATACATCTCATAACTCTACCCTAACTGTAGCTGCTAACCAAATTAACTTACCCAGCTCTTGCCATGATGACACTTCTTTTGGCCAGTGCTAATGGTAATTTAAGTCTAAATTTCTCTGAAAGCTTCTACTTTTGGACTGTTTGAATTATTCTTTTCTGATTGTATATCTACTTCTTATTCTTTATCGCATTTCTTTTTCTTTGCTATATAATTTAATTAACCTCTCTCTGTTTCTCTTTTAACTTTCTGGTGAGCTATTGTCTTCTCTACTTCCTGAGCCAGTTGAAACAGCATATTTGATGTCTCCCTTCTGAGCTTAGTATATGTATAGGCTTATTTCACTTTCTGCCAGAGCCAGTCAGATTCTGATTTCCACTTTATTGTACCAAACCTCATTTATTTCTTTACATACATATGCATTGTACATTTATTACTTTTCCCATAGTGATCATGTATTCTTTACTACCTTTGGATCAGGTGACCACTTTAAGTAATCTTATGATTCTACAGTTGGGGCTAAAGGTTGAAAGGTACTCTTGTAGCATTGCCATAATGCTACCCCTCCTTTAATTATTGATTAAAGTTTGCTATTGTAAATAGAGTAGAAAGTGAAGATAGAAAGTTAATATTATATGGTAATATAAAGTTAATATAATATGGTAATTTATTTATATAAATGATTAAAAGGAATGTTTATGAATAAATGTATTTAGTTCTAATTATATTATGAATTTATCCTGTTAAAAATATCTCATTGAATATCTATAAACAATTATTTAAATTACTGAGATTATTTTTGTGTATAATAGTGTACGTAAATGAATCTTTTATTGCAGGGATTGCGTGGGATAACTTGAAGCTATACAAAGTGTACAGTGCATTTTGGCGATGGAGTCTCACTGTAATTTTGCCACTAATAGCTGCACAACTTTATGTTAACCATGGCTTTGGGTACTTTATTGCTCTCTTACATTTTGTTTTCCCTTTTGTTTATTTGGTTATGTCACAGCTAGTCAGACGCTCTAGATTACCGTTCTTAGAATTATTTCACATAGGTTCACTACTATCGATAATATGCATAAGCTTTGTATATAATCAGTATTATGGTGTATCTGTGGCAGTAAGTTATGTCATTTCTTTTTATGTCGTTGGTACTACTGGAATGATTCAAAATACACCTTCTAAGGATTTGTTCAACATTTCTGTAATTTTTTCAAATTATTTTACAGTTAGAGCATTGAAAGGTCAGTAATTAATCTGAGTGTAATTAAATTAATAAAACAGAGAAAGGGGATGAGTGTGCGTTTTTGAGCATGTCTTTTTGGTAAAAGCAAAATTATATTTTTATTGTTTGAGAATTTTATATATGAAATAGCTGTGATTTTTTAAAGTGGCCATTAGTTATTTTAAGATGTAGAAGTAATATGAGAATACAAACATTTTTACAATTTAAGAGAGAAGAATGGCAGAGAATGACAGACCGATATAAATAGTATTGTTAAATAGTTTTTTAAAAGTTAACAGCTTTACTACGATAGTCAGAAATGACATGGAATGTAGGTATTATAAAAGTGGAATGCAAATTACTATGGATTTGCATAAAAGTGGGAATGCTATTGCAAATAGATATGTCATAAAGTTACTATATAGACCTCACATGCATACAGTTTGTATAAATTGAGCTCTTATCAGGTGGACAGTTCCAGCTAAGTAATTAAGGATCTCCAATTGTAATCACATTTGTAAAAGTAATTTTGCCTGGTTGTCATTCGATGGTTTAAGTTATTTTGTCAGTCAACAGAATATATAGGCTTTGTGGAATTAAAAGAGTATAATTTAAGAGATTAAAATCTGTGTATTGCACAATCGTGTGTTTGTGAAGAAGGTAGAGATACTTCATTATGAGTACATCAATTCGTACAAGTAACTTCAACCCAGTAATAAATATTGTATTGTACATTTTTAATTTGGATAGATACTTTCAGCAATTTTAACAAGTAAATTATTATCTTCTGTATATTTGCTGTATATTAATATGTTCTTATATGTTTTAATGGGGCTTTGTTACAAAAATTGTCTGATCATTATTTCTCTGCCTTTCTGCCCTTATTATTTAATAAATTAATTAACCAGGGTTTCCTAAAGCATTTAAATGTATCATTGTTCTGGTAGGCCTACCAAAGGCTTTTTTTTACAAAGTATATTTTTACAAATGTACTGTAAAATTCACTTTTGGGGCATTTCTGAATCTTCTAAAAATATTGATATAGGATTTGTATATACTAATATATACTAAAAATCATATGCACTAACTTTTTTTCTTACTTTAAAAATACATTGAACAACTGTGTTGTCTGTTGAAGTGGATAGTTCATATATTAACAAAAATGTTTATTAGAATATTCTGAAATTTTGTAGTGTTTACTCTTACTTTGACAATTTTATTCTTCACAAGTTTTTGTATGTGCTGTTAAAAGTAAATTGAGTAAACATGATTGAATACTAAAAACAGAATATTTTGTAAAGGAAAATAAATGTTTTACATATATAAAATTTGATTTGTAATCAAATTATAAGATGTGATTACATTGCTACAAAAAAGAAATTAAACTAGGCAAAAATCTAAATCTGTTTTAAAGAGATTCAAATGCAAATGTGTAGTTTTAATGTGGCTTGTGTCTGACACTGTATTAGAGAAGTCATAAATACAAAAATTAATTTATTTACAAACAAGGTATTACATTTTTACAGATCAGTTATATGTTTCGCATATATTCTCTCTTTGTTATGGATGCACGTGTTCAGCCTGGCTTAAATGTTGTTTTCAGTGTCTTAGATCTGTGCAATCTGTGCATATATCCATGTAGTGCCATCACTGGTCACCTCTTTGACTTAGGCTGTGGTTATGAATGAAGCAAGTATGTGAAAGTGACCTGTGAGCAAGTATGAGTGGTTTTTCAATTCATTAGAAGTAACAGCTTTATCCATATATGATTAGCAACGATGTTTAACCAAGTAGCACGTGAAATGAATGAATTCATTTCTTCATTCAGAGTGTTTCACAACTTTTCATTGACAACATATTAGTTAAGTGTACAGTTAGTGAGCATTTAATTAGTGAAGTTTTTAAAAGAAAACAATTTTTGAACATAAGATATAATGTATGTAGTGGCAGAGATATTAGAAAAATTATTGAATCAAGTTGTGTTCATTTGATAAAGTTGGTTGTCTAAAACTGGATGAAGTAAAAAAGAAAATTAAAGAAAACCCAAAATCAGAGTGTTGATATGAATAAACACTTTTAGTGGGTGTTTTTGAAAACATGGATTTTCTTCTGATTTAGTGCAACCAGTACCACTTGAAGAAAATTTTAATTCTATAGAAATTGCTGTCCCTGTTCCTAACACAGGAGGAGAATCCCTTTTATTTTCACAGAAGGAAAATAATTCAGTAAGTGTGTCTGAATCCAAGAAAGAATCTCAACAAAAATGTTTAGGGAGTAGAAATAATTCTGCGAGAAATAACAAAAATAATCATGAAATATTATGCTGTCCATCAGTCTTCTTGTGTTGTAGCAAGATTGAAGAAGAAAATACAGCACAGCAGAGATGCCTTTCTCTAACTTCAAAAAGAAAAACTGATTTTCATGAAGGCAGAAAATGACGTGAAGAATGATTCTGATTATGATTTCATTACTAGTGTTCTCCAATATTTGAAAAATTTGCCTGAAGTGAACAGTTTTGAACTACTAAGAACAGATTAGAATTGAAACTACTAAAATTTTGATGTTGTGGCGATACATATCACCACCATGCATAGAAGAACTATTCAGATAAAGAAATAATAAATGACTAAGTACTAGAACAAATAATAAATGAAAGGAAACTTAATAATAAGGGAGTATTAAGCAGAGTATTCTGGTTCCATGCTAAAACAAAACAATGGATGAAGAAAGATAAATGTTAAAGAAATGTAATATCATAATTATGATGAGTATTAGAAGAAGAGAACTTAATAACGTGATAAACCCAATAGATATGGTGAGAGGTATAAACAAGTCTAACAACGAAACCACTAATTAAAATAAAGACATGCTAAGCAACAAGACAGTGAAGACCACATTAATTACCAAATAACATAAATGCATGAAGAACTGAAAATAAAAAATTAACAAAAGAACTAAACTAAAAACATGTTGATAACCAGGTAAAAAATAAATAAACAATACTTCATAAATTAATAATAATAATTAAAGAGAAAAGATCAGACAGTAGGCAGAGTTATAAAAAATGCAATGCAATGGTATAAATGAGAGTAAGAAATATATGCATTAGTGTAAGAAAAAATTGTAAAAACTTATAAGTGAGTGCAGTGATAAGTGTACAAAGAAGGAAATAGTGATGATCAAAGATCATGTTATAAACCAGTGGGGAAGGGAGAAAGTGAAGTAATGGTCTTATGTACAAAACAATATACATTAAGAACCAGTAAATAAAACGTTATATGTGTTTAGAGGATTCTATATACCCAGGAGTTATTACATTATAATTCATTATGTAAAGGGTTTTTGTATACCCACAGGAGGTACCATGTTATAGTTAATTGTTTGAAGTATTTTTGTACACCCATGATTTATTGTGTTAGAATTAGTTATTTAAAGGTTTTATGTATACCCACAGGATATTGTCTTATAAGTAAGCGTTTATATTTTATCATGTTATAGTTATTTGTTAAAAGATTTGCTCACGTTTCGAGAACAATAGTTATAAGAGCTGTTCAGAAATATCAATATCAGGTACGTGGTGAAACCCCATATTATGTAATAAATCATTGTAAAGAAATGGCAAAATGCTAAGCCTATAGGCCAAAAAAGATAAGCCATTGAACTGACATGCTGTCAATATTATTGTTATTATAAGAAAATGAAGAATAGGTATTTAAAATTGTAATGTTATACAGTATATAAGGTAAAAATATCAGACATTATTGTTATTAATAAGTACAACACTATTAGGGAAGATTTAAATAACAAAGGAGGAAATAAGAAGTGTTGAGAAAAAATAGGTAAAAGACTAAAAACTTAAATTTGTAAATGTGTTAGAATAAGTGATACTAGGTCGAAATGGGTCACATTCGGTATCAAAATAATTCTATTTTTCCAGACAACATCATCATATAACTCAAATTTAACTTAATCAGAAATTAAATAAAGAGTAATTTGAGGTGACAGATTTAAAATTTACATATGTCAAATAATTAAAACCACGTGACCGGGGTCAGGGGAAAATTAACCAATCATCTATATCTATAAAAATGAATGTTTGTTTCTTTCTTTGTCCCGTATGCGTTCCTATACCATTCATCCGATTGCGATGAAACTTCGGTGAGTTGTTGTGCGCACGCCCGCGAATGTTTATGAATTTTTTTCGATGGGGTCCTTTGGGGGGTTCTTGGGGTCTTCCACATCTCCTCCTAAACCACTGGACCGATTTCAACCAAACTTGGCACAAATATTTTATGCAACGGGAGAACCAACATAGGGTAGGTGTTTTTCGATGGGGTCCTTTGGGGGGTTCTTTGGGGTCTTCCACATCTTCTCCTAAACCACTGGACCGATTTCAACCAAACTTGGCACAAATATTTTACGCAACGGGAGAACCAACATAGGATATGTGTTTTTTCGATATGATCCTTCGGGGGGTCCTTTGGGGTCTTCCACATCTCCTCCTAAACCACTGGACCGATTTCAACCAAACTTGGCACAAATATTTTACGCAAAGGGAGAACCAACATAGGATAGGTGTTTTTTCGATGGGGTACTTTTGGGGGTTCTTTGGGGTCTTCCACATCTCCTCCTAAACCATTGGACCGATTTCAACCATACTTGGCACAAATATTTTACGCAACGGGAGAACCAACATAGGACATTTTTTCTATACGATCCTCTGGGGGGTCCTTAAGGGTCTTAAAAAACTATTAGATTTGGTTACTATGGCAACCCAATAGAATAGATTCTGTTCTAAATATATTATCGCATTAAATTGAAGACCACGTGAACAAAGTCGTGGGCAACAGCTATTTATTTTTAAGAAACCTACTTTAATTGAACTTTATTAATTAAACATTTTCATTACGTACAACGTGAAACTCCGTAGCGAAGCACGGGTATTCTGCTATACCATTCATCCGATTGCGATGAAATTTTGCACGCTGATAGCAGGTACCCAACGGAAAGTTTTCCACTTTATTTGATAACAATAGGTTAAAAAGAACCGAAGTTATTGCAAAAAACGCATTTTTTTAAACCCACGGCTTCGATCGCGAATATTTGTATATGATTGTTGTGGTAACTGTAGAGTTGGGTAAATTGCTAATGGTACATCTATATTAATAATATTCTTATATTGTAAGTTGTAAATATCCAAAAGCAATAGATCCATCATTCATGTTGCCTCGATACGTAAAATCAAAATTTGATAATTTAGTAGATATTTACAAACATGCAGTAACACAATTAGATGAAATGTTTATTCGTATAGATTAATACAAATAGTGTATACATAAGTATATTGATATCAGTTAGTCCATTTGAATATTTACATTTTAGTAGGGATATGGAATTCTTATAAACAATACAATAATTAGTTGTTTGATTATATTGTAACATTGATTATAATTATAGTACACGTTGATTCTGACAAACCATACTCTTCGACATTTGAATATTCAGTAGGCCTATGTGCAGTAGGAATAATTAATTGTCGAGAATTATACTTAACCTACTTCATCGAGAATTATGCGATGAGCGTCAGTGATGTAGTATCAGTGCCTTTTTTCGTTAAAAACGTACCTAGAAATACGGTTTCTGAATTAGTACAACCATTTTACAATAGGTGGCGTGCGAGTGTACCACTTCTGAAACCCATTGTTTAGTTTAAAAGGTAAATATTCGTTTCAACAAATGAGTGTATTTCATATAGTTTAGCGGCAGTTCGTGTGTTTTCAGTGTATGAGTGCGCACGCTTGACAGAATTGAATTGATCAAATACAAACAGCGACATTTCAGTTCGTAACATAACATAACAAGTGGTGTTGATTGTGAAATTACAATTGCCGGTCGACATTAGATAATAGATATCACATGGATTTGCTTTGCTTTTTCCAAGTGAATTTGTAATAGTCGTCACAAAGCATTACTTTCGCTCTCAAATCAATTATGCCACCCAAACGACAAGCGGTTGGTCGATCTACACCTCAAGCACGAAAGAAAAAGGCATCATGAGCTTCAGAAACAGACGAGCAACGGGATGCAAGACTGGAAACCGCTCGAGTACGCAATGCTCAAGCCTGTTCGTCTGAAACAGTCGAGCAACGGGATGCAAGACTGGAAACCGCTCGAGTACGCAATGCTCAAACCTGTTCGTCTGAAACAGTCGAGCAACGGAAAGCAAGACTGGAAACCGTTCGAGTACGCACTGCTCAAGCCTGTTCGTCTGAAACAGACGAGCAACGGGAAGCAAGACTGGAAACCGTTCGAGTACGCACTGCTCGATCCAGACGAACACTGCACGCTGATTTAAATCTTGGTGCATTCCATTACGATGCTAATTATGATTACAGTCTTCATCAAAGTGTGGTTATTGGAAAAATGGATAAATTATGCGTGTATTGCAGTGCCCTCAAATTTAAGAATGAAACACCAGGAATGTGCTGCGCGGGTGGAAAAGTGAAATTGCCAGAATTACATTCACCACCCGAACCATTATCAACGTTGGTATCAGGTGACACAAGCCAATCGAAACATTTCTTGGCAAACATACGCAAGTACAATTCATCTTTCCAAATGACATCGTTCGGTGCAACAAATATCGTGCGCGAGAATTACATGCCAACATTCAAAGTGCAAGGGCAAATTTATCATCGTGCAGGATCACTACTACCACTGTCGAACACAAATCACAAATTTCTTCAAATTTATTTCATGGGAAACACTGATGAACAAATCGATCAACGTTGTCGATTCAATACGGGCACTAAACGAGAAATTGTCGCTGCATTACAAACTTTATTCGATCAACACAACGAATTAATTCGATTGTTCAGAACTGCCCTTGAACAAATGCCAGCTGATGACTACAAAGTTGTAGTTAGAGCAGACAAAACACCTGTCGGCCAACACGAAAGACAGTACAATGCACCAACAATTGATGAAGTGGCGATCATTATAGTTGGCGAAGAATTTAACTCGCGTGATATAATTCTTCATCGCAGAAATGGTGATGTTCAGCGAGTCTCAGAAACTCATCGCTCATACGACGGATTGCAATATCCGATTTTATTTTGGCAAGGAGAAGATGAATATCATTTCAACATCAAATTGAGAAATCCACAAACAGATGAGGAAACGAATAAGAAAGTCAGTGCCATGGATTACTATTCATATCGATTGATGATTCGTGAAAACGCTGAAAATCATATCTTGAAATGTCGACAATTGTTCCATCAATACATTGTCGATATGTATGCGAAAATCGAAACCGAACGACTCCTCTACATTCGATTAAATCAAACCAAGTTGCATTCCGAAGAGTACATTCATTTACGTGATGCAGTTGTTAATGATGGCAATGTGAATCCCAATAAATTGGGAAAAATGGTCATACTACCGGCCACATTTACAGGGAGTCCACGGCACATGCATGAATACGCACAAGATGCAATGACATATGTTCGCGCATATGGCCGCCCAGATTTGTTTATTACATTCACATGCAATCCTACGTGGGATGAAATAAAAGAACTTTTGTTAACTGGACAATCATCATCGGATCGTCATGATATTTCTGCGCGTGTGTTCAGACAAAAATTGAAATCTTTAATGGATTTCATTGTCAAGCATCATGTTTTTGGAGAGACACGCTGTTGGATGTATTCCGTTGAATGGCAAAAAAGAGGATTGCCACATGCACACATTTTGATTTGGTTGATCGAATAAGTCACACCAGATCAAATTGATCAAGTCATCTCAGCAGAAATACCAGATGTCGACATTGATCCAAACTTATTTGAAGCCGTCACCAAAAACATGATTCATGGTCCATGTGGCTTACTCAACAACAATTCACCATGCATGTCTGATGGGAAATGCATGAAACGATACCCAAGAGACTTACTTGCCGAGACTATCACTGGCAATGACGGATATCCACTCTATCGTCGACGATCAACTGAAGATGGCGGCAAATCCATCACTTTAAAAGTACGAAACAATGATGTTGAAGTCGATAATCGTTGGGTTGTACCTTATTCACCGTTACTCTCGAAAACGTACAAAGCACACATCAATGTCGAGTATTGCAATTCGGTGAAATCGATCAAGTACATTTGCAAATATGTCAACAAAGGAAGCAATATGGCAGTTTTTGGAGTGGGAAATGCAACTGCATCTATCAATGAAATCGATCAACATCAACTGGGACGCTACATTAGTAGCAATGAAGCAGTATGGCGCATTTTATCATTTCCAATCCATGAACGACATCCAACAGTTGTTCATTTGGCAGTGCACCTTGAAAATGGACAGCGTGTGTACTTCACAACAGAAAATGCACGTGCAAGAGCATTGTCACCACCGCCAACAACGTTAACTGCATTTTTCTCATTGTGCGGGGATGATATGTTTGCAAAGACGCTACTTTACTCTGAAGTGCCAACATACTACACATGGAATGCATCAGCGAAAAAGTTTCAACGTCGCAAACAAGGTAAAGCAGTTGAAGGACATCCCAACTTATATTCGACTGACGCGTTAGGCCGCCTGTACACTGTTCACCCAAACAATGCAGAATGCTTTTACTTGCGATTACTGTTAATCAACATACGTGGACCGACATTCTTCCAAGAATTGAGAACAGTAAACGGTCAAGTATGTGCCACTTATCGTGAAGCTTGCCAAGAATTAAATCTTCTTGAAAACGATGCACATTGGGACACTTCACTCGCTGACGCATCGAATACTGCTCAACCACAGCAAATACGCACGTTATTTGCAATCATATTGACAACGTACTTCCCATCCAATCCAAAAGATCTTTGGGAAAAGTACAAAGACTACATGAGTGAAGACATCCTACATCGTTTGCGTGCAACGAATCAAAATCCGGACATTCAATTCACACCGAACGTGTAAACGTGAGGCATTGGTTTCGATTGAGGACACATGTTTGGCAATCGCTAACAAAGCACTGGTACAATTGGGAATGGCTGCGCCGAATCGATCTGCAAACGACCTTTTTGATCGTGATTTGCAACGAGAAAAACACTTTGATATCGACGAATTGGGTACATTTGTTCAAACGAATCTTCCGAAATTGGTTCCAGAACAACGCATAGCGTATGACAGAATTATGCATGCAATTACAAGCCAAAGTGGGGGATTGTATTTCCTAGATGCGCCCGGAGGCACAGGCAAAACTTTTCTCATTTCACTTATTTTGGCAACCATACGATCACGAAAAAATATTGCACTGGCAATCGCATCATCTGGAACTGCGGCAACTCTTTTGGATGGTGGCCGAACAGCGCATTCAGCACTGAAATTGCCGTTGAATATACAAATCACTGAGACACCCACATGCAATATCAACAAAAATTCTGGAATGGGTAAAGTACTCCAATCATGTCAACTCATTATATGGGACGAATGTACTATGGCGCACAAAAAAGCATTGGAAGCGCTTCATCGTACACTAAATGATTTGAGAGGAAATGAACAGCTCTTCGGTGGCGCACTCATTTTATTGTCTGGTGATTTTCGACAAATTCTACCAGTTATACCATGTTCAACACACACTGATGAACTTAATGTATGTCTCAAATCATCAGTTTTATGGCGACACGTACAGAAATTGACTTTGAAGACCAATATGCGTGTACAGCTACAACATGATGCATCCGCTGAACGTTTCGCAAAACAATTGTTGGATATTGGGAATGGGAAAATGGCAATCGATGAATCCACACAATGTATCACATTGCCAACAAACTTCTGTAAAATCACAGCAATCACAGACGAATTGATTCACAAAGTTTTCCCAAATATCGCACAGAATTACAAAAATCATCAGTGGCTCAGTGCACGTGGTATATTAGCAGCCAAAAACAACGATGTCAATGCCATCAATTTCAGCATTCAAAACGAAATACCAGGCGAAGCGACAACGTATAAGTCCATCGATACTGTAATGAATCAAGACGAAGTTGTCAATTATCCAACTGAATTCTTGAATTCACTTGATTTGCCAGGCATGCCGCCGCACGTTTTAACATTGAAAATTGGCGTGCCTATCATTCTTCTCCGAAACATCAATCCACCACGACTTTGCAACGGTACCAGGCTTTCAGTGAAACAGATGATGAACAATATCATCGAAGCTACAATTTTAAATGGAAAATTTAAAGGAGAAGATGTACTGTTGCCACGCATCCCAATGATTCCGACAGATATGCCATTCGAGTTCAAACGTTTGCAGTTTCCGGTGCGACTCGCATTTGCAATGACCATCAACAAAGCACAGGGACAATCGCTACAAGTGTGTGGACTAAATTTGAAAAATCCATGCTTCTCACATGGACAGCTGTATGTGGCCTGCTCACGCGTCGGAAAACCTTCGGATTTATTCATGTATGCACCAGACGGAAAAACAAAAAATATTGTGTATCCAAAAGCACTTCAATAAACAGAATTAAAACACAAACACTTTCTTTCTTTGAGTGGCATTGCAACGCATGCCGGGTACTCGCTAGTAGCCCATAAAAGCCGGGGCAACCGGGTCATAGCCGTTTTTTTAACAGAAGAATTCGTTTAGTCTGTTGTTGAAACTCAAGCTGTATAGATGAACTCCATGTAACAGAGAATCGTATTTGCTGAATAATTAATGATTGAAAGTAAAAATAAAGAGATGACTATACCAAACTAAGAAAACACATTAGAGAACCGCACAGACAACCCATACTAGAAATAATTGAAGACCGGATAACAAGACGACGATTTATTCAAGTTAATACGCCGGGTGGTGAGAATCTTCATAAACTCATAATGAAACAACCTTTAACACATACTACACGAGTTTCACCAACAACATGGTTAATCCAGACACTTGTGTAATTCAACAAACTTTTATTTAATAACATTGTGGACACAAAACCATTAAAACAATATTTAATTTAAAGACATTAGGTGGAGCAGATTTTGAGACGCTTAGACGCTGGCCGACGGCCATTTTGTTGAAACCGTGTCGTCATTTCGAGTGACACTTGGAAAAAGACAGAATTGTAATATTTTTAGATTAATACTATTTAAATTTTAATATTTATTAAGAGGGTTAATTAATTAATTGTGATGTATTGTATTTTATCTGTAGGCATTTTCTGATCTTTCTTAGCAGCTCAAAGTATCCACGACCTGATATAAAAATTTAATTTTTCATTGTATTTCATTTTTACATTGTATTTGTTTGAGTCGAACTCGGTGAGCGAGTCGATACGGTTACTGTTCCGTTCGATTCACGAACCATTTTACCCTGACATTAAAAATCATCAAATAAAGTGATTTATTAATTTATAAAGCATCTTATTTCATTAAAGTAAATTTAGATAAAGGATGTGCAGGTGATAAACAAGAAGAGGAATATGGCGAGAGTGAGGAATGTCAAGCAATTACTAGAAAAGGCCAGGTAACCATACAACTGAGTCGGATCACCAATCGATTGTGAAGAACCCACACAATCTATTTAAATAATTATTAAGAACAATTATTTTTGGCGACATTTTCGAAACCGTAAACTCGGCGACGACCTGCTTTCGCTTGATAATCCTTATTTATTAATTACAGTAACTTAATAAAATAAACCAATTAATAAAAAACAATAAAGTAAACGATAAACAATAAATTTATTTCAAAAATTAACAAAATGTTAAAGCAGACAAGAACTCGTAAACAGAATAATCCACTTGAATTATTAAAAAATTATATATTACAAAATTGACACATCCAACATGTGGCTAAATAACCCATATGATTGCGTTTATTACAATGTGAATATAAGAAACAAAGAAAGTGAATAAAAAAATATTGGTATAGTTTTATGGTATCTTCCAACTTTATGGGAAAGTTACAACCAACATAAAGTTAGAACCAAATCCTATGCTGTTCCAATTATGCTAAAGTGTGCTGAAATTTCAGAAAATAAATATTCTCAATTGAATTGATTCGTATTTTGTATCAGTTTTTGTGCAAATTGGATACTAAATTGGGGAAATTTACTATTTGTTTTATTTCATTTTTCTTTAAGAAGGTTACTGAAAGTTTTACCTGGACAAATGATCAGGTGTGGTCTTATTAATTTTATGTATTATTCAAGTTAAAATGTGTTTAATGGAAAGTTGTCTCATTCTGTAATATTCTGAGAACTGAATTTTATTGGATAGCAGTTGTGAATACAAAAATTATGAAACTCTCCCTAATTTATTCACTTTTTTTAAAACATCATCAGTATAATTCCTGTTCTTAACTTTAAACATTTTCTCAATAGAAAAACTTTCTAAGGAATTTCTCTTATTAAAAACTACACAACATATACAGATATAACTAAACTAATTCACAGTAACCATACTGCATGCACAATAATTACTAACCCCAACTCTTGTTAGCACGCACATACTCTTATGCTCATGTTATTTGTAACCACAGCCTTATTAAATACTTTATATTGGTAATTCACTATACATCAGCCCAGGGTACAATACTAAACTTGTTTTAAGACTACCACACTCTGACCACATTGACTCAAAACTTTCACATAAATTATTACTGTTGCACTACTTTTTCAATAAAAATTATGCACACAGTGTCAATTCGAAATTAATAGTGAAGAGCTTGAAGCTTATATAATTTTAATAGCTCTGAAGATCCTACTTAATGTTTTGATTTAATGAGAACTGGTAGACAGCCAATCTGATATGCATTCGACAGTAGTGCCAACTCTGTACCATCTAACAAACTGTTGTTTAATTTTGGCATGTGAAAAAAACTTACATTGGTAATTTGTATGTGCTAGGTAAGGAACTCAAAATCTCTGTGGGGTAACGTGTAAAAATAATAATGCACCGTTTGGGCATTTCTTGTGTTTGTGTATGAACATGTTTATTTACTTTGTGCACACAGCATAAGATTTCTGTTTTATAAACACATGAATTAACAATTTTGAGACTTTAGGTATTATGATTGTTGGTATGTCCTGTTTTGACACAACGCACCTAGTACCGGTATGCCTTTTTACAATATCTTTAAGTACAGTGCTTTGTCCGTACATGTATTGATTAACAGGCTTTTGAATTAACATAGTTATTTGTTAACAAAAATTGCTTAGTGAGCTCAAGCCTGTAGTGAATAAGTGCATTTGAGAAATGTTTTGAAAATGAAAAAAAAAGAATAATCCTGTTATATTCCACAGAGACTATTTTGAATGGGGCAATATAAATTGAATGAATCGAGTCATCATTTTTAAAATAAACATAAATTGCACAAACCTGGTTCTGACTGATTCATTCGTGAAGATGAGGACGGAGTAAACAACAGTTTTTAAAATAGCTTTAAAACATAGCTGACAGTTGTTTAGGGAACTATGCATCACATATGCCATCAATAGTTTGTAAAGCTTTATATATAGTGAGAATGGTTTCAGTAATATTTGTCCTTAGTAATTTGCTGAGTTCTTTTTTTACTAGGAAGTAAGTAAATTAGAATGGTATATAGAATAACTGTTTAATTTCAAAGTAATGGTGGTTGAATTTGAAGATGTTCTTGATATAGGGAAATTAGAGTTATGTTGCATTGCTGAATATTTTTCTGAACATGGCATGGGTTTTTAACAGTTTTTATAAAATCAGCAGAATTATTTTGTGAAGTTTACTCTGATAGAAATGTTACATAAAATGACTTTTTTGTGGTACAAAACGTGTATTTAATTGAGAATGTCATCTGTTAACAAATTCTTTATGCAGACACAAAAAATATTTTGGAATAAGTTTTCTATTTAGATTTATTTATTTTTTTTATGCTATATTTTTTAGTAGCATGAATTCTTGACCTCCCCCACAAAAAAATAATAAAATAGTTATACAATTTTTTTGTAAAAGTTTTGATCTTACCATGTTGACTTATACTATATTCTTTATAAAGATGCCTAGTGTTGCTAGAAGTGTATAATAGAAGTTGAAGTTGTATTGATTCTGTGTTTGACTGAATTGTTCGTAGATTAATAATAGTGTTCATTTCAGTTAAAAATTTCAACATCTTTAGTATTACAGCCTGTTCTCTAATTTTAACAAAATTTTAAATGATTACAAGTAATTCAATTTTATAAAGCCAACTGTAGATAATGTTGAAGAAGTTTATATTTTTTTATGAAATAGTAAAATTTTATAACGTACATGTTACTGTGTGAAGTAACAGTTTAGTGAATCTGGTAGATTAAATAATATGTGATTTAGAGGAATAAGTAAATGTGTTTTTTGTTTATTTTGATGTACTCTAAATATTGACTTTGGTACGATTATGTGTTATTTATTTAATACTTTTATAATTTGTTGTTGTTTTTTTAATTTAAGATTATACTTTTAATTCACCCATGATCAACATTAGTTTGTTTGTAATAGAATTCTTTTGTAATGAAATGTTGTTAGCCAGCACTTGTTATCATGCTGGTGTATTTGTTGCATATAATTCATTGTATAATCACAGAATGTTTTGTATATTATTAAATCAGAGTTCTTTTTGTAATTTCAAAGGCTTAATAGATATGTAAAAATTGATGAACTGAATGTAGTTGTATTTAAAGCATTTTAATTATGAATACATAATGTGTACAGTATAAATGAATGTATTTGAGATTTTTCAGTTAATGTGAAGAAATTAATGTATAAAACATGACTAAGGTAGAACTTAAACGGGGGTGTTTTTGAGTGTTTATAAAGAAACGTTTCAGCATATCACTGACCAAACTTTATGTTTAGTTTATGTTTTTAGTTTATGCTACTTCTATAGGCAGTGACTTGTTTATGGTAGGTGTAGTAATAGTGATTTTCTTACAAACAATGTTTATGCTTTTAGTGATTATTATTTATAAGCAAACATTTTAATGCTGCTTTCATGTGTACTGTGTGGATAGGTTGAACTTCTGAATGAGATTAGTAAAGAGACTGCAAAGTCAAGTGTGATTCAGAATGGTCTTAATTTTTGTGCTCATAGGTTCAATATATAGACATTTTAAGAGCACTTTACTGACAGTGTCCAAATTTGCCCGGATATAATGAAAAGAAATTGAGTTGTTCCCCAGAAAGAAGGCAAGTAGGAATGTACATGGTTTATTTTGGAATAAATAAATAAAGTTACTTATTCCAAGCCTATTTTTGTAAGTAAGGATTTAAAAACCTAAAAACAATTTAAAAATAGGTCAAGTATGTTTTTGATATTAAGAACTCAATGAGAAAGTGACAACAAATTCAGGACAAAACATGTGGAAGAGTTGGTAATACTTAATAGAATTTGGTTGGGAAGCTTGTGGGGAGAGACCATTGAGATAGCCAGAGGACAAAAGCACATACTATGATACTAGTACAAGTAAATTTGAAAATTTTAAATATCAGCAATTTTATTTTGAGATGGGGAACAGGTGATCATTTTATTTATTTATTATTATTTTTGGACAGATTACTAGATTTTTACTAAATTTTAGTAAAATTTTATTAGATTTAATAAAGTGTAAGAGTAAAAGGAAAAAACTTGGCAGAATAATCTTTAGCCTAAAATGGAACTGAGGGCTGTAGTAATATTTAAATTCTTTGAAATATTTGGAACAAGATAAAAATTACAAGCATAATATGAAATGTGATTTAACATAAAAAGAACAAAAACTGTGCCAAGAAATGTGATATTTATGTAGTCAAAACTGTGTGTGTGTGTGTGTGTGTGTGTGTGTGTGTGTGTGTGTGTGTGTGTGTGTGTGTGCGCGCACATGCACGCTTGTGTATGTAGCTAAATATTGTTATATTTTATATTAGCTTCCTGAAAAGTAGGCATAACATTAACTTTATATGAATGCTAATGTTTTTGTGATTTGTTGAAGTTAAAATTATATATTTCGCATGTTGAAGTAATAATTTAAAAACCCATTGTGTAAAAGTGCTCATAGCAAGAACTGAATAAGATTTATATTTTTGTGAATAATAATAATAAATTTAATTCATACTTAAAAAGTACGGTTTTTAAATCAATAATTAAAGAAGTGGCCAATATTTGGCAGTATGTAATACTAAATAATTTATCGTAATTTGGTTTCATAATACCATGTGGAAAGTTTAAATTTGAAAATTGGCATCAATAAGAAAATTTATATTTTATGAGAGGTAACATTACTTTACATACTTGGTATCCAGAAATGTGTACACTGTAGTACCATGCAGTCCATCTGAATGTTTACAGTGTGTTTTATGGGCTTCAAACATTCAGTAAGCAAATAGACAAATGATTGTTGTTTTAATACCGTTAATCAGTAAATCTACGCACTTTTCAGCATAGTCTCCAGTTACAGGTCCATATTTAGTTCATTGGTCTACTAATATTTTTATGCCAGCAGCTAAGTGGTCTTAGTCTTGAAGTCTGATCCATTTGTATTCACTTTGTGTTGCCATGTTTGTTGCTTTGTTGATATATTTCCATGTAAAGATTTCAGTAGGCACCCAAACAAAAAGTCTGGTGTGCGAGAGGTGGATTATAAGCTAGATATATCAAATCTCCTAGCCTATTTTTTCAACTAATTTAAGTTTGCAGTGAGTATTATCCTGAAGAAAAAACACTCCTTGTATGGTAGATCAGTTGTTTGTAAACTGTAAAAATGTGTAAATTACAGTTGTCAGCAATTATTTTTACTTTAATGAGTGTCTTTTTGAACAAGTGTGATATTCCAGAGATAGAATAGAAACCTGAGTTGAGTATCCTCACATTTTCAGTAATACTTACTTTAGCCCCCTTGATCTGTTCAAACCACGTGTAAAAATGAGAATGAATATGCCATATTGTGTGAGCAACTGTAGTGAATTTCAGATGTTTTACAGCTTTTAAAACCAGAACTATTAGAATTTTGCTACGATAATTATGTAACTCAACAAGTCGAGAGCGTCATTCTAAACGTTTCTTGGCTAGCCAAGCAGGTGCCAAGCCAAGGCCGGAGACTCACATAAGCTCCAGACTGTTCGAACTTTGTAACTACTACGCAAATTATGTTGGCATGCCACAAGTAATATGGAAAATTATTCTGGAACCTCTGCGAGATCTATATAAGCAACGGCAGTCAGCTTAGTCAGTTAGTTACACCTGGTGATATTGTAGATGCAGATCAAGTGAATTGTTGCGGATTAGTGGAAAGTGATTATTGTGTTAATTAGTGCAGTATTGTAATAAGATGACGTTATTATTTTGTGTGGGCATATTTAACTTGAATTATTGTATGAGAGTATCTTGTTGATTTCAAGTTGTTCTTTATGACTAATTAAAGTTGGTAATTAATGACATCATTGGTGTTTGTGTTTTGTTTCCACTGAACAACATGGCGATCGGAGTGACCGTTGTAACAGTGAATCAGAAGTTGGACAGAACCTTTAACAGTGGAAACAGAGGACACTTTGTAGAAGAGTAGTGTAAGCGGTAATTTATAAAAAAATAATGGATACCAGTCAGATGATAGAAACATTCAAAGCAATACTACTGCAAGTTGAGGAATGGCGCCAATGGGAAGCAGAAAAACAACAGGACGAAAAAAGTAAAATGTAAATATGAATTATCAAATAACTGGCAAAAAGAAGAATTTTTCATGAAACAGAAGAAGTTAAGGCATTGATACAAGAGCAAAAACAAGTTGATAAAAGAATCTGAGTTAGAAAAATCTGTGTAAACTATGAAAACAAATATGTCAAGTTTAGAAGATTCTATTACAAATTCAATAAAACAAATTAAAATAGAAGTCAAATATTTAGTGAAAGAAATAGTTGATAAAGCAAGACAATTAATAAACACGGAAGAAGATCCAAGAACTGAGAGTAATAAAACAGTGCCATTGTCTGTAGTAGGGCCAGTTCACACTAAGGGTCCAATATTTGATGGAAGTACTCTCTGGGGAAACTTATCTTTGCCAATTTGAAGCTGCCGCTCGCTTAAATAAATGGACAGAAGAAGGGAAAGGCCTTTCACTCATTCTTGCTATAAAAGGACCTGCCATAGAATTATTACAAAAAGTGCCATCCGACAGTCAGAACACCTATGCCAAATTAACAAAAGCTCTGGAATTACAGTACAGTAACCATCATCTATGCAGAATGTACCGTGTTCAACTTTAAGCGAGGCGTCAGTGTTCAGAGGAAAGCCTCCAGGAGTTTGAAGCAAATGTCTACCAACTGACAAGATTGGCTTATGCCAAAGCATTGGAGTACTTTTGGACATGGATTGCTCACATTATGTGTATTGAAGGTATCAGAGATAGTGAATTGCAACAAGTGTTAAGAATGGCATGGCATCATAATAGAACAGATGTTCTGGTTCACGCTCTCCGTTTTGAAATCAGCAGCCTACATTAATAAAAGGAACCAATATCACATTGTCAAATGGAACTAATATCACAGTGCTGTCATAGTGGACAGAATAAAGAGATGACTCAAGATAAATAGTTTAAGAAGTCAGTAGTGCCACAATGATTTTTCAAATCAGAAAAGACTCTTGTTGAAAAATTGTGAACCAAATGTTACAATTATGGAAATAGTGGCCATCTTCAAGCAGATTGTTGGCAGACGAAAAATCGGAGAGAAGAGCGTGGATGTATCAATTGGAGATGTAAAGATATGGAATTTATAGTCTCCTGAAACCATATGCTTCATAAAACCACTGGTAACCTGATTGTCAGAGGGTTAATTAAAGACAGACCTGCAGCACTTGGAGTTAACACGGGCGCTACAGTATCCATTGTGTGCTCTGACTTAGGCAGCAACCAGCAGCCTCAGTTTAGCTCTTGTACCACACAGACTGTGACTGGAAGCCGATATATGCCTGGGTCTCTTTGAGTTTAGCCACCAAATGCTCGTTGCAGACATTGTCGATGAAGTAATTCTTGGCATGGACATTATGAATGCCTGTGGATTTGTGTGGACTTAAGAGAGAGTGTCCTGAGGGTTGGGCAAGAGAAGATAAAGTTTTATCTCCATATCTTTTTAGCCATGGCTAAAATGACGAAGCCCGCCAATCATTCAATCAAGCAAATGACATTAACCAAAGAAGAAGTCAACAGGTGCGGAGAAGAGGAACCTTTACAATTGTGTGCAGAAATGGAAGAAGAACTAGCTGAGGAAGTACCAATAAGTATAATAACAAAGGAAGTGATTGGAAAACCAGCTATGGCTGTCAAGGAAAGGCTCTTGCTTGTTCCTGAGTTAACGCAAGAGGTTGTTGACAAGAACCAAACAGACTTGGACCAGCTAATGGCTTAAAGGTCATCAGTACATGACACAACTGGTATGATTCCAGCAAAACTAGTGATTGAGCATGAGATTTATATTCTTGGAAACTTGATGTTTGGATCACCCGAGACTCAATTCGAAGAGCCACAGAATTATTCTTCTCAAACGGACAAATTGTGTAGATCACCTAGATCGCCTGGTCAAGAATTACTTCAGAGATGGTTTACCAGTTTCGGATGAACAGGCTTAAGGAGGGGGCAGTGCACAATTACTTTACGCTTTCGAAAAGTCGAGCAGGTACAGCGTCTCGGTCAAGGCCAGGCACTCACATAGGCTCCGGACTATTCGAGCTCTTGTAGCTACGCAAATTATGTTGGCACGCTGCCAGGAACATGGAAAATTATTCTTGAACCTCTGCGAGAACTATATAAGCAACAGTGGCCAGCTTAGTGAGTTAATTACACCTGGCGATATTGTAGAGTGCGGATCAAGTGATTGTTGTGACTTATTGGAAAGCGATTATTGTGTTAATTAGTGTGGTATTGTAATAAGATGACATTATTATTATGTGTGGACAAATTTAGTTTGAATTACTGTATGAGAGAACCTCATTGATTTCAAATTGTAATTGGTTTTTGTAACTAATTACAGTTGGTAGTGACTTCATTGGTATATGTATTTTGTTTCCACTGAACAACACGATGATTGGAGTGACCGCCATAACAATATTGCTCTTCCAAAATATACTTCCAAGGAGACAGTGGTCTTGTTGTTTCTTTTAACCACAGTTGTTTGTCTCTTTCGTTACTGATTGAGTCTCAGATGTGATGGGTAGATATGATGATTTATTATATGGCTGTTTGTTTGTATTCTGCACAGCGTTAATTTTGTGTGCTTAATGGTATTCAGAATATGTCATTTTAAAATAAGAAAGACAAAATGTTTATATATTTTGCCAAGAACTTTGCAGCAACAGTGACCAGATTTTCTTCTGCTTTTTTCCAAGTTTTTCTCAGCACTGGTGTCTGTACAGCCAGAAAATCTTAACACATCTCATGTGCTCTTCTATGTTACTTTGTTTCATACATTGTCTGTGATTTCTATTACATACATATGTTTTACCAGCATATAATTTGTTTACTGGAGTTATGTATATAGTGCCTTTATTCCAAGATTCCTGAATTTCTGATGTAACATGTATTTCTTCATGTATCATATTTAGGAATTATAGTTTACATGCTAATTTGTGTGGTAGTTTTCTTTACGAAGATCCAGATTTGTTGTCATATATGGAAAACTGGAATTTGTTTGCATGTTTTATTTCTTTGGGTTCTTCTGATTTCATGCATGCTTTTAGCAACATCTCTTGATGTCGATTGAGAGTAAATTATAAGAGAATTTTTCCTTTTTTTTTGTGTATGCCATTAACATATATTTTATCTTAACTGTTCCTATCATGAAATATTTACTGTTTTAGTTTTCAACAGCAATGGAACTTTTCCCCTAATAAAGTGTAGTTGACCTGTACTTTTGTAAGCTTGTGTTTCAATGCTAGTTGATAAGTTGATGTCTTAGGCAATGATGTATTATTACATCACATAAAAAGTATGCATTATCTATTTGAAGTACTCTATGCATCTGAAACTCTGAAGTACCCACATCATATAGTTATTTCCTATTGATTTTGCTTTAGCACCCCTTTAAATTATAATAAAGTTTTGATAAAAAAAAGTTTAAAACTTCACCAAAAGTGATGCTACCTTTCTTTTAATTTTGACAAAGAAAATAAATTATTTATTCATTATTTATATGATAGTGTGAAATACATCTTAAAAGTAGCTAAATCTGAAGTCTCTTGACGGTGTAAACATAACTTGGGTAATTATTTCTTCAAAGTAATATAGTTCAGGATTTTGTTGTTTGTTGTGACATATATTATTCTATAATATTAGTTTAAATATTACTATATAATTTTATTCCAAATAAAAAATGTTGCGTACATAATTGTTAACAGAATGTAAACTTGACTTTATAATATGTCTATGACCTTATGAAGTTAGGATGTAATGAATAACAATTCTGACATATGGTATTGTTTATCTCTCTCTATCAGCTAAGTAAATATAAGAATGCTGTTCCACTGCTTTTGACATTAATTGTTATTATTGTGAAGGGTGCATGTGATTGACTTGATTGTTCATTCATTGAACTTGATATAGAGAGTGTTGAAACATTCCTTTGATATTACAGTCAGATCCGTATTATTGCTGAAAAATATTCTTTAGTATTGGACTTTAAAAAATGCTGTACCCAGTCATACGTATATTAAATCTCTTATTTCATTAAATAATAGAATATGACAGCAATGAAGTTTTCACTAATGGTCTTTTTAATTTCATTAAAAATAGAAATTCTTGAACTATGGCATTAGTTTAATATATGTTTATTTCATAAAAATCACTGCACAAATGTTTTACTATCTGAGCCTTACTATGTAAGGACCATTTGTCTAATGGGTGTACTGTGTACAGTCCTTTGTTTTTGTTTTACGTTGAATTTTTGGTAAGGCATGTCATTAGCCATTGTTGATCTTACTGTCCTCTGAACTTATTTGCTTCAGAAACATTTCATTTAAAACATTTCATCCTAAATTTTTAGTTAAATTATAAACAATTCTTGGATTTTGTTGTCCATGACGACATATTAATTTTGATTAACTAAATTATAAGTGTAATACTACTGACTTGGAACACTAAGTTTTTTATTGGTAAAAATGTAAAATTTTTACCTTATAGCCTGAACCAGTTTTCGCTTATTATAAGCTTTGTCAGAGGCTATAAGGTAAATATTATACATTTTTACCAATAAAAAACTTAATGTTTCGAGTTGGTAGTATTATACTTATAATTGTATAAACAGTAGTTTTGTCAGTTCAAAACATTACTATTACCATGTTGGTAAGCAAATTGCTGTGTCTCAGTTTCATGGAACATCGCAGTACCCAGTTTTAACCAACTCAGTAGCAGTACTAAAGGCAAGGAGTAATGTGTGTTGCCAATTTTTGTCAATTGTATGTAGGCCTGTTTGTTAAGTGATATGATTAAGTCTTTTTTTATTAGTTCTTAAAATTACAGCATGGTAGTAGACCTGCATATACACAGGCAAGTATAATAAATAAAGTTGAAGTACGGTTATGAGTATCCTCTGTATTGAAACTTGTGGTTTATATTTTCAGTTATATTAAAGTATTAATTTTTAATTTTTGAATGCTGTAAAAATAAAAAAAAAACTTTTATTTCAAATTACATTTTGTGTGCATTGTGTTTGGAATATATCCAATTTGCAGCATCCAACTGTTTTTAAGTTTACAGAAATATTTGAATTTTATTATCCTTTATAACCATGTAAAAAACATCTAGTCAACATAGCAGATTGGTGGCTTTGTAGGTAACGGATTCTCACAATTACATCACATCAATTGTACAAAGTGCCTTTTTAACATATAAAAGAAGTTAAGGTACAAATTCTAGTTAATTACAAGAACTGTTGCATTTATAAAAGTGAAATCAAAATTATTGTGCCATGATGTAGTCTGATAATTTATTTAAAAACTGATTTTCTGTGAAAAAGATTACATCCCAATATTATTTGGGATATGAAATGCAATGTTTCATAAAATAGGTAATTTTGAAACTTTAATATTATCATAGGATTGCCATTCTTGTCATTTTACATATATATTTGTGTATACATTTGTATTTAATGGTATATACATTTTCATAACATTTTTATTATGAAGAAACCAACTTGTGTATTAAGTTAATATGTTAACAAAATCAGTACCTGTTAGAGAGCTAGTTCTAAGGCTGTTCACAAAGTAAGGCTGGTTCACAAAGAAAATGTTCTAATACAGTAATCAAACTTTTTCGAATTGCAAACAAGAGAATTTTTATCTTCTACTTAAAACTACTTTGTATCACTTTTTATTCACTACAGGTGTCGACTAGAATAATTTTATGGATGCACAAATTGAATTTATACAAGAACTTACTTCATAGTCTTTGGAAGTTTGAATAAGATAAAGACATGAACATAAACAATGTATTTATTTATTCTTGCAGTGATTGGTGTAAATGTAAAAGTAAAGATTTTGAGTATCACTGTAAATTTTTATGTGTAGCTAATAAAATACTCTTGTATAGTAAAAAGTGTTTCTTTTTAGAATACTATTTTTAAAGCCATTTTACCATTTGCAAATACAGATGTCTATATTTTAAACTGCTTGTTTGAAAATATTTTTGTTTATTTTATGTTTTGTTAATTCCTGTATTTATGTGATTTTAGTGTACAAATTAACGTTGTTATTATATTATGAATGAAATGTAATTTTATCATGATTGAAGTGAGTTGTAATTTTATAGTTTTAATTGTGTATTTGGTTATTTTGTTTTTATTTTATTTTTGAAACAAAGTTTTTAAAAAGGTTATGTGAAATAACACTGTAATTGTATATTGTGTATCTAGTTTTACAGTTGAATTTTGTGATAATTAAATAATTGTGAATAACTAAATTAACGGATCTTTAATTAACCTTTAATTCAACTTTATATCCCAGAATGTCAAATATGTCTTTGCCACTTATCAAAACATGTGTTTCCTGTACCTGGTAAGTGACATAAAATCTGAACACACACACACACACACACACACACACACACACACACACACACACACACACACACACACACACACACACACACACACACACACACACACACACACACACACACACACACACACACACACACACTACTACTATAATTACATGCAGAGATGTAGGCCAAGCTGAAATGAAGCATAGTGCCTAAAATATAGAAGGGCATCATAAAAGCTTATTAAATTATTAACTCTTCTTCCAAAATGTTAGGAAAATATGGCCATGATAAATTAATTAAATTATTGTCAACATCATATTACATTAGTTAGGTTCCGGTGCTTTGAAAGTATCACATATTTATCAGTGAAAGATTCTATATGGATACTTGAAACCAGTTTCATAGTACATAACAGTTATAAATTATGTATGTATTACCTTTAATACTTGCCACGTAATGAGTTCAGTTGATAGTTTTTCACTCAGAATTGCTTATTTTTGGCAAGAGTGTAAAATATATTTTGGCTGTGGCCTTATGTTTATGTTTTGTTTTATATCTATATTTTTACATTCATGACTGGGAACTTTAACCAAATTTAAATTGAATATTTATCAAGATTGAAATTAAGATAAACAGAATCCACTTGATGTTTGCAATTCAACAAGGTGTTCCATTGTGAAGGGTAGAGAAACCTGGTAAAGCTAGATAAAAGTTCAGTATCTGTTGTGTCTGACAAAATACTAGTGGAGTTTATGTACATCCACTTTTCTACTTTTCTCAAATATAGTGAACTTAGTTGATACTGTTTAATCAGTCATTAACTGTCCTTCAGTAGCAAAACAAATCAGCTGTTTTTTAATAAACAACTGTAAAAATCCGATATGTTTGAGGGGGTGGTGATATTACTACACATGAAGACAAATACTGAGACACGATTTTATTTTCTCAAAGCTCTTTCAATATTTTGCTGAATCTTAAGACATTACACAAATAATCAGAGTATATTGCAAAAACCTTATGCGTGCAATTGACAGAATTAATAAATGATGAATTATTAGAAATGTACATGTTGAGTCATATGTGAAAAACTACCAAGGAATTTTATTGACACAAAAAGAGATTAACATTACAGCCACGTTATATTTTAACTAATGATAACAACCTATTAGATAGGAACCGATTAAATAGGAACCATTCGTACCCTATTAAATAGGAACTGATTACAATTACTTGCATATGCAAATAATAAGCATATGCAAGTATTTCTTTAACAAATTTTTATTTAAGACAGATCTGTTTCCTCTGTGACAATAAAATATTATTAAATGGGAAGTCTTTCATTTTGAAGCATAAATTAAAATATTGTTCAGAACACTGATATATTGTTTGGCTCTTTGCATGTCCTTTAGAAAATCAGTTTTTATGAATTATATAGAATGAGCAATTAGTAGAAAAATAAATTAAATTAATAAAATGTGTCTGAATTTTTCAATGAATTAAACAAAAGGAACGAAAGCATTTGGTTTTCATGTGATTTGGTATAATTTGGTATATTATTAGTTAAATATTTCATGTTTTTGTTTATAATTGCATTCCTCCTACTAATTATACATTTAATGAAAATGAAATGTGAAAAATTAATTTTTCTTGTACAATAAAATGTTAAGTCTGTAACAAATGACTGCAGTCTGTAATCCATGATAGTGGTTGAATACATTGTCAGCAGAAGTTTATTTTCAGGTTTGCGTTCGACGAATACAAGATTTTGGCACAGCATCTTTAATTTAGTGTGTTATGCCATGTGTTTACCACTTTTTGTTACTGATGTCTTCATTGTGGGAGACCTAACAGAAGAGGTGCTGATCTTGATTATTTCAATTCCTTTGTCACAAATTTGTTCAGTTTTTTATTTTGGGTCACGGGTTAATTATAATTTACTTGATGTTGTGAATATTAGTTGCTTGTACTGCTTTCTCTATATGTGTTCATTTCGTAATACTTGTAATGAGATTCCTATAATAATTTTGTGTACTGTTAGCCATTTTATATTTGGGTTCAGAGGCTATTTCTTACATGTAAACTGTGCGAGCATTAACTGCCTCATTATATCAGTTTCAAATTATTTTGTTACTAAGTGCTTAGTATATAATAAAACATGATGTAAAGTGAGACAGAATTTTATAAAAGTGAAATAAACAGTTTTGTGCATTCTAAGGATTTATTGGCCACTTCTGTCTCAATACTAGTAACAATAACTGACATTAACTGGTCCTATGTACCCCACATAGTATATTTAGTTTAATTTTTTAAAAATAAATAATGTTGAATGAATATTGTGAATTTAAGATAGTTTATGTAACATATATATCCTCAAATTACTTATATATAATAATAAAAGTAATTTAAATAATGTTAATAATCTTATAACTAGAGAAAGCTTATGGCTTGTATACATTTTAAATAATTAAATAAAACTTGTAACTGAAACTATTCCACAGTTTATATATGCACATGCCCAATATATGCGAAAATACTTCTTATCCACGTATGCTTGTGTTTCTGTATGAGAGGGAGAGAGAGAAGTGTGTGTGTGTGTGTGTGTGTGTGTGTACTTGTTTAGGTAATACACACTTCTCTGAATAATGAAATATGAATAGTTTCCACTTTGGAATCAGCAAATCGAGCATAAACTACAGTTATTTTTATAAGCAATGATAACTAGGGTGATTCAAAAAAACCTTTAGCATTTTCAGTGAGCCATATAATACTGCATTTAGCTATATCTTGAATTATAACAATACTGGATTAAAACTATTAAAAAAAAAACGAGAATCCAAGTAACCAGTGGTGTATCTAGAATTAGGTCTTGGAGGGTTTTTGGTCATGTTGCCTTCATATAAAAGGGAAAAAAATCCAAGTTAAGACTAATCAATATTGTAATTTTCAAAAATGGCTGAAAAATATGTGATAACATTCTGAAATCAGCCCCATTAAAGTAAACGGCAATAAGACATTAAAAACGTGTGGTTTTGAAACATTGTTTACAAGATATTTATTGACATTTTACATTTAAAAATGATAACAGCGGTTTTGATAAGGAAAAATAGAAGTACACCAAGAAAATTTTATACATAAAATAAGATACACTGTTTGAAAATGTGTTAAACTTTAATGTCTATTCACCTGGATTCTTTGGCAATTTCATTTACAACTTCTTCCGGGATCACTGAATTGACTTTCCTATATTTTATAGTTGAAACATACAGGTGGACAAATGCTGTGTAAGAAACCTGTTTATATATTTAAAAAAGATCTACTACTATAATAGCATACGCAGCTGGATAAATAATAAAACAGCCTAAAAACTAAGAGATTAATAAAGTTCCTTGTCCCCTCTGGGGAGGGGTCCAGTCCTGTTCATGTCCCTCCCCCCGTAAGTACGCTCCTGATTCACTTTAAAGTAAATGTTAGATTTGTCCTCCAGCTTTGCCTGAACTACACTCATCGTTCCATGCTTCAAGATGTTCTCAGAAGCATGATGTTATTGTTTTTAATTGCTTAAGTTATGTCTTGAAGATGTGCAAATGTTGTATAATTTGCACTCACTCTGTCCTTTAAAAATCTCCAAAGATAAAAATCGGAGAACTCAGATTGGGTGACCGAGGTGAGGCCAGGTCATTTGAAACAAAGAATTCTTTGAACAAACTAGTCACAAAAACCAAGAAGCATCTGATCTGCAGAGTTGTTTCACAGATCCCATGAATATCTGCTCATACATCTCCATGTTAACATTAACAGAAATATCGGTATGGAGTACATGACTTTCATGTTCTAAGATTTATATTTAAAATCATTTAATTGAATTAGGTTCGATAATTTCTAAAAAAATATCCTCCACCTTCAAACTATTTTCACTATTTATAGATATTTTTTGTTATTATGGGGTAGTCGTATAATATATTGTTATTTTCGAGTCACTTTGTCTATAAAAATAGGTACTTTATTCTTATAAAGAAACTGAACTACGCAGATAATCATCCCTCCTCCTCAACCAATCCCCACCATTAATGATATTTACACTTTCATAGAGTAAATATCATATGCAATTATGAAATGTAATTATAGTTTTATCATATGTAATTGCTAAGGTATCTTATGTTTCAAAATTAAATACTCGTACTTTACTTGATATCAGCAAAGTAATTTTCAAAGAAATCACCCCCCTCTGCCTTCAACTACCCTCTTAATTTATTGATCTCATTTACCATTTTACAGTGGATTAATATGAGTTTATTTTCAGGGCACTTATTTATCAAAATTAAGTACATTTTACACTTTTATTGAGTAATAGTTTTGTTATTTGTAATTATTAAGATATCTTATTCTTCAAAATGAAGTAGTTTATTCGACATGAGAAAGGTAATTTTCAAAAAATTACCCTCACCCCCTTCAACTACCATTTTTATTTATAGATATTTCATCTACCTTTTTACAGTGGATTATTATGATCCTCTTTTCAGGATACTTTGTTTATCAACATTAAGTAGTTTACTCTTGTTAAAACACAAAACATTGCCAGTAAACTATCCCTCCCCCTTCAACTGAACACACCATTTTTGATATTTACAGTTTTATTAAGTAACAGTTTCATTATATGTAATTATTAAGGTAACTTATCCTTCAAAATGAAGTAGTTTATTCAACATCACAAAGGTAATTTTCAAAAAATTACCCCCTCCATTTAACTACCCTTTTCATTTGCAGATAGTTCATCTACCTTTCTACAGTGGATTATTATGACCTTCTTTTCAGAACATCAAAATTAAGTACTTTACTCTTGTTGAAATGTAAAAGTTGCAGGTAAACTCCCCTCCCCCTTAACCTATCTTCACCAAAATTAATAGGCCTTCAGTCCTCAACAACTGGGGCACACATGCAAAATATTATTTGGTTCTGTTTGAATTTACGGCAGTTATCGTTCATCATAGAAACAATTCTATAGATAGACACACAGGAACTTTTCAGAAAATGACTTTTCTTCATGTTGTGAGGGTAATACAATCAGAATCAACCCTTATCCTGATCAGATTTTTTTGTGATCGACATACTTCCATTTCCTTACAGAACATGGAAGTGAAAAGGGCCCCGAAATCGTCCTATCAGATATTATATGTGAAACGCCTACCATACCTTATTAGAATGCATAATTGCTGGGATTTATGGAATTACCGTATGTGAAGATGTTTGGTCAATAAGTGTACAGAGTTCTGTGAACCCAAGTAACTAGATAAGTGAACCCAAACCACATCCATAAACCATGTAATGTGACTAATGTCTTGACTTAACCTTTGGGGAGCTGGAAATATTGGTAGTACCTGGACTTTTTTCCGTTTATCAGCTCCTTAATTTTTAGTGAATTTTTGTGTACCATACTCATAATTTTGGTTTCTTGGCTGCTCTTTGGCATGCCCCTCATAAAACGATAGTCTCTTGGCATAAACAGTGTAGTAATTTCAGTGAATTCCACAGTAGATGATTTTAATCATAAGCAATGGGTTCTTAGCACATGCCATTTTTTTTTTTTGGTAGTTTCCCTAAGAAGGGATCCAGTTGTTTTCAGTTTCTATATGATAGATAAGCATTTCTAAGCACTGAATTATTCTTACTTAGAATGCTTCAAACACCAATCTCAGGCTGGCAGATCCTTTGGGTTGTAACTGGTGAGTTTGTAATCTAATAAATTTTTTGTAGTAAATATGTGTTGTTCAAGAGAATATTTTTGTTAACTGTGCTAACCATGCTTACTTACTAACCACCAGCATTTCAAAAAGTAACAAAAAAATAAATAAAATAATAAATCACCAACCCCAATAATGACATCCATTACCAGTTGTGCTAATTTCATAGAATATTTATATAGTATTAATAGAGTTTTAAATTAATTTTTGTACCTAATAAATTTTTTAAATGTTCAGTAAAAAATGTAATGGTTTTTTTGAGTTACGTATTTTTTAGTATGTCTTTCTAGAGAAAGACATATACTAGAGAAAGACATATACTAAAAAATATGTAACTCAAAATTAACGGTATCAAACATGTTACTAATTTTAGGATATGGCGAGTTCAGTGTCTAGACTGAAACTGACTGGAACATCATAGCAAACAGGACTAAGTACAGGATTATTTATACAATAGGACTATATTTATATAATAGGACTATTTATACAGGACTAAGTATGAACAAACCATTACAAATACACAGAATTTACCCTACATTAGTCCTTTGTCCACAGCTATTACAGATTAAAAATCTCCTGTAGCCACCAATCAAAAATACAAGGTGTGGCTATTAAATAGCCATACTGTGTTTTTGTGTGCATTGGAGCACATTTCAGTGATTGGAGAGGATAGGTAATAAAACATGAACTGTTAGGGGTTGGATGAGTCTATTTGTAATTGGCACGTGAGGGCTATCAGCGCTGTTAAAAAAAACATCTTTGCAGCTGTGCTACCAGAATAATTGAACAGCATGTTTACCTCAAGTTTCTCGTGAAATTAAAAAAGAGTGCAACAGAGTGTTTTAGTTTGTTGACAGAAGTGTTTAAGGATGAATGTATGTCATGTCCCCAAGTTTTTGGATAGTACAAAAGATTTAGTGAAGGTCAGGAAGAGGTGGAAGACTGATCATCCAGGTTGGCCACCCACATCAATAACTTATGAAAACACACAAAAAATAAGTGAAATTGTATGAAATGACTATTGCCTGAATATTAAGATGACCACTGAAATGGTATATATCGACAAAGGAACAGTCAGGCAAGTACTGCATGAAAATTTAAACATGAGTAAAGTCTATGCTAAAATTGATCAAAAAATGCAAAAATTTGAACAGGAGTTTGAAAGAATGTGTGTTCTGACATTTTTTAAAAAAACTTCAAAATCAACCAAACTTTCTTGAAAGTGTCATAATATGTGGCAAAGCTTGCATTTTTAAATATGTAAATATGATCCTGACACAATATGTCACTCCATGCACACTGGTAAACCCAAATAGCCTCAATCCTCAAGAATGAGCAAATTAAAGTTCAAGTTTTTTTTTCCCCCAGGAGCGTGCGTGATCATGGTGGAATGAGTTCCCAAGGGACAATCAACCAAGTACTGACTAAGCCTCGTGAGTGGATAAGGAAAAAGAGACCTCTTTGGAACAAGGGTAATCGTGTCCATCAAGACAATTCTCCTGGTCATAACACATTTCTGTAAAGGACTTTTTAGCATCAAAATATAATCCATTGCTGGAACATTCACCGTATTCATCTTATTTGTCATCTTGTCACTTTTTTCTATTCTCTCTGGTGAAGAGTAGTCTAAAAGGGACCCACTTTCAATCCGTGGAAGAAGTTAAAGGAGAATTGGCAAACCTACTAAAGGAGCTTACAGATGATCAACTGCAGCACTGTTCCAACAGTGGAAAATTCGAATTGAATGTTGTGTGAAAAGGAAATTGGAGTAATTGAAGGGGGTAAATGTTAAAATTTAATATTTTGTAAACTACATTTATGATGCCATTGGAGTTATTTAATAGCCACATCTCATATACCACAATAACTATGAAATAATTATATTTACATGATAGTTTACCTTACATAATTACAGCAGACATAATCTGACATCACAATAATTTCATATATTCCAACACCTGGGAATTTGTAGCTGACATCTCTCTTAAGTTAGAATCACACTTAAGTTATGTGACATCTCACACATTTTAGAATTTCTATTGTCTTTCTATGATTTAGAAAAATATTTTTAGTTGTATTTAAAAATAAAATTAGATTTTTATTTTCCCCAACCTCCTCTACTGTTGCTGACTTTCTGTGTCTTCTGTTATTAATTAGTCTCAGCATTACCATAGAGTTTGGTGCACTGTAGAATAAGCAAAACATTATGGAAGTTGACATGGTGGTCAGAATAAAATTTGTATGTTAGAAAAAAAAACTTTTTCAACAGTTTTACTCAAAAAAATGTGCTCATACAAGATCATAAAAATATTTTGTTGAAAATAAGTAGCATAACAAATTAATTTTTCTAACATGTGATTAATTTAAATGAACTTTGTGCTGTAAATGTAAGATATAAATTTTGAGTTATATATAAATTATACAAATGTATATGTAAATTCAAATATATTTGATAGTTACACATTGTCTGAGGAGAGTGTAAAATGTGAAATATCAGATCCACATTCAAGATTTGGCAGTGACAAAACAAACATCATTTTCAATTGATGACAAGTCATTTTCAATTATATATGACGTATTGTTGTACAGTAAATCTAAATTTACATATTAATTGTGGAAGTCTGTGCATATGTAAGAAATTAAACAGAGTAGAATATTTACTGAAATTGATATTTTTTAAGCATAGGCATTAATTACAACATGATGTATCGTTATATAATAAATATAAGTATTTATTTGACATTATAAAATGTTATATGTTAGTAATTCAAATACAGTAATAAGCCTTAAAGCTATGTTTATGTTTGTGAAGAGTAAGTAGTCTGTTAATAGATTAAGGACTGAATGATTTAGGATGACTGATTATGTGTATGATAAATACATCATTCTGACATACAGAGAGGTTATAAATAATATAAATAATTCATTTTTATAATTTTAATATAGGAAGATTATATTTCAAGTTATGTGTAATCAGTGTCATCTGGCCCATTTCCAAAAATATCCTTGTTTGTAGTTGTGTTAATATGAAGGTGGTCCCAATTGTGTAACAATTGCCAGAAGTAGGCTTGAAGAACTTGTCTGATATTTTAACCCACATCTTTTTTATCTCCAGTTATAATCAGTAAAAATTATAGTTATACAGAGAAAAACTGAGTGATTCAACTCGTTGTTTTCTTCATTCTGACAAAAATATTCTAATAAAAGTTTTTGTTCACTCCATCTGAGCTCCATTAAATTAATGTTTACAGCAAGAATCAAAGGCTCCTTAACTATGGTTGTGACAGAAATGTAATTTACACTGACATAATTACACAGGAATTTTGTGTGTGTGTGTGTGATTTCAAGAGAGCATTGTATAAATATTATAATATATATATATAATATTTTTAAAAATGTAGTCTGTAACAAGCAATAAGAAATCTTTTAAATTTAGTAAAAAGAAACAAAACTTACAACACACACACACACACACACACACACCTGCAAACTCAAAACTCATGCATGCATGAAGTGTAAGGAAAATAACTAGGCATTAGCTCTCAAGAGGCCATCATCACGTTCTCATCATGTCGTGAGCGTATCTCAAATATAGAGGACTTTTCAATCAGTTTATTCTGTCTAAACAAAACTTCCGTCATATGTTTGACCTCCCAGCCTTCTTGGTATTGGATCAAGAACTTTTCTTTTATATTCCTTCTTCCATATTGCCTATTTACCCACGTTAGTTTGCTGTAACTGCTAGTAATAGACACAAACAGTTTATGGTAGAAATCAACATGAAAGGTTTTAGAAGTATGGTACTAATAAACAAGTTAGTATTTGTTAGTACAAATAAACATGTGTAATATAATAATTACTTTAATTTTTTTTAATATATGAAGTATAAAAAGAATAAATGTCCATAATCATATTAATCAGTTGTTGCAAAGATTTAATTTATAATATTTTTAAACATGATACTTAGATCTTGTGACATATTTCAAAATTTTGTGAAGTAGGAAATAATTAGTAATGTCTGTATGTTTGTAGTTGTGGGCGACTCTAGATTAAGTCGTTTGGTAGATACTTTATGGCACTGGACTGTAATTCTTTGCCTGCCACTATTCGCAGTTGACCTTTACCTCAAAAGTGATTTACCTCCAGAACTTCATCTGCTTCATTTGGTATTTCCTGCATATCACCTGCTTATGACACAAATTTTAATCAGATCTGTTGATTCCAAACTGACTGATTTAAGTCGAGCACTGTGCATTACATCTGTAATTTATTCAAGTTTTTCAGCAAGTGCTGTGTTTGGCTACATTCTGGCACTGATATATGTGATAATATACTTTGGAAACTATATCCATACTGAAGCATTTTCACTTTTGGTTGCTGCAGGTAATGTAGCAGCAGTGTTTGCTTTACAAGGTAAAGATCTGTCAGCTGGATAAAGATCTGCAGATAAGTAAAGAACGATTATGTAAAGCTGCCAGTTTAGACTTACCATATGAATTTTAAATACGTTTTGTCAGTGAAAACATGGGGATTTATGTATTCTGCATTGTAATTCAGTTTAATAAATAAATGTATATATATATTATGTAAAAAAGGCAAGTAAAAATTGTGTTGTCATTTAGTTTTTAAAGAAATATAAATATAATATAAACATTCATGGTTTTTTAATAAAGAGAACAGTCATTTGGCCTATTTATGTTCTTCTTCATACTTTTTAAATTATGTAGGACAAGTGAGGACAAAAACCTTTGACTGATAATGTAATATCCACTTGTGCATTAACTCGTAAATATTTAAGAGAATGAGCCACTTTAATTTATACTTGAAAAAAATATACAGGTAATTAATGTTTGGTTGTAAAGGCAAATTTCAGGATGTTTTTTCAGACATTCACGTGGATACCATACGTGATAGTTCCAAAAAGTTTGCAGTTTTTATGTTAAGTTTGCAGGCATTTTACATTCTAACATAGCAGATAAACTTGTGTGTACCATAATAAGTTAGCATTATATTAAATGATAATTAAAATCATTCTTGTAAGTAACAATTTTATCTTTTATAATTACACATTTTGTCAGATATAAATAAACAGTAATGAGTGACTACTACATAAATCTTGATATTTCATCATTACAGTATTAATACATTTTATGTTATATACAGTATTAGTATTTAATACATCAAGAAAGCAAAATGTAATGACATATTAAAAAAGAATTATATTTTTCGAATTTTATAATTTCCAATGATTTAATGACTGACAGTTCTTCCATGTAGCTCGACTTCCATTGCACCTTATGTAACAATACATTTCGTAAAACACTTCAGTTTTTACCAGTTTTTTTTTTTTTTAGGAATGTTTTCATAATTCACCACATCCATTATAGAAATCAGCCCTAGATTAATGAAGTTTTGAGTGACTTGTCAGAGGACAAAATATAATAGGCCTACTGAAACTAATGTTTTGACTTTAGCAATTTTTAATAATTTTAAATATCAAAGTTTGCAATGCTAATAATTCATAGTAATGGGTTGATGATACAATGAATCAATTAAAGTGCTTAAAAAATTGTAAAAACTAAACTACCATTAAAATTAACACTGTGCAAGATATATTTGAAGTTAAAGATCTGTAATGTTATTTACATATTATATGTCTAACAAGTGTCTTGATATATCTAATTTTCAATAATATTGCTCAAGTTTTCTTAGCTTAATTGATTAATTGATAAATTCACATTTTTTTTCCAGCAAGAATAATTTTGTTATTAACAATATTCCCTACCAAAATCTGTAAAAACAAATTAATTTTAATATGCGAGTTCTAATGATAGTGTATATTTATAAAATTCTTATAATATAATATTATGTTACCAAAAATGTGTTCTTGTTGCAAAAGAAGTGTTAATTTACTTATTAATAAACAGTTATAAATTTGTCTGAGGTCTTATGAATTACTGTGCTGTGCAAATTAGTTGGGACAAGCTATTTTTTTTCTGTATATTGTTTGTGATTGCCATTTGATGTCTGAAACCGCCTTAAACTGGTATTATCTGCCTTGAGGTGGTGTGACTGTTCGACCTGGACAGTAACAAAGCACTTTGACTGGTTTATCTTCAGTTGTGAGCCTTTGATTGTGGCAGTTGGATGCTAGTTTTTGCGCTCTGCGTAACATGTGTTGCTTTCGTGTGTTTAAAAATGGATATTACGCTGAGGAAGCATGCAAAAATTATTGCTTTGAAAGATCACACTTCTATGACAGTGAGAGATATCACTTCTGCAGTTAGTGTAGGCAAATCAAGTGTATCAAGAATTCTGACAACGTTCAAAGAATCTGGATCATCGTCTCCAAAACGGAGAGGAAAATGTGGGCGCAAACGGAAAACTACTCCAAGAACTGATAAAATTCTAATAAGAAATAGTAAAATTAATCCAAGGAAAACAAGCTTAGACCTTAGAAGAGATTTATTGGCAACTGGTTTCGATGTTAGTAGTTCAACTGTACGCCGTAGGTAGGCTTCTGGAAGCTGGCCGGCAGGCAAGAAGACCAGTCAAAAAACAATTGTTAACTCATAAAATGAAGGAAAAACGTTTAAAATGGGCCAAAAAATATAAATCTTGGACTGCTGACGACTGGAAGAAGGTAATTTTTAGTGATGAAACTCATTTATTTGTGCAGGGTTACAAAGGAAATGTCGTGAGACGAGGTGACAGTGAACCTCTCAGACCTGAGCATTTCCAACAAACTGTAAAACACCCTCTGAAACAGATGTTTTGGGGTTTTTTCACGACAAATGGCACTGGAAGCTTAGTTCCCGTTCAAGGTATGATGAATTCAACCAAGTACATAGAAATATTACGACATAGAATTGTCCCATTCATGCAAACTTTTAGCGGGACATTTCAACATGACTTGGCCCCTTGTCATAATTCAAAATTAGTCAAGACTTTCATGCTGGAAAATCAAATAAATGTACTTGATTGGCCTGGAAACTCACCAGACTTAAATCCCATTGAAAACTTGTTGAATATTTTGAAGAGTCGTTTACGTAAGATGGACTGTTCGACAAAAGAACGCATGATAACTAGTGCTATAAAAGTGTGGTTCCACGATAATGAAATCAAGAATATGTGCACTAATCTAGTGGAGTCAATGCCAAAACATCTTCAAGAGGTCATTCTGCTAAAGGAGGACATACTTCATACTAATACATGTATTTATCAGTGTATATAAAGGCATAGTATGAATAAAAGCATAGTTTTTTGAAAAAGTGATTTTTTTACTTTGTCCCAATTAATTTGCACAGTATAGTATATGGGTGCCACTTTAAAATTTTGTTATATTTAATTTTATTGTTAATTCTTACTAATAGTTTCTGTCTGTAGTTGTTGAAAATAAATATTTAGGAATGATTATAATTATAATTAGTGTCTGATAAATGTTTATTGTCTGATATCCTGCATTACTGGAAAGTAACAGTAACATGTTATCAGACTGGATTCATGGATTCATACTTGAGAAATTTATTTTAAATCGTAAGGGTGGCATTAATAATGGGACTCTGGGAAAACATCATTTAGCCAATTATAGTAAAAGTGTATCATTCACAGCAGTAGTAAATTTCAGACCCAAATCATTACACAGCCCAACACATGTTTTGGTGCCGGGGCTTTTTCAGCATATTTTGCGTGTATTTGATATGCTGAATTTGAATTTGACATTAGTTTTAGCCTACGAGCTCTTGTTTGTAAAAAATCACAATAGCGTGATTTACGTTATCCCATTTAAATTAGGCCTAAGGTATAGGTGATAGATTTAAAATGAGCAGCCCTATTTTAATTTATAAATTAATTTATTGACTCGAAAAACCCCATAGTAACATATCATTATCCCTACAGTAGCTAAAATAACAATTAATATTCAAAATAATAAGATAAAAAGACAAGGAAAAGTTAATTTACACTCCGGAAGCTTCTTTTTTGGGACATTCTTGAATGGACTTTGTTTGGACAGTCTCTTTGCAAGTTCCAGCAGTAATCTGCCATCATATGAGTATGCCATCTTCCTTTGTAGCGGTCCTCCATCGTTTTAATATCCTGGTGAAATCTCTCACCTTGTTCTTCACTGGTATCGCCTAGATTTTCAGGGAAACGGTCCAAGTGGCTGTGTAAGAAATTAACCTTTATGCTCGTGTTACATCCAAGGTCTCTGAAATTGTTGAGCATACTGTTAACTAGTTCTTCATAGTTTTCAGCTTTGTGGTTGCCCAGAAAGTTTCTGACAACCAAGACAAATGACGTCCATGCTTTTCGCTGTGCCTCATTCATAGAATCTATGAAATGAGGATCATTTATGAACTGTCTGATTTGAGGGCCATCGAAAATTCCAGCTTTACGTTTTTCTGTACTTAGCCCAGGCATCGTTTGGCAAATGTACGCAAAGCATGGACTGTCCTGATCAAGAGCCTTCACAAATTGTTTCATAAGACCAAGCTTTATATGCAGTGGAGGCAAGATGATTTTGTTACGTCCAACTAAGGGTTCATGAATAACATTTCTTTCCCCAACAACCATGTTCTCCCTCGTAGGCCACTCTCTTCTTACCCAGTGATATTGTTTTGCTCTGCTATCCCAAAGGCACAAGAAGCAAGGATATTTTGTGTAGCCACCTTGCTGACCAAGGAGAATGTTTACCATTTTTAAGTCCACACAAATTACCCATTCGTGTTCATGATACCTAACCTTATCCAAGACCAAAGCTATGGCATCGTATTCTTCTTTCATTTTGGTTGAGTGAGCAATTGGTATTGATCCAATTTTGTTGCCATTGTGCAAAAGTACACACTTCAAACTCCGCTTAGAGCTATCAATAAAGAGACGCCATCTGGACAATATTTGGGAAGGCCCATTTTCATTAGGATCCCTTTGACATCTTGACTAAATACTAGATCGTTTTCTTGAGAGAAAAAGGGTAACAAATCTTTTTCTCTTGTATGGTAGAATGTAATTTTTGTTCCATGATCAAGTAGATTCTTGTCACTCAACCTGGACGCAAGTACCTTCAGAAGCTTGTTTTGAGAGGTTGAGATCTCTGATTTTCATTTGCCATTTCTCTTAAGTCCATTGATTTTGGGACTGATAGATTCTATAAATTGTTAATTAGGGTTCATTAGATATAACTTAGCAACAGGATTGTACTTATTGTTTCAACCCTCCTTGTAGTTTATTCTTCAGAAAAACCAGCAACAGGGTTATTTTGTACTAAATTAGTCCTCTTCCTTGCTTTTGATCATGTGCATATTGCCATAAGTTGCTTTGTTATATAACCTTCCTTAGTTATAACATTAAGTCAAAGCTTAAATCTGTTTAAGGAGTATCTTTCATTACTCAGTTTCAAATTCTTTATTCCCAAAGTGATGTTGAGAGTGTGGCAGAATTTCTGTATGCCAAAGTGTCAAAGTAATATTGTAACAGTACATATAACACCATATCCACCTACGTACTGAAAATTAATTTAAAGGCCACCGCTAGTAAAAATACATTAAAAGGTCTAGGATACCATCATGAAGACAGAAGAAGAAAGTACCATAAGTTTAAATAAGTGAAGCATCATTGAAAGGAATTCACTGGTAAATGCACCAATAAAGAAGAAAAGAAGAATAAAGACGAGACGACTGACATACTTTACCCAATAGATCAGTGAGAAGGACACAAGAGAACAAAAGAAGAAAGAAAAATCAGTGAGAAGAACATGAAGAGAAAAAGAAGAAAGAAGAATCAGGGAGAAGAACACAACAATGACAACTTCAAGAAAGAAGAAGGAAGAAACAATGTGAAGAAGACAAGTGAAAACCACATCATGTATAAAAATGAACAACAGTGAGAAGGAGATCAGTGAAGAAAGAAGAAGGAAGATATCCAGACCAAACACAAGAACAAGGGAAGGAAATTGAAGTATAACAAACTAACATAAACCTTTGAAAGAATAATTGTATTAAGAAGAAAAAAGAAATGTTAAATAATTACATGATATAAATCCCCAAGCTGTATGGTAAAGTCAACACTGACCACAACTCATTTAATGAATACATTCATTGTCTATGTGAAACACATTATTATAAATAAGGACTAAACATTGTAAATAAAGAGTCACAAGCAAACTGAATGAGGACAAGATAAGTTTATGATAGCTAAATGATGTGTAGTTATAGAATAAACAGAAGAATAGGTCCCAAAATAATGAATGACCAATTGTACAGTGGGAATGATGTTAATACAAACCCACTAATTAACAACAAATAAGACAATACAAGAGTAAACTAAATGTGAAATATTAATAACCAATAACCAATGTACAAACATGGAATGAAAACCAGTCAAATAGACTAATGTAGAAATACACAGCCATCAACAACACCTTACTGCTTACTGAACTATAACATAACCTAATCTGGGCATCCAGTTTTCAGTAAAACTTGATGAAAACTAAATCAAAACAATATTAAACCAAAATGTAATGAGCTAGGAAGTAAATAGAGCATATAAGGAATGTTTTGTACACGGTAGCTAATAGTATAACTAAATATAAAAGCTATATTTATGTAATACAAATATGACAATATGCTTGTAATGGCAAAGAGACATTATGCAACCAAAATCATGTTATAAACACATTATACAAAGATAGTAACTCAACTAATGACCTGATGTCAGACAGAATACTTTCAGATGAGCAAATGCAACCAAAATAACTATCTAAATAATCTATATAAATGTAATTACAACTAAACCATTGTAACAGTTAGCTGCAAGTAAAGTTTACAGCCACCAAACCTAGATAATAACAGAATCAAATGCAGAGTGAACTACATCACAATAACAATAAGATCATTGTGACTATTTTAATTATCAATTAGAGTATAATGCGAATAATATGTGTAGGATACCAAACATACAACAAGGTAACTCCATATAGGCATGACAAGCCTAATTAATAAATGATAATTAAGGCACTAAACCAATAATGTAGGGAAAAAGAACACTGTCAGTAGTGACTTAACCCATCGATGTTTAATTATACAATGTTAGAATTCAATTAAATATTATTATTGCTAGGGAATAAGAAAAAACAAAAATGTATAACAATAGGTTTAAGTTCGAATCTATGAAAACGGACATAGTGTTAATATTAAGGCATAGTTTTAGGTGAAAATTGTACAGTAGTTTAAGAACGAGATATTACCATAGAAAATGGAATAAAAACAATATAATATTAATAATTAATGGCTTAATGGACACTAAGTATAAATACTAAGTGCGAAGTCAGCTATCCCTAGTCAGAAATATATGATGAGGGGGTTCAATCGTCTTTAAAAATCATGAACAATGAGGGTTATTCACAATGTCATCAGTACAATTATAAGGAAGATATTGGACTTTTAAGAATAATTGTATTATGCTGTGCCCTTTCGCGTGGGTATGTAAGCCACGATTTCTTAATCTTGTTCCCAAAAACTGACGCCGTTGGAAGCATCTGTTTTGACGAAGCCTACCATAAACAAACGAATGAAAATAAACTGACCAATCAGAGCTTATAAAAAATCCGAAATTCATCATTCCGACAGAGGAACCAGAGACAGTCTTTCAACATCAACGAAGCAAGCTGCATGCTCGTCGACGCTCCAGGAAAACGTGCTTTTGACAGCAACCAGGCATAAACAACGTTAACCTCAAACCGAGATATAGGTTACATACATTGAAGAATCAGTGCAGTATATTTATAAGTGTACTTTATTCGGAGTTAATGCGCATAGGAGTGGGTGCAGTGCAGTGATAAAATTTAATTAATTAATTAATAAAAAAAAGAAATTTTAATTAATTAAAAAGTGTTAATAAGAAAAAGTGTAACCCTTCGAACGACAAGATACGCAAGTATTCATACCCACAGCTATAATGTTATGATTAGATGATAAGAAAGATAACTGAACGCTAATAGCGATTTCAATTAACCTATGGTAAACAATTAAATTCCCTATTCTTAAAAGAAGGGATCTAATGAATACAAATAAACAATGTCGAAGTTGAACGATTTAAGTAACGACAATTTCAACGATTTGTATACTATAAATATTTAGAATAAGTAAAGACATTGTACTATCAATGAAGAGTGTATGTGCTCTTATGCTATTAGCAAATGGGAGTATTGAATATTTTGTTGCTAAATTTAAGTAAGAGTTACGCCAGAGAGTGATAACTACAATAAATGAATTATCGTTACCTGAACTAGGAATATCCAATTTTAAAGATGATCTTAGTCCCTGACACTGGATCATAACAATTACTATCAATTAATAATAACTATTTAACCACTTTTAACCAAACAAGGTTGCATTAACGATATTCAAAGCATATGTCTAACCATGAACAGTCGTTCATATTTTATCTTTTTTAATTAATAATCAATGAATTCTTATCTTATATGTTTGTTCTAACCGTAGCAATTATCTCAAATAAGTGTATTTTGCAGTCTAAAAGAACCTACTACTTTTATTATTATAATTATTAATGACATTTCAAGTCTAATAATACGACATAACCTGTATGTTTGTCAACACACATTTTGTAACTAACCAGAGGCAGTCATGCCAACTCGAGCTTATCAATTGTTTTAGAGTCCATGTTCACATTTAAAATATTAATTGTTAACCAGAAAGAAGAGCAAAACGTATTATTGTATTAAATTTCATTGTTGTTAGAATTGAATAAATAACCATTATTATTTTTACCATTGAAAGAGTTGACCTTTATTGTATCAGTAAATACAGCTTAGAGGAGAAGAACGAGGCGGTTGGTACCATGCTGAAAGTGCGAATCATTCAAATTGAGTGATTTTATATTTTGTTTACAACCACATTGACCTATATATTTATAATATTACAAAGTATGAATTACCATGAATGTCATGTCTATGTATGTGTATGTTAGTATATAGGAAGAAAAATACTGATCTTCTCACCACCGCTGATCAACGAAGAGTCGACGGAACTTCGACTGGAATAATTCTAAGCAGTGAATATAATACATATAATTAAACCATTTAAACAGACAGCTAATACGACGAAAAGAGTGTAAGTAACCGGCTTATTCAATCCTGGATTCAACAATAGGTTGAATTGAGGGGAATAAGTCACTAAACAGATAAATAATAATAAAATACGATATTGAATAATAATAATTAGCCGAGTGCAAGACCCATTTTGAGTAAAAATAACCCTGAGACTACTACTTAATAATAATAATTAAACTATAAACTATAGACGCATACTCGTCCTTCAACAATATGGATGTGTATTCAGTATGGCATTGTGGCAGTGCAATTGATGTTTATTCTGTTATCTCTGAGTATTTTGTTTCTGTTCTATTAAAACTAGCAAAAGGTTAGATACCCAGCCTCATCCTGCTTACTAAAATGTTTTAGAATGTTTTGATCAGGGCATGTTTTGTATCACAGCTTTTTGTCTTGCCATGAAGATTCATGTGCATATATAAATTCACATATATTATTTGTAGTAACTAAATTAATAACTAGCATGTATTTATATAATAACTTATCAATTGTAGAGTAACAGACTATTAACAAACGTGGATATGAACCACTATTATGTATGAACACAATATTATATGAACTAGTTTATTGGGGTTATAATAATTTTTGAACGATCAAAATTTTAATTAATTAACTGTATATTTATAGAACAGATGTTATATTTATTTTCATATGAAGTTTAAATATTAATATGTCTACAGATTTTTTATATGACAATTGATTTTTGAAGTGTAACTGTAAGTGGGATACAGATGTTCCTGAGTCTCTTATGTTTACTTCTATAAATTATGTGATTTACTAATAATTTGTCGTATCAACTAACGGTAATTTTTAACATAATTTTGTACATACACTAACCAACATGTTTGAAAACATTATTTATTAGTACTGATAGATAAATATAATCAAGAAAATGTAATATGGTTTAAAATATAATGTAAAAGTAGAGACAAAATGTGCTCAAACATACACATGCAACATGCATCATGCGTAAAATCGTGTGAGTTCACAACACACACACACCTACAGTAAATAAACTTAAGTAGTTTCCAGTTTTCAAAAGTTACTGACTGTTGACTGTGTAAATTCATGACGGCTTGACAATTAACTCTTGGTAGTAAAGTAAATAACATTTCTTTTCATGACAGTTACTAATATAATTATATGATTGTGATTACATTGACACTATCCTAATAGCTAGTACTAGTACTATTGTGAAATAAGCAATAGAAAATAGAAAAAAAGCTGTTTAGATTAAGGTAGAGGCTTGAAATGGCAAAAGAAGGTATCAATGGGCTTTTTGTCAATAAACATTATTACCTTGTTGTTTGTGAATTGCTGTGTGACAAGTCTTGACCCATATTGATTATTATTATTATTATTATTTTGAAGTGTGTATGTGTGTGACTATGCTAGTGTACAATCAAGGTTTCCTTTCTTGGAATAGGTTTAGAGTATCAAGCAGTATGCTGTGTTGGTTTTTAATTTAGCGAGGAGGTATCTATATACTAGTTGGCAACTGTTTGGTTATGGTTAATTTTGGTTGATTGGGACTTATTGGTGTCATTGTGATTAGAGCCAATGTATAACTTTGTTTTTTAGTAGTTCTAAAGTTTAGTATTGTAAAAATTGTGTTGTGTTTTGTATTGTTTGTTTTTGTTCCAGTGTTAGTTTGTTTTGTATTTTATGTTTGCATATGTGTGGGTTTTCCCAAATATTTATTATGGTGCATTTGTGTGTTATATATCTTATGTGTCATGTTGCTGATGTCTGGGAATTTGTTTCCTCTATTTACTGCATGTGTGGCTAAATTGGAATTATAATGTCTGGGGTTTTGTATGCAGTTAGGTGTTCAAAGTAATGTTCTTTAATTGTTGTTTTTTGTCTCCCTGTGTAAGATTTGTTGCAGTCTATGCATTCTGTTTTGTATATTCTATTGTTTAATATGCCATCTTGTTGTATGAGTTATTTGATATTTTATATTATTTTTGTTTGTTTTGCAAGCTATTTGATGTCTGTATTTTTAAAGAGTTTTTAAGTTTGATATAGGCTGTTTATGTACATGAGTGTAGCCCATTTTTTATGTTGTTATTGGTATTATGTGTGTATGATTCTTTGTAATCAGGTCTTAAATGTATTGTTTTTATTTTAAGTTGTATTTTATTTATGTTTTGCTTATGGTATTTTTTTACTGCAACCTTTTTTTTTTTTTTTATTTTAGGGTTTTTGAGACTTTTTATTGAAGAGTGAGTGGAACGCTGTCATTTTTGTTGTAGTGCAGATTGGTTTTCTTTGTATTGCATAATGTAATCGGTTGTTATTTATATAAATAGTTACATCTAAATAATTGATTTTGTTGTATTTTTCATTTTCTTCTGTAAAACGTATGAAGACCAAATCAAACATAAAATCAAATTTAACCACACATGCAGTAAATACAAGTCATGAATTCCCAGACATCAGCAAAAAGGCACTACAACGAATACTTGGAAAAACCAGAACATACATAAGCATAAAACTCAAAACAAACTAATATTGGAACAAATACAAATCAATACAAAATATTGCACAACTTTTAAAACACTTAAACACTGGAAATACTCAAGGAAAAAATGTATACACCACATGTGGTCACAATAACACATATAAGGACCAGTCAACCAAGACCCAACAGCAACCAACCAATACATAGATACCCCCCATTAGTTAAAGCAACATGGTTGACGATAATCATACTGCTTGATGTTTCAAGTAAGTAAAACATCTTGATTGTATACTAGCGTATTATAATTAATTTAGATATCAAGAAATTATAATAGATATTATAATAACTCAGTTATTCTTTGTTATTAATGTATTTAAATAATAAACAATATTTTTACAACAGTGACATGGATTACTGTGTTGTACAGTGGAAACAGAATAACTGACACTTGATGAAATAGAGAGAGAAAAAAATACAGAGAGTTTTTCTGTACTGTCATCTTCAGAAAAAATATATGTATATTCACTTTCTGAAGAAAACAGTATAGAAAAATTGTTGAAATAGTGTGAATAAAAGAAAAATGTAGTCTTGTAAAAAAGAAAAATATCGGTTTATATTAAAATATAAATATATAGTTTCTAGTTGATATTGAGTTGCGGTCCAATATACATAATACATATAAATATGTATGTATGTATGTATGTATGTGCATGCACATGTGAGTGTTTAAAGTTTTGTACTATTGGTTGACACAATGTCTCAAAATTTTGTTAGAAAAAATTTGAATTTTTAAAATTTATAATAATTATAATTTTTAATTATAAACAAAAAAATCAAAGTGATGCCTATATATTCCTATTACCCAAAGCTCATACTTCTAAAATTCATAAAATACCTTACCGTTATATTTTCCAACAGGAGAATCAAGTGAACGCTCAGAATGGTTGCATTCAAGAACCAGGTTGTGGAGTTTGGTGGTAGGTGTACCATTTTTTGCAACTGAAATGTATCTGTCATCAGGCTTAGAAAGAAAATATTATTTATTTCACCTGTTAATTCCAGCTACTTATGTTGCTGTAACTGATTTATGTAGTAGTGAGCTTGACACTAGACTGCTTAAAATTAATTGCTTGGGTTGTATTTTCTCTACTGTATATGCAAGCAAAATTCAAGACAACGAATATGGATATGGGATGGCTATACTCTATGGGATAAGTTCTTTCAGTATTGATACATTTAGTGAATTTTTCCCTCTTGTAGCCAGTGTGCTTACTATTACTACAATGTATGCATTAAAAAAAAAGTAATGTTTTTCTAATTTCCTTGAACTTCTGTTAATTATTCAATACTATTGTTATTTGTTAATTTATTATATAAACAAAAATGTAGTGTAAGCTAAGTAAGTTGTGTAATTATTTATATTTAGATAATAATTTATGTAACTACTTAGTAAGTATAAAGGAAATTTTGTATGAATAAATTATGTTATATGAATTACACTTAACATGGACACTTTTGTGTGGGCCACTTGAGTTTGAGCATGTTTATAGTTGTTGGAGCAGAGAGAGATCACGGTTGTCTTGAACAGTGATTTTTGATATAATGAATATGATTCAATACAAAATACAGTGTGTGCCATATTAAATGGTACTAATCTTATCACATTATCTGTTTACAAATTATTTGTAAACAATGAATGTGGCCAAGATTTTTCAAACAGTAATTCATTATTAAATCAACAAATGTACCTGTTAAAAGCTATCATGTACACAGTGGCATAATTCTTTCTTCTGGGCCCCCACACAGGAATCCTTTGTGGGCCCCTTTATTACCCTTACTTTGAGCACTAACCCCTACTTATAGCTGTGGCACTACCAAAATTATATAACATAAACAGAATAATGTTCTTTATTGAGTAATGTGTACTCAATTAATAAAATATAACTTTTGTTTCCATTAATAGATGCATTTGGTATTCAGTCTGTTTTATGTCTGATCAATGTAAAAAATACTGATAATATCAGATATGTCACTAGTAACCCATTATAATTTTGTCCCTTATTGAACTTATATGTATCTTGAAAAAATTGCAAATTTTATTAAATTTTAATTCATGAAGACAGTGAATGTTTATATTAAATATAATAAGCACACTTTATTAACTAATCTCATATTTTTAAACAAATCAAAAGTATATTTCACTTTCCAAACTTTCTGACATCTGCTTATAGCTTTATAATTTGTTATATTTTATTATTGAAGTAATATTGGCACTGAAATTAAAAAAAAATATTCTGATATAAAGACATTTTATTTTACAAAAATAGGATTTTTCTATTTAAAAAATTACTTAATAATATAAAATGTTACTTAGTAATATAAAAATGTAATTTAAATATTTACAGACATAATAACAGTATCTCAACATCATTACTGTATTACAAAAATAGTAGTATGAAAGTCAAATAATTTTAATTTAGTTTTCTTTCATTTGAACTTTCGTGATCTTACTGCATTGTGAGATGAAAAAATGTTTTACTTTTTCATTAATATCAGTTAATTCACCAATTTAATTTTCCACACTTAGTAGTACACCAAGTCCACTCAGCCTTTCTTGAGACATCATACTATGTAGATAATTCTTAATCAATTTTGGCTTGAAGAATGTTTGCTCAGCTGAAGCCATTGTCACTGGCAGTGTTGGGAACAACAAATAAGCAGTGCAGACATCTGGAATGCTGCGAGCCTCTGAGAAGTTTCAACAAACAAAAGATCAGCGATGCATTTCTTTTTCTTGATGTCTTCTCTTAGAGTTCTTCTGAAACTTAACATTTCAATGGCAAAATCAAGAGATAGATTGTCACTATATTTGTAGATAGAGTTTAGTTGCTTTTTGGTTTAAGTGTTTGTCCGAAGCTGACGAATGGAACTCAGCAGTGACGACTGTAAAAATATTGTTTTTGATGTTAAATACATATGGAGGAAATTTTGTTTACTTAAGTTCTATGGTTTATATGCATTCTTAAAAAGTTATGGAAAATGTTTGTGAGGGCCCCCTAGTCTGTAGGCCCCCCGCCATGTGGGACCTGCAGGCCTGGCAGTTATGCCACTGCATGTACATGTGTTCATGTGTTTTTAACAAATGTTAATGCTTCAGAACTTTCAAAAGTTTTTGAACCCACTCAAAACTTCAAGAAACTGCAGATCAGTCTTGTGTAGTTATTTATACCACTGCATTCTCAGTATTCTCTGGCCACGTTACATACCCCGGTGTTTCTGGTCAGTGATAGAAATACAGTAGTCACTAATCTTTTAAAGTACGGTACAGGAAAAAGCAGCCATTTGCAATGGTTTGTAAGACTACAGGAAAGTAGAGACTTGCAAACCTAGAGAAAGCATAGCATCAATTTACCTGAAGAAAACTATTATCAATTTAACTGAGTGTTCACTTGATCATTTTTATCTATTGTAACAATTATTCCAGAACTGGATTTTATAAGAGTTGACATGTTTAATATAGAAGTTTTAATTTTTTTTATTTTTTATTTTGAAGCTCCCAGCGTGCTTTATTCAATATTGAATGTAGTTTAAATATTTAGTTATTGCAAAACTTGTCAGCTTGTCAGCTATTAAACAAGTTAAGCATACTGTTGTTTGGATTTCCTCTATAAAAATCCCAAACAGTCGTTGATTGCTGTATTATGCTCTTTACCCATACTGCCGTCATCATATTTTCACACTTGACATTTTGACCCCCTCCCCGAATCTAAGGTGACCTTCAGAAAGTGTGAGGTGCAGCTTCCTGCCACTTGTTGTTAGGTCTTTCAACAGGAAATTTCAATCACTACTCACAATTTTGAAGACTACCCATATTCTGCAGGGTCAAAACATCATGGATGAAAATATTAGAACAACAGTCCAGAAAGGGGGCTCACCAGATTGTTTAGATTTATTTTACAGTGATAAAGCTATATGATTATGTAATGTATAGTTGCCGTTACTGTAAACAATTTCTGATTTCTGCGATGTTTTAAAATTATTATATCTATTTGTGTAAGAGAGAATCTCTTTCAGTTTTATGGATAAAGGCTATTTACCATCTAAATATCCAAATTTTTGCCTTCAATATTGATTAAAATTAAAAGTAAATCAGTAAACATTAGTCTTTATACATATCTAACCAGTAGTTGCTTATCCTATATAGATTGTGTATAAAATGTAACATACATATGCATACATTTTTTTACATGTGTACATTGTAACAAGACATATGAGTCCAATATTTCAGTAACCAAAATATTAACACATGTCATAATAATTGAGTCAACGAGACACACCAAGTGTTTAATCCAAAATGCAAAGAATGAAACTACATGAGCAACTCATCGAGAAGAATAAACTCACAACACAAGAGTTAATGAAAAGTAATGGTAAATAAGAATAACAATTACATACAAGAAGAAAGAAGATACAACAAATAGTGAGAATACCACAGGAACCAATAACCCAATAGTTTCGGTCAGTAAGGAACCAATGAAAACAAGGAAGAAACATACTACGAGAAAGACACCTAACAACCATGGCATAAAATATAGATTCCAAGAGCCAGTCAACTATAGATTAACATCTTACCCATATAAATAATAACTGAAGAACTTACAGATTGAAAAGATAGACAATAACCGACTAACTTAGATGACCCATATACAACTAATAATATTGTAAATGAGTAGGACATCCTATATTAGACAAAGAGTGGAAGTGACAATAATGTTAACATACAAGAAGCTGTAAATAAAAGCATAATGACATGTTATGCACAGCATCAATGTAATGTAAGGAAGAATTAGAATTGTCTCATAATTATAATAATTGTTAGTCAAGTAATCAAAAAATCATGTAAGATAGAAAAAGGAAATAAATAATGAATTACCATTTGTCATTAATAACATTAGCCTTGAATAAACAAGGTTAAAAGATGTAAATTTGTATCAACTCAATACACCCATTGTTGCTACAAATAATAAAACCACATAACCTAAATACAGGTACTTTCCACCTAACTTCATATTTAGTAGTAGGTAAAACATATCTAAACTAAAATATTTTGTACCCCAAATCAAGTAGAAGTAATAAGGTTTCTACCAATACCAATATAAGACACCAAGAGTAATTTTTATATAAGAATTTAAGTAAAGAGAGTGAACAAAACCAGCCAAAATGAGATTCACTATGTGAAACATAAACAAAACCACATTGTAATGCTAAATAGGAATAACAGAAGGATACCTATGTAATAAGTAAGATGTAATATCACTATTATAATAGCATAAGAGAATTATAAGCAAGGACATAATGTGTAATAAGAATAATTAAGCACACCTGTCATGTGACACCAAGTGTAATTACTATTATCCAATGCTATACGCTAAGGAACAGACTAGTGTGTTAAAAACACAAGACTAACTATCAATATACTATTACTAGTAAACTACCCAAACTAAATAATAGTCTAAAAAAACAATACCTTCCCAAATAAGAGTTAAATGAAAGGTACACTTGATAGTGCCATAGAGGAGTCATATTAATGACAAAAATTCCAAGGAATAACAATACATTCCAGACAAACAAAGACTAACAGTAGTTGTAACAACTCAGTGTTTACAACTGGGGTAATACAGAAGTTACCCAGATACCTTTTATAATAAGTAATTTGTAAATACAATTGATAGACTCATAGGCTAAGTCAATGATAGCATAAGCACTATATTTTGTCATTAGATATAAGTAACAAATAAGTGAGAAGCGTGGGAGGACTGGGAAGGCATGCCCACAAGGAAGAATGATTGCCATTAAATAGTTTTAATTTAAGGATAAATACAATTAATAGTGAATAGTGTAATGTGATAATCTCAAACATTAACTCCCTTAATAATGAACATAAGCACACCACGAGTGGACTCAAAATAAAGAGCCGAGTGTTACCAATACAGTGATAAGCTTAGATTTTAAATCTATGCCATAATAAGACAGTTATTGCAATTATAAGATATTTGTGTCAAATCGAGCAAATGTTTATAATCTCAAACCTAGCCACCCCACGCTAATAACAACAATTAAAATATTGCACGGAGGGGGTATGTGCATCAAATTAAAGATCGTCAACCAATCAAATCCAAGAAATTAGCCAAATTTACAGCGATCACAAGACGGAACGGCAGATTGAGATGCCATTTTGAGACACTTTTTAATCAACTTCAGAGGAAGGCAGACGGCTACTCGACACCGCTAGGAAACAGCTGTTTACATAATTTGTGCGCGTCACCGTTGTCAACAAAGCAACATAACCTAAATTTGTGCCAACATAACTACACTAGTATTGAAGATGTTTTAAGTGTAACAGTGCGTAAATAAGGATTGCTAAGTGTATAATCCAAAGCAATTCCGGGATTTAATTTAAAAAAAGGGAGTACAGTGATTTTCTCAAAATTAATTAATAATTTGAAAAGACGTATAATCGAACCACATTCTAATAATGTGTGTAAATAAAATATGTAGATTAAGGTGCATTATTAATATTACTCAACCAAGAGTACTAATGACAATCCTTAACTTAATTTGAATATTCTATTTTTAAGAAATTTGCAAACAATTATTTATTATGTATAACTACTGAGTGTGGCATAACCATACCTGATTAAAGTTGTTGTTTACTAAACATAGATCAAACCAACAAGCATTCACAAGCGATTGAGAATTGTCAACTGTATGAAACAATTAACGAAAGTTAATGAAAAATGCAGTGCTATTTATGTTTAGTAATTTAGGAAGAGTCTACTACTATTACTATTTAACTGTTTATGTCTATTATGAATAAGAAACTAAGGTTGTCAAGCTACATAAATACTTACAACTATACAATTACCTTTTTGTAGAGTCAAATGATGATTCAGATGTTCCATTCAACAACACTGTTTCAAAATATTATTTTATTGTTCACATTTTAAAGGTTTTGTCAAGAGTTATTTTAACATTAACAAACGTTCTTTAAATCATTTATTGTCGATTGACTAATAATTTTGTTAACCTAAAATGTCTAAAGCAGGCATGGTTATAATTTTGAAATGTTAACTATTAAGAGATGATTGAGTTGTAATCGTCTTCAAACAGCCTAATAACGGTAGAATAAGAGTTCTAGTAAATAATTTGGTATTCTGCAAGCTAGAAGAACCCACATATGAATTAACTTATTTTAACCAAAAAGCATTTTAACCATACACTGATCTTGTAAATCAGTTTTACCACCCTGAGACAAATTTTATAAAACAAACAACTAATGTTATTTTAATTTGAATTAAAATAGTTAATGATACTTTAGATCATTAAAAAGGAGTGTTAAACAGAATAAATTATCATTTTATACGAGCAAACGGAGTCAGTTAGTTCATTTAAATAGACTAGGTTTTCAGAATAGGTGAATGACTCTGATTGGATAGCCTGACATGCCGCGGTGAATTTGAATACGGTAAGTCAATCTACAGATTAGATTGCTACATCGACCCTGCAAGGTCGACAAGCCTCACCACAAGTAAGTGATCATTCTTACCAAGTATTTATGCTTTCAGCGAGGAATCTACGTCACCATTTCGCCTAGTCGACGGAAGAATAACAACTTAAAATAAATTAACCGAAGTTGAAAGACTTCGATAACTAACTTCCAGTGCATTCATTGGATTTATTTACATTGGATTCAATGATAGATTGAATCGAATTAAATAAATCAATAAAAATAATAAACTAAATAAAAGTTATTGAAATTTAAAACAAAATAATCGGTCCTTAACACCCCGTAAACAGTTAAGTTACAAATTGACGCCAACAAAGTGTGGCTTTTTAAGACAGGACGAAAAAGTTTAGTTACAAAGTGGCGCACAATGTAAGAGGCTTAAATTAGGTCATAACTAATAATAAATAAAACACAATAAACTCAGTCTTACCTAATTTCAAGCAAGCAGCTGCAGTACCAGAAGAATAGAACATGTACCAGAAGAGATCGACATCCAAGAAACGCGCAGCGGACGCGGAACCAAAAATAAACATGGACGAAAAGGAGGCGATGCCGGTTGTAGACATCGAAACGAGATTACCTCCCATGGAACCCAAGAAACCCACACAAACAGGGGACGGAAATCTCCTGGAAAAGCTGAAGGCGATAAAGGAATTAAAAACAGATAGCCAAAAGAATCTGGAATCATTAAAGCAGGAGTTAAAAGAAAAAATGGAGGAATTAAAAGCAGATAGTCAGAAAAATAATGAATCATTAAACAAGAAAATGGACGACAGTAGCAAGAAGATGGAAGAAAAAATAGACAACACTAATAAGAAAATAGATGACAGCAACAAGGGCTTAAAGGAGGAATTAAGCGGAAAAATCGATGACACTAATAAAAAAATAGATGAGCTGAAACAAGATAGCCAAAGAAACATGGAAGCCCTGAACGAAAAAATCGAGGAGATGACGGAAGTCAAAAAAGAAATATCTGAGATAAATGAGAAATGGAAGCAGACCAGTAACGAACTGCAACAAACCAAAGAGGATATTGACGTTTGAGTGAACAACTTGGAGGAAGCCAATCAAGTCTAGATCGCAACAATGCAACAGAACACTGCAGAGCAGTGCACAGGTATCGAGACGACCATGAACACGATACAAACTCGAGTCAACAATAATTATGAGCGGATCGAAGAAATCCAATGCCGAGAAATTCCAAGAATGCGGGAAGAAATTGAAAACATTGGGAACCGACCAGCAGTAGTGCTGCAATTCCAACACGCCGGCAATCGGGAAGCGATGAATTTTAGGGCGTATAAACAAAACCCTATGGAATTTCTCGCCCGAGTAGATGAGATCTTGAGCAGGAACCGGGAGACCAGATGGCCGATCATAAGAGGACAAATTGACGAATACTTCAAAGAAGTGAATGACAATTGGTGGACGGCAACACGGCACGATATTCAGAGTTACGCCGAGTTCAAGGAGTTGTTCAAATCAAAGTATTGGTCCGAAAGTACCCAGAATATCGTACGGGACAATATATGCTACGGTAGGTACGAAGCAAGCAGAGGATCGACCCTGATGGCCTACTTTCTCGGAAAGGTTTGTCTAGCGAGAAACTTGGAACCGCGAATCCCCGAAGAAAGCCTTGTAACCAAATTAGCATTCCATTATGAAGGAGGTATCGCAAGGGCCAGACTTAACGGACAGGTAAAGACGATACAAGCGATGGCAGCGTTACTTGAAGGTTACGAACATGAGGGATACTACCGTAGAAGCCGTCAAGGGAACGACCGGTATAATGACTCAGTAAACCAGGCTAATAATAATAATAATCGTGGGAATTACTGGCCTAACTTCAGTAACCGGAACGACAACAGAGGACAATTTTTTTGGCCAAACCCAAGGAATAATAACAACAGTAATATAAACAACAATAACAACCGACCAAGCGGCACCAATAACTTCAATAACCAGGCAATTGGTCCAAACTATCCGCCGAACAGGGCGAATAACCAAGGTTATAACAATAATCATAATCAGAACCCGAAAAATAATTACAGTCAACAAAATCGACCGTATCGCAGAGTCAACTATGTGCATGCTGGAAACAATGGAGGGGGAAGGCGTCCATACATGAGACATTCAAACGCATACAGTAGCCCACAAAGGAGTCGCAGTCAAGAGGACTATCGACAGCCCAGTTATGAAGAGGATTGCCCTCAGCCCAGGAATAGACCCCAAGAAAACGAATGAAGGAGTTCACAAGACCAACGGCAGGTAGAAGCCGAACCATTTTTAAACTAAAAGCGGCAGTGAGAACACGGAATGGACCTTCACTGAACCGAACTATTGGGTACAATAAATTGGTAAATAACAACATAACAACGAATACCATTACAATTATTAAAACGAACTTTCTGAAGAATATACGAGAGGAATTGTTAGAAGTGGATAGCCACAAGACGGAACACAACAACACCGAAATTGCCTATATAATCACTGAAATTAATGGAGTGTACGTCAAAGTGATGATAGACACCGGTGCGAATGTATCATTAATCGACAATATAGAGCTGAGTAAAATACAGGAAAAGAGTAACAAACTAATACCTACACTACCTGTAAATAATATAGTGTCGATCGGAGCAACAGGGCGTCAGAACAAGACCGTCCGCAGACAAGTCATGTTAGAATTAAACAGTAACGGCAAGACCATAACTATGGAATTTTTGGTAGCACATGGACTACCCTTCACCATGTTAATTGGCTGCGATATGCTAAGAAAATATTCAGCAATAATAGATATGAGCAGAGCCAAAGTAACTCTAGACTCGATTTGTATAAACTGGAGGGCGAAGCTAATTGAAAGCGAAAGTGCCCCTTCGGACCGAGCCATTTACAATATCAGAGAAGTAAAAAAACCATAGATGGCATACGCCGAGTGACAGTGTATTTTATGAAAATGATGGCGACCTATTGTGGAGAGAGAAACTCCAAGAGATACGTACTTTTAAACAAGAAAAGACGAATGCCCAAATCACCAACACACAAGTAGAGATGTTGATAGGCATCTACAACGATTACCGAAATGTATTCTCTGACTCGCCAGGCAAAGTAAAAAATTACGAATGCAAAATAAGATTTAAGGAACCGGTGAACTTCAACCGAAAATCTTACCCCATCGCCTATTCTCTGAAAGAAGCAGTACGAGATGAAATAAACCATTTTTTGAGAGAGTACATAATCGAACCCAGTCAGTCTCCATATACCAGCCCAATTCTAGCAGTTCCAAAGAAGAACGGGAAAGTGCGAATTTGTTTGGACGCACGAGAGATAAATAAAACCATCATTAATGACCGTACATCCCCGGGGGAGATAGAAGAAATTCTTAAAAAATTCCATGGTACCTGATTTGTAAGTACTTGGGATACAGTTTGCGGGTATTGGCAGGTGGAATTACACCCGAACAGCCGCCAATACATGGCATCCATATTCGAGGGTTGCAACTACCACTTCAAAAGGCTACCTTTCGGACTGGTCAATTCCGTAGCAGTGTTCGTGAAGTGCATGGACAAAGTGTTGGGACAAGAAGCACTTCAATTCACAACCATTTACGTGGATGATTTACTTATAACATCAGCGAACTGGGAAGAGCATTGCCAGAGAATAAAACGTGTTGCAGAAACTGTCTGAAAACAATATCACATTGAAGCTGGAAAAATCGAAATTCATAGCGGACGAAGTGCAGTTCCTAGGTTTCAACCTATCCGAACATGGAATTACACCAGCTAAGGACAAGATCGAAGCGATTCAGAAATTCCCCACACCGAAGAACAAGAAACAACTGCAATCGTTCTTAGGAATTTGCAATTATTACCGGAAATTTAAGGAGAATTATTCCGAACTGACGTCACGATTTGCACACCAGTTATCATCAAAGAACAAATGGACATGGGGGCCAGACCAAGACGCAACACTGCTATTAATAAAAACTAAATTTCTTAAAACCATCGTGTTACATAATCCGCATTTTACAAAACCTTTCTACATGAATTGCGACGCTAGCAACGTCAGCCTAGGGTCCGTACTATATCAGGAGGACGATGAAGAGAATCATTTAGTGATCAGCTTCGCTAGCCGGATACTTAATAGTTGCGAGCGCAATTACAATGTAACAGAAAAAGAGTTACTGAGCGTCGTATTTGCCTGCAACAAATATCGAACATACATTCTAGGATACCCTATAACGGTTCGGACGGAACACAAGTCGATCTCTTTCTTGAAGAATTGTAAACTAAATCATGGCAGACTAACGAGATGGAGTCTATTACTGCAAGAATATAAAATAAGTTGGGAATACATCCCAGGAAAAAAGAATATTGCAGCAGACACACTATCCCGGATTAACATAGAGGATCGGAAGTTCGAAGGAGAGAAGGAGACAGTAATCAAGTTATATAACATCATTAAGAGCAGGTCTGACATAGATAACATAATACAGAAGATTGGCCAGCACCAAAAACAAGACGGTAAAACAATTAAAATCCTACAATGACTAACGGAACAAGATGAACATATTACATCTTTTTATTGCGTACATCAAGACATACTCTTCATAAGAACTAAATGCGGGTACAACACCTGGAAAATAGTGATACCTAGATCCATAGAGAAAGAATTGATTCTCGACTATCACATACGATACGGACACATGGGAGCAGTGAAAGTTGTCAAAGCACTCGAAGAACACACATACATAAAAGACACGAACAGACGAGTTAGAAACAGTATAAGAAATTGTCACATCTGCCAACTTGTTAAACACAACAATGACAGAAAGGAAGGTATGATGATACCAATCACGTCATCATCCAAACTAGAAAAAGTCTTCATAGACATACAGTAGAGTCCTGGTTATCCGCCATAAACGGGCTGGCGGAAGGGCGGATAAGCTGGAATGGCGGATAATAGGGAGAGTTAAATAAAACACAAATTTATCATAAAATTATGTTGTAATTTTGTAAATTACAACAAATCAATAGAGAAAACAATACAGTACTGTACAATTATATTACAAAATTATAGTAAAACATTTTAGAGAACAAGCAACAATATGAAAGTTATATACTTACAAAAAAAGAGAAAACAATTACGCCTACTTTAGTACTTCACGCTTCAAGTTTAAGAATTCAGTAAATTTTAACAAGAAAAATTTTCTAAAAATAAATATAGAATCAGACTAAGAAATTGTCACATCTGCCAACTTGTTAAACACAACAATGACAGAAAGGAAGGGATGATGATACCAATCACGTCATCATCCAAACTAGAAAAAGTCTTCATAGACTTGTGTGGTCTATTTCCACGAAGCGGAGGTAGACACCAATATAAATTCCTGATCATAATATTTGATCACTACACCAAGTTTACCAAATTATATGGAATAAACCGTGCAACAACACAAAAAATATTGTAAATAATTTTACAACACTATCTGCCTGAAATAGGAAGACCAAAGTCAATAATCAGCGACCACGGGACACAGTTTAGAGGAAAAAGGTGGAAGGAAACGCTGATGAACCATGGTATCAGATCATACAAAACGTCTGTGTATCATCCAAGCAGCAACCCAGCTGAGAGAGTGTTAAGGGAAGTAGGAAGAATACTCCGAACCTACAGAGAAGATGGTCAGAATACCTGTCAAATGCAGAAGAGTATATAAACCTATCACACCACCAAGCAATTGATACCACTCCATACACAGCAATGTTTGAAAAACCTCCACCAAGGGAGATAGCAGAAATTATCAATTTTCCTCAAGGTGAAGAATATAAGTTTGATGAAGTGAAGTTTTACAATAAGGTACTAGAATGAACAGAGAAGAGGAGAAGGAAGTATCAGGAACATCAACCCAAGCCCATAGAGTACAATGTAGGAGACCAAGTGTTACTAAAAAATAGAGTACTGACGAGTACGATAGAGGGGGTAGCAAAGAAATTGTTATTGCTATACACAGGACCCTATACTATCACGAAGAAGAATGGTAATAATACCTATGAACTCATGGAAACCCAAACCCAGAGAAAGAAAGGAACATACAACCAATCATCAATGAAGAAATATTATCCAGAATAAATGTTGAAAATCTAACAATTGAAGGAGTAGAGGAGAAAAACACCAAAGAGAGTATTATATAAGAGAAGGCTACAATAAGAAATGGAATGGATCGAGAAGAAGAATGATAATATAACAAATCAATAAAGATGAGACAAACGACTATCGAGTAAACTTAATACAAGACACAGATACTTTAATAATGATTTCAACCAAAATAAGAAGAAAATCATCCAGAATAAATGTAAAAAATCAGACATTTGAAGGAGCAGAGGAGAAAAACACCAAAGAGAGTATTATATAAGAGAAGGCTATAAGAAAAGGAATGGATCAAGAAGAAAAATGATAATATAACAAATCAATAAAGATGAGAAAAACGACTATTGAGTAAACTTAATACAAGACACAGATAATTTAACAATAATTTCAACCACTGAAGAGTGTAACTTTTACTCTTGAGTAATATTTATATTTTATTCAAATTCAATCTCCCACTTACCTTTTGTTTATAATCTGGCCGGATCGTGTAGTGGAGGTAAACCCATTTCGGTCGACGAACTCTGACAGCACATAAAACGAACTAAGGTTTTGAAAGAAACTATCTCTCAATTCTTTGGAAGAGAAATCATTTTTGTTTATTAATCAGAAATATTGAATCTATCAGTTTTCCATTTATCAAATTTCCAATTTCATATTTATAGGTTTACATGTTTTAGAAATTGTGTAACTCCCACAGCTTACGTACTAGGCTTAACTTCTACTACTTACGTACTTTAAAATAGCCCAGCCTGCTCATTCGCTACTCACATTCTCACCACCCCGTATTAATACAAAAACCCATTTTTATGTAAAATAAACGACAAGTCTTTATTAGGTAACATTACGTATGTGGCGTCGTACTACCCGACCGCGTGTTGTGTTTACCACAGTCTTCCATATTCCGGATTTTTATAAGCTGGTAGCATTTAATCAAGTTCAATAATTATTCATCGTCACTGGATGCACTGTAATCTGTGTTTCGGAGACTCACATAATTATTTTGTCGGCCGACTTATGAAAAAATATGAAACTTTGCCCGGGCACAAAACTGATAGCAGCCACGCGTGGCGTGGGGTGTTAGTCGACTGCGCCGTCACCGAGAACGTAACAGGTACAGCTTGCTTTCTTTGGAGGGAAGCTGTTGTTCACTGCCACTATTTTTCGTCGCTCATTGCTCATTTGCGGTTGGGTAACCATTTTATATATGGAATGGAGCTGATATATGTGTGTGTCCAGAGGACAATATTGGACTTGGCTCTGCTGATGTCACCAACAGTAGGCGGAGTTTATTGCTGTTTCCGGTATTGAGCTGATAGCTGCGACAAACGGTTTGCTACATCGCCATGTTTCACAGCGTGGGTTGTATTTTCCAAGCGTCACTCCGGCGCGCCGCCCATCAATGTTGCATACGGGCGTGATCACACACACGCAAAGTTCTGCGAAAAATTGGGGTGGTAAATTCTTCGCCGCATTACTCAACAACAACCTGCGTCTTACTGCTTTGTTTCACATTGTTGCTTAACACGGTTCTGGTATACTGACAAATACGTTGCACAATAATACAGTTTTACAATATTTTATACAAGCCCTCCCGGAAACGAAATAAGTAAAAATATATAAATGCCCCATACGGTTAAAATAAAAAATACCCAAAAATGACCCGCTACAATACCCCCTCGATGAGAATTCTGCTGTTCCCGACAGAAGAAATCTCATCGACAAACCCCGAAGAGGACCGGTGAGGAACTGGTGCCAACAACCCCCTTGTTCTTAATCTCATGGGTACACGACCCCCCTGGCTCAGCGACTATGGACTCATCTGAACGAGATCACTGGACTTCTCCGTAAGAGATCCCAACACCGAGAAATCGAACAGACTCGCACCACAGCGCACCTCGCCTTTTAACATGCTACCCCCCAAAAATCCTCAATCCCTGGCTCAGAGTATGCCAGATCCTCAACCGATATGGATCCCCTTTTATGCAAGTTGGGCTGTTTTTAGCAGATACTGGGCTCACACACACTCACATTTCATGTTGACATACACATAGTACAATAAAAAAATTTCTTTTAAAATTTATTATAAATTTAAAAAGTTCAAAATTAAAAAAAAATGATCTTTTATCAAAAAATTCTCTTCCTTTTTTTTTTTTTTTTTTTTTTTTTTTTTTTCTTTAAAATGACTTAAATTAAGCGTTTCTTCTACTTGAACAAATCCTTAACCTAACATGTCTTAGTCTAACAATACAGTGCAGCACAATAAATCAGTAAACTAAACATGGTAAATACACACATAAATAAAAGAATCATTATCTAAAATATTCATATGCTGGCAGGCGAAAAAGCACGTTTTTTTTTTTTTTTCTTTCCAAAAAAAATTAAAATTTCCAAAAAATTTTAAAATTCAAAAAAAAATTTAAATTTATTTAAATGTTTCCCTCATATTTAAAATTATTTAAATTGGTTGGAATCAATTAACTAAACAAATCAAAATTGACTTCCTACTATACAAGCTTAGTAGGTACATGAACTCATCAGCTGATCGAAAGTAGGTCAAGTCCAAACCCCTTGACCTACATATGTTATATATGCTTTCTGAAAATACACTGAACATCTGTAATACCCTACCTTGAAATACAAACATAGTAACATAAAATATTTAAAATTACAAAATATTAATATAAATGATCATCAGCTTGATATTTAATTTATTTAAAACAAACAATTCTTAATTTTACATTTCTTAATTTTACATTATTTTCAATTCTACCAAAAGTTTGTCACTGGCTTTGAAAAAATGAAAATTTTATATCTTTATCATAAATCTCTCTCTTTATTTAACAATTTCACTTTATTCTACTATGGGTGATTTAAATTATTTATTCTCATTGACCGTATTAGATCTGTATACATATATGAACTTTCGCCCCTTTGACTCTAATATTAATCAACTTCAATTATCATGACCCCCAACTCTACCAAAATATCTATCCCAAAACACTCTAAACCCCAACTTACCATTTAACACAAATCGCCACCTTCTCTATAAAAATATCTATCAAAACACTCTAAATTCAATTTACCCCTGGCACCGCTCATCTTTGTACTAGGATGTGTGTTCCCTACCTGGCTATAACCATACGAGCCAATGCCCCTCCAAAATATCGGCAAACACTCACGCGAACTACTCTATTCTTTGATACCATACGTTGCTCACACCTTACCACCTCACCCTTACTACAAAATATCATCAACAAATATGTTTAAATCTCATTCACATTACTCATCTCTACATATACTCACTACTACTGTGTCAACATCAATACTTCTCAAAATACTATAACATGTATAAACTCAAAACAACATTACCTTATATCATCTCTACTAATTCAACTTTAACTTTGACAGATCTATATGTCACATAAAATATTTATCACCCAAAACTAATTTGCATAAATTATTACTTAGTTTCTCGTTTTATCAAATTATTTGTATCATTATTTTAAAACATCTGTAATACATTGCAAACATTTCATTGAACATTAATAACTTGGAACCTTTATAACCAATATACCAGTGACATCTTATTGCTGATCAACTGATATCCTAACATAATGAAAACACATCTCAAATTTGAACAACTTATATGAAATATATATATTTATTTATCCATCCTCACTTCTATTACGTTAATTGCCTGCCAGGCGTTTAATTATTGGCTTAATTTAAAGCGTACACATATCATGAAAACACAATGCCTATACCTAACATACAACAATAAAATAATACATTTAAAATCATAGCATGTAATGAACACCTTATATTACATATCTGATCAGTTAGTTAATTGAACAGAGCATAAGCAGTTTTATTGGATCAAACTTTGAACAAAATGTTATGTTATAAAATTTACATTCGTGACTCCTTTGCGTCACCTCCCAGCCACACACACTATTTCAGATTATGGTGGACTGTGTCGCCCATTCGCTTCCACAGAGACTGTATATTTTGGAGCAGGGTTTACCTCTCCGTGTCTCTGCTTCCGCTATTAAGTTTTAAACATAGTGAACATCATCATGTCCTTGTTCTATAATCATACACCCTTAAAACGGTTCTACCACCTGTCTATGCTACCCCAAATCGGGCAGAGTGGCAGCCGCTGTTCCTTAGTACCGGAGATTTCCTCTAATGTCACCCCCCCAATGAATTTCAAATATATACCAATTTCAAGTCAGCTATGGTCAAGGGACTTGGTATGACCATAGCTGGCCGCTAGCCAAAACCACGGTTAGTGCTGGTAAGACGGTAACCGCCCGAAAATTCGAGGAAATCTAAACTTTCATTTCACTGCCTGTTTTATATCCATCTCATTATGTGCGACACGTTATTTAGTATTGTGTATAAAATTTTTTACTTTACACAGATAAGGTGTGCCGCACATTTATCGCCAGTTTGGCCTCCGATGGAGGTAACACTCACGGTTACCCCCAACCCATTTCGCTATCTAAGAGAGCACAGGCCACCCCCTCAATAGCCACTTACTAGCTACCTAATTACTTAACAATTGAAAATTAAACTTTCTACAAATGCAGTTCAACACTCCATTGTTATTATCACTTCATCGAGCACCAAACTACCCCCCAAAATTATCCCCACATCTTGTATTGACAACAAGTTTTTATTTGGTTACACATTCTTTTCAAAATGTTCCCATACTCACTGATACTAAAACTCGACAATTATATTTGGTCACTTAATTCTAAAATTTATTTAAATTTAAAATTATACACCTCCAAAAAATTTAATTTTTTTTTTTTTTTTTTCAAAAAAATTCTATTTACATTGGAGGCCGCCTATTCTTACTATCATTGATGGTGAATCTGTGGTCGCCCGAAAATGGGGTTTTGCTACGAGGTAAACAGGGAGACAAGATAGATCCACTACGTGAATTCACGTCCCCCCTTTAAACCAAACTACCCCGTCTCCCCTTCCATTTATCCAACCCGCTGTCTATCCTGCCTCCAAATCTACCTCCCAGCAAAATCCATTTTTTTTAAATTAATCTGTAACTGCTCTCATGGGTAAACTTTATTCTACCAATGAGACTAAAATTTTGTTTGTGATTGCATTGCCTTGTATGTAGGTGTAGTCTCCGTTATATGTAAACACTCTAAGGCATTGCGGGTACATGACAGGTACATCAAAATTGCTGTACCCAGAGTGTATAAAAATTTAATTCGTCACGTACCTGTTTGGGGTCCCCCTCCCCGTTCAAATATGATGGAAGTTTTCAAATTTTGACCAATTTTGGTGGAGCCGGACCATCGTTGTTTTCACTGCCCGAAGGAAGATCCTGCCAACCATGGCCCGCCTCCGAGTTCCGAATTCCACGGCCAGGACTGGTAAGATCGTGGCCGCCCGAAAATGGGGGAGGAGCCCTTCTAGAAACATAAAAGAGACAAATAACATTCGCACATTTACTATTTAATAAAATCCTTATGCTGACCAAAATAATTTCAAATTTGTAGCGTTGTGCGTACCCACTATCTCCCTGGTTTCTCTATTCTGTAACACATACGAATTTTTCATTTTTATTTCTACTATCTCGTACGGCCCCTCGTACAATAAGAAAAACTTCTTGATCTCCTTGTCTTGTGCACTTGATAAGTCATGTCGTCGTATCAGTACCAGCTGACCAACCTCATACTGCGTCCACTTACCTTTTATATCATGTCGCTGTTTTCTCCTCTCTCCCTTCGTCAACAAACTTTCATTCGCTAGTCTAAGTTTAACATCGTTACCAATAGTGTTGGTTTCCGGTGGATATTCAATTAATTGTTCCAAAATCCTCTGTGGGCGTTTCCCTCTTATTAACTCGTACGGCGTGAACCCCGTCGACTCGTGGGTGGTGCAGTTTAGCCAGTTTTCAATCTTCCGGACATAGAGTGGCCACTCACTGTGTTTGGCGTGGCAGTATGTTCGAAAAATTCTGCCCAGCTCCCTCATGACTCGCTCCGCCTGGTTGGACTGCGGGTGATATACTGCGGTGTGCTTTGGGATGATACCTTCCCATCCAAGAGTCTGGCGCCATCTTCCGCTGATGAACTGCGGCCCATGGTCGGATAATATCACCTTCGGCTTTCCCACGTTGATCATGTAGTCGCGTGTGATCTTCTCGCTCAGCACCTTACTCGTTGCTCGCTTCACGCTATATAGTCTGACATATTTGGAAAAAGTATCAAGTACAACAAAAATATGCATTACTCCACCCCTACCCTTTGGCAATGGGCCGTACAAATCTACAGCTACTAAATCGAATGGCTTTTCTACTTTAATATAATTTAGTTCTCCCTCTAACCTATAATTAACAACTTTGGATTTCTGACATAACTCGCAAACTCTAAGTATTCTTCGGATGCGTTTCTCCATATTTTTAAATAGACAAGATTCCTTTAACACATTCACACACTTCCGTGCCCCAAAATGCCCATACCTAAGATGACAGTCCCACACTATTTTCTCTATTAACCCTTCAGGTATAACTAACCTCCAATCTCTCTCTCTCCCCTCTACTTTTTTAAACAAACTCCCTTTAAACACTTGAAAATATTGCTTGTACCCAACCTCATCTATATCTGATTCTAAGCTAATAATGATCTTATTTAATTTACCATCAGCCCGTTGCATTATATTTATATCCTTTAATTCTTCCCCAAAAAGTTTATCTTCCCGGGATAGTCTATAAATTTCTATCTCTTTAATATCTCTACCTGTTCTATTTCTGTCTGTGTCTACTCGTGATAGTGTGTCTGGCACCCTGTTCTCTACACCCTTGATATATTCCCAAGAAAAATTGTACTCTTGAAGAGCTAACACCCACCTGGTTATCCGGCTGTGTGTGAGTTTGCAAGTATTGAGGAACGATAGCGCTTTATGGTCCGTCCTGATGATGGTTCTGTTACCCAGCAGATATGTTCGGAACTTCCGCACGGCGAACACTATACTGAGGAGCTCCTTTTCGGTGGTAGTGTAGTTACGTTCTGCGGCTAGCAATGTCCGGCTGGCGAAGGCGATGGTTTTATGTTCTTTCTCCTCGTCCTCTTGGTAGAGTTCTGCTCCCAACGCTATATTACTAGCATCTGTCTGTAAATAAAATTTGTCATTAAAATTGGGATGATTCATTAGTATCATGTCTGTGAACTTAATTTTGATGTCATTAAACGCCGCTCTTTCGTTATCACCCCATCTCCATTGCTTATTCTTTTGCAGCACTGCGCTTAGTCGGGCCGTCGTCTGGGCGTAGTTCCGCTGGAACTTCCTGTAAAAATTACAGAGACCAAGAAAACTCTGCAATTGTTTTATATTTTTAGGCTCCGGGAACGTCAGGATGGATTCTACTTTATCCGGATTGGCACGTATTCCTGTAGGTGTTATGATGAAACCTAAAAAATGTATCTCAGTTTGCAAAAATTTTGATTTGTCCCAATTCACTGTCAAACCACCCTGATGTAACTTCTCCAAAACATATTCCAAATGCTCTACATGCTCTTCAAATGTTCTGGATGCTATTAAAATATCATCAACGTAAATAATTAAAAAATCTAAGTTGTGTGGTTGCAAAATTTCATCAAGACACTTGATAAAGCTAGCTACACTTGTGTTCAAACCGAACGGTAGTCTCTTAAATTGATAATTCTTTCCATTGAATAAAAAAGCTGTATATTTTCTACTATTTGCTGCTAATGGCACTTGCCAATACCCGGCGGTTAGGTCTAACGAAGTCATATATTGTACGCCGCTAAACTTCTGAAATATTTCTTCAATAGCTTCGGGTGACTCCCTGTCTGGAATAATTATTTGATTGATTTTGCGGGCATCTAAACATAACCTAACTCTACCATCTTTTTTAATCACTACAACTAAGGGGTTAGAATATGGTGATACAGATCGCTCAATTATATCTCCATCTAACATTTTCTCTAACTCAAGCTGAACCGCTCTTCTCTTCGCATATGGCACCGGATAACTTCTTTGCACATAGGGTGCGTGTTCCCTTACCTTTAACTCGCATTCATAGTTTCTTGCCCTCCCTGGTATATCGGCAAACACTTCTCTAAAATTCTCTACTATCCGCCACAACGATTCACGTTGAGAACTCCCTATCACGCCACCCTCATTACAAAATTTCAGTGCTCTCTCATTCCATAAGTGATCCACATTCTCCTCATACTCTATCTTACTCTCACTACATACATTCATACTAATTTCCATGTCTTGTTTATTATTCCGATTGTGTATCACCCTCACCCCCGAAATTCTTACCGCATCTAACACCCGTTCAAAATTAATACGGATTGGTTCCCCTTCATTATTTAATTCTAATACCCGTTTATGAAAATCAATCACCGCCTTATGTTTAATTAGAAAATCATTTCCAAGTATAACCTCAAGATTTAGTCCCCGTACAACTAGAAATATATTATCGTACCCTACCCCGTTAATTATCATGTTTAAATGTACTTGTTTCGTGACTCTCTTACTTCTAACTCCCGTAATACCTACAATCGTCACTCCAGCTACTGGTAAAGATGGAATATTTTTATTTATTTCTTTTAATTCATCTAATACATGTTCAGAAATAACAGAGATTTCGCTACCCGTATCGATTAGAGTTTTAATCTCCTTACCTTCTATGTTGATTTTCACCTCAGTCAGTCCATTCTCCCGTCTCACTGCTTCGAAGTCTTCCTCCTCCAATAATTCCTCAGATAAATCTGTAATCACAATGTTGTTTTGGTATCTATCATCCATTTGGACCCCAGAAACTTCCGGCGACAACGGTCGGGTCCGGTGTTCCATTGTCCCTCTTAGTTTCCCGCAGAGGTGCCCGCCACTGCATGGTTGTATCCTCGCTCGTGCTGGTTTCCTCGCGGTTCATGAGTTTGGCCTCTCTGTGCTCCTCCTGGGCCCTCTCCCCTTCGTTGGTATGCCTGCTGGTTCTGTGCGGGTGGTGGTCCCTGTCGCTGACCCGGTCTCTCTCTCCTGCATCTAAAACAAAAATTTTGTGTCGCATAATTCTCTTGTGAACATGCTGGACAAGTCCATTTTGGTCCTCGGTTATTTTGTTCTCGTCTGGGATATGCCGGTCCATTTGTAGGTCCCCTCGGCGGTCCCTGATTACCTCCATTATTTCCATTCTGCTGGTTCTGACGGCGACTCAATTCTTGGTCCCGGATATTCTGAAACACATCTAAAATATTTTCTAATTCGCTAATATTAGCTACCTCCCGTGTCATAAGTGTTATTTGCACTTCCCTTGGCAAATGCTTGCTTATATGCCTCACAAAGGATCTAAATGGCAACGGCGGTTCTAAGTATTTCGCCTCGTTAAATATTCTCATCACATACCCTGTTATATTATTATTGGGCCCCCCAAAATTCCCGGTTCCCATAATCCTACTTCGTAACACTTCTTGGTCTTCTTCAGACCAATATTTATTTATAAATGCAGACTCAAAATTTTCAAAACACTCCCATTCCGTTTTATGTACCTCGGCCCATATCTCCGAACTACCTTTAAAGCATTTTAAAGTTTTTAATAATTGGACTTCCCAGTCCCAGTACTGAACTTATTGAACTCTCTCACTCTGCTTATGAACTGCATAGGGTGTACTTTTTTGTTATCACAACTGAATGTCTCTAACTCAACTTCACTGCTTACGTCACGAGTCATGATTACTCGCTCGGTAACAGTGTTAACTTGTTGGCTGATGGCCTTGCTCAATTCATTTTTAACATTCATTAATTTAAGGTTATTATCACATTCAAGGTCACTTATTGTATTATGTATGGTCTTAAATTCGATCTTACAATTGTTTTCTATTTCACTTATTTTAAGGTTATTATTTTCAATCTTATTCATAGCATAACTAACCTTACATTCAGTATTGGTGTTACATTCACTTATTTGTTTCTCAACAATTGTATTTATTACGCTATATTGTTCCGTGATCTGTTTCTCTACTTTATTGGTTATATCAGAAACACGGCACTCTAATTGCTCATTTATGGACTCTGACAATTGTAATTTCATACTTTCACAACGTTCATCAATGTGTTTATCTAGTACACGACTCAAATTATCAAATTGTACATTAATACTCTGCTGCAACTGAATATTCTGTTGTTCACATTTTATTCTCTGTTCATCTAATTTATTGTTAAAATCACTTTTCATCTTATTTAAAATTATATCATTATCATCAAAACGACTATTTATTACATTGAAATTACTATTCATTCTCTCGAATTGGCTGAGCATAACACTCATCAGATTTGTTTCCTCTGATTGTTTATTTATCTTAGTTGAAACTGGTGTCAACTGAATCCCCGAGTCAACATCTGTTTCATTTACTTGTGGTTGAGACGCAATCGGCGTGGAATGAGCTATTACATTACTGCCGACAGCTGTTTCTGTAACAGTACCCATCTCCTCCCTCAACATACCACTTTCCTCCAGCGATTGCGACTCAAGGCCACTTTCATTCATAATTGAATTTATTATACTGCTCTTCTCTGTGTTTTCAGACATTTTTATTTAATCTATTTTGTCTTACGTAACAACTACCAATGATTAGTCTTTTTTCAAAACTGATATTACAACATACATAAAATCACCCTTTTATCATAATTACGTAAGTTTACATCACTACACTTTTGATTTCGCAACCGTACTCCGTTCAGTGTACTGTCAAATGTAGGCCGGTGCAATAACTTTTTTGTTATATTACATCCTGGTCACGGCACCAATTGTAACTTTTACTCTTGAGTAATATTTATATTTTATTCAAAGTCAATCTCCCACTTACCTTTTGTTTATAATCTGGCCGGATCGTGTAGTGGAGGTAAACCCATTTCGTTCGACGAACTCTGACAGCACATAAAACGAACTAAGGTTTTGAAAGAAACTAACTCTCAATTCTTTGGAAGAGAAATCATTTTTGTTTATTAATCAGAAATATTGAATCTATCAGTTTTCCATTTATCAAATTTCCAATTTCATATTTATAGGTTTACATGTTTTAGAAATTGTGTAACTCCCACAGCTTACGTACTAGGCTTAACTTCTACTACTTACGTACTTTAAAATAGCCCAGCCTGCTCATTCGCTACTCACATTCTCACCACCCCGTATTAATACAAAAACCCATTTTTATGTAAAATAAACGACAAGTCTTTATTAGGTAACATTACGTATGTGGCGTCGTACTACCCGACCGCGTGTTGTGTTTACCACAGTCTTCCATATTCCGGATTTTTATAAGCTGGTAGCATTTAATCAAGTTCAATAATTATTCATCGTCACTGGATGCACTGTAATCTGTGTTTCGGAGACTCACATAATTATTTTGTCGGCCGACTTATGAAAAAATATGAAACTTTGCCCGGGCACAAAACTGATAGCAGCCACGCGTGGCGTGGGGTGTTAGTCGACTGCGCCGTCACCGAGAACGTAACAGGTACAGCTTGCTTTCTTTGGAGGGAAGCTGTTGTTCACTGCCACTATTTTTCGTCGCTCATTGCTCATTTGCGGTTGGGTAACCATTTTATATATGGAATGGAGCTGATATATGTGTGTGTCCAGAGGACAATATTGGACTTGGCTCTGCTGATGTCACCAACAGTAGGCGGAGTTTATTGCTGTTTCCGGTATTGAGCTGATAGCTGCGACAAACGGTTTGCTACATCGCCATGTTTCACAGCGTGGGTTGTATTTTCCAAGCGTCACTCCGGCGCGCCGCCCATCAATGTTGCATACGGGCGTGATCACACACACGCAAAGTTCTGCGAAAAATTGGGGTGGTAAATTCTTCGCCGCATTACTCAACAACAACCTGCGTCTTACTGCTTTGTTTCACATTGTTGCTTAACACGGTTCTGGTATACTGACAAATACGTTGCACAATAATACAGTTTTACAATATTTTATACAAGCCCGCCCGGAAACGAAATAAGTAAAAATATATAAATGCCCCATACGGTTAAAATAAAAAATACCCAAAAATGACCCGCTACAAGAGATACTATTCAGAACCAACACCAATGTTATGAGGAAAAATACTCAAATAATGAAGAACAAGTAGTTACCAAAATTTGAAGGCATAATAATTAATACCAGACATGAAATATGAAATCAACTATTATTATTACAACTAATACAGTTACTAGGCAGAAAATAGTAAAAAAGGAAGATCAATAAAAGAGAAAATAGATACAAATAAAAATCTATCAACGATATTGTTTCAAATAGAGCAAAAAAGGATAAAATAAAGTGAAAAAGAAAGAAGATATTTTCAAATCTGAGCAGCAACTGTGTGAGTAACCCCTGAATATTTTTTATTAGTCACACAACGACTACTTTAAGTTTGTTTGTAGACATAAGCTCCAACAACAATTTAGCTGAGCAGACGGTACGTCCCTCTCGTCTCAGAAGATGTAGGATGGACAGCAGAGCATGGAAGCCAAAAGTGCCCCTCTGACCTGTACCAACTACCACGTTAGGGAAATGATAGGGAACTAAATACTACAGGGAATAAACCACCAAGCAAGAAGATAGTAGATCAGATCAAAGATAACAATGTATAAAAATATGAAATGAAAGAAACAAGATGTGGAAGATGGAAGCTCAAATAAATAAGAAACAATGTAACAGATAATTTCTCAAATCCCATAAAGGAATTAATCCAAATGATCTATTTTCGAGGGGGGACAATATGTAACAAGACATATGAGTCCAATATTTCAGTGACCAAAATATTAACACATGTCATAATAATTGAGTCAACGAGACACACCAAGTGTTTAATCCAAAATGCAAAGAATGAAACTACATGAGCAACTCGTCGAGAAGAATAAACTCACAACAGAAGAGTTAATGAAAAGTTATGGTAAATAAGAATAACAATTACATATAAGAAGAAAGAAGATACAACAAATAGTGAGAATACCACAGGAACCAATAACCCAATAGTTTCGGTCAGTAAGGAACCAATGAAAACAAGGAAGAAACATACTACGAGAAAGACACCTAACAACCATGGCATAAAATGTAGATTCCAAGAGTCAGTCAACTATAGATTAACGTCTTACCTGTATAAATAATAACTGAAGAACTTACAGATTGAAAAGATAGACAATAACCGACTAACTTAGATGACCCATATACAACTAATAATATTGTAAATGAGTAGGACATCCTATATTAGACAAAGAGTGGAAGTGACAATAATGTTAACATAAAAGAAGCTGTAAATAAAAGCCTAATGACATGTTATGCACAGCATCAATGTAATGTAAGGAAGAATTAGAATTGTCTCATAATTATAATAATTGTTAGTCAAGTAATCAAAAAATCATGTAAGATAGAAAAAGGAAATAAATAATGAATTACCAGTTGTCATTAATAACATTAGACTTGAATAAACAAGGTTAAAAGATGTAAATTTGTATCAACTCAATACACCCATTGTTGCTACAAATAATAAAACCACATAACCTAAATACAGGTACTTTCCACCTAACTTCATATTTAATAGTAGGTAAAACATATCTAAACTAAAATATTTTGTACCCCAAATCAAGTAGAAGTAATAAGGTTTCTACCAATACCAATATAACATACCAAGAGTAATTTTTATATAAGAATTTAAGTAAAGAGAGTGAACAAAACCAGCCAAAATGAGATTCACTATGTGAAACATAAACAAAACCACATTGTAATGCTAAATAGGAATAACAGAAGGATACCTATGTAATAAGTAAGATGTAATATCACTATTATAATAGCATAAGAGAATTATAAGCAAGGACATAATGTGTAATAAGAATAATTAAGCACACCTGTCATGTGACACCAAGTGTAATTACTATTATCCAATGCTATACGCTAAGGAACAGATTAGTGTGTTAAAAACACAAGACTAACTATCAATATACTACTACTAGTAAACTATCCAAACTAAATAATAGTCTTAAAAGACAATACCTTCCCAAATAAGAGTTAAATGAAAGGTACACTTGATAGTGCCATAGAGGAGTCATATTAATGACAAAAATACCAAGGAATAACAATACATTCCAGACAAACAAAGACTAACAGTAGTTGTAACAACTCAATGTTTACAACTGGGGTAATACAGAAGTTACCCAGATTCCTTTTATAATAAGTAATTTGTAAATACAATTGATAGACTCATAGGCTAAGTCAATGATAGCATAAGCACTATATTTTGTCATTAGATATAAGTAACAAATAAGTGAGAAGTGTGGGAGGACTGGTAAGGCATTCCCACAAGGAAGTATGATTGCCATTAAATAGTTTTAATTTAAGGATAAATACAATTAATAGTGAATAGTGTAATGTGATAATCTCAAACATTAACTCCCTTAATAATGAACAGAAGCACACCACGAGTAGACTCAAAATAAAGAGCCAAGTGTTACCGATACATTGATAAGCTTAGATTTTAAATCTATGCCATAATAAGAAAGTTATTGCAATTATAAGATATTTGTGTCAAATCGAGCAAATGTTTATAATCTCAAACCCAGCCACCCCACGCTAATAACAACAATTAAAATATTGCGCGGAGGGGGTATGTGCATCAAATTAAAGATCGTCAACCAATCAAATCCAAGAAATTAGCCAAATTTACAATGATCACAAGACGGAACGGCAGATTGAGATGCCATTTCGAGACACTTTTTAATCAAATTCAGAGGAAGGCAGACGGCTACTCGACACCGCTAGGAAACAGCTGTTTACATAATTTGTGCACGTCACCGTTGTCAACAAAGCAACATAACCTAAATTTGTGCCACCTAAAGACGATATGTTCGAACCACATTCTAATAATGTGTGTAAATAAAATATGTAGATTAAGGTGCATTATTAATATTATTCAACCAACAGTACTAATGACAATCCTCAACTTAATTTGAATATTCTATTTTAAGAATTTTGCAAACAATTAATCATTTATTATGTAGAACTACTGATTGTGATATAACCACACCTGATTAAAGTTGTTGTTTACTAAACATAGATCAAACCAACAAGCATTCACAAGCGATTGAGAATTGTCAACTGTATGAAACAATTAACGAAAGTTAATGAAAAATGCAATGCTATTTATGTTTAGTAATTTAGGAAGAGTCTACTACTATTACTATTTAAATGTTTATGTCTATTATGAATAAGAAACTAAGGTTGTCAAGCTATATAAATACTTACAACTATACAATTACCTTTTTGTAGAGTCAAATGATGATTCAGATGTTCCATTCAACAACACTGTTTCGAAATATTATTTTATTGTTCACATTTTAAATGTTTTATCAAGAGTTATTTTAACGTTAAAAAACGTTCTTTAAATCATTTATTGTCGATTGACTAATAATTTTGTTAACCTAAAATGTCCTATTTGAATACGGTAAGTCAATCTACAGATTAGATTGCTACATCGACCCTGCAAGATCGACAAGGCTCACCACAAGTAAGTGATCATTCTTACCAAATATTTATGCTTTCAGCGAGGAATCTACGTCTCCATTTCGCCTAGTCGACGGAAGAATAACGACAAAATAAATTAACCGAAGTTGAAAGACGTCGATAACTAACTTCCAGTGCATTCATTGGATTTATTTACATTGGATTCAATGATAGATTGAATTGAATTAAATAAATCAATAAAAATAATAAATTAAACTAAAAGTTATTGAAATTTAAAACAAAATAATCGGTCCTTAACTCCCCGTAAACAGTTAAGTTACAAATTGACGCCAACAAAGTGTGGCTTTTTAAGACAGGACGAAAAAGTTTAGTTACAAAGTGGCGCACAACGTAAGAGGCTTAAATTAGGTCACAACTAATAATAAATAAAACACAAACTCAGTCTTCCCTAATTTCGAGCAAGCAGCTGCAGTACCAGAAGAATAGAACATGTACCAGAAGAGATTGACATCCAAGAAACGCGCATCGGACGCGGAACCAAAAATAAACATGGACGAAAAGGAGGCGACGCTGGTTGTAGACATCGAAGCGAGATTACTTCCCATGGAACCCGAGAAACCCACACAAACAGGGGATGGAAATCTCCTGGAAAAGCTGAAGGCGATAAAGGAATTAAAAACAGATAGCCAAAAGAATTTGGAATCATTAAAGCAGGAGTTAAGTGAAAAAATGGAGGAATTAAAAGCAGATAGTCAGAAAAATAATGAATCGTTAAACAAAAAAATGGACGACAGTAGCAAGAAGATGGAAGAAAAAATAGACAACACTAATAAGAAAATAGATGACAGCAACAAGGGCTTAAAGGAGGAATTAAGCAGAAAAATCGATGACACTAATAAAAAAATAGATGAGCTGAAACATGATAGCCAAAGAAACATGGAAGCCCTGAACAAAAAAATCAAAGAGGAGATGACGGAAGTAAAAAAAGAAATATCTGAGATAAATGAGAAATGGAAGCAGACCAGTAATGAATTGCAAGAAACCAAAGAGGATATTAACGTTCGAGTGAACAACTTGGAGGAAGCCAATCAAGTCCAGATCGCAACAATGCAACAGAACACTGCAGAGCGGTGCACAGGTATCGAGACGACCGTGAACATTATACAAACTCGAGTCAACAATAATTATGAGCGGATCGAAGAAATCCAACACTGAGAAATTCCAAGAATGCAGGAAGAAATTGAAAATATCGGGAACCGACCAGCAGTAGAGCCGCAATTCCAACACGCCGACAATCGGGAAGCGATGAATTTTAGGGCGTATAAACGAAACCCTATGGAATTTCTCGCCCGAGTAGATGAGATCTTGAGCAGGAACCGGGAGACCAGATGGCCGATCATAAGAGGACAAATTGACGAATACTTCAAAGAAGTGAATGACAATTGGTGGACGGCAACACGGCACGATATTCAGAGTTACGCCGAGTTCAAGGAGTTGTTCAAATCAAAGTATTGGTCCGAAAGTACCCAGAATATCGTACGGGACAATATATGCTACGGTAGGTACGAAGCAAGCAGAGGATCGACCCTGACGGCCTACTTTCTCGGAAAGGTTTGTCTAGCGAGAAACTTGGAACCGCGAATCCCCGAAGAAAGCCTTGTAACCAAATTAGCATTCCATTATGAAGGAGGTATCGCAAGGGCCAGACTTAGCGGACAGGTAAAGATGATACAAGCGATGGCAGCATTACTTGAAGGTTACGAACATGAGGGATGCTACCGTAGAAGCCGTCAAGGGAACAACCAGTATAAAGACTCAGTAAACCAGGCTAATAATAATAATAATAATCGTGGGAATTACCAGCCTAACTTCAGTAACCGGAACGACAACAGAGGAAAATTTTTTCTGCCAAACCCAAGCAATAACAACAACAGTAATATAAACAACAATAACAACCGACCAAGCGGCACCAATAACTTCAATAAACCGGCAAATGGCCCAAACTATCCGCCGGACAGGGCGAATAACCAAGGTTATAACAATAATCATAAGCAGAACCTGAACAATAATTACAGTCAACAAAATCGACCGTATCACAGAGTCAACTATGTGCATGCTGGAAACAATGGAGGGGGAAGACGTCCATACATGAGACATTCAAACGCATACAGTAGCCCACAAAGGAGTCACAGCTACGATGACAGGCGTAACCGCAGAAACGACACCAGGAGGAGTCGCAGTCAAGAGGTCTATCGACAGCCCAGTTATGAAGAGGATTGCCCTCAGCCCGGGAATAGACCCCAAGAAAACGAATGAAGGAGTTCACAAGACCAACGGCAGGTAGAAGCCGAACCATTTTTAAACTAAAAGCGGCAGTGAGAACACGGAATGGACCTTCACTGAACCGAACTATTGGGTACAATAAATTGGTAAATAACAACATAACAACGAATACCATTACAATTATTAAAACGAACTTTCTGAAGAATATACGAGAGGAATTGTTAGAAGAGGATAGCCACAAGACGGAACAGAACAACACCGAAATTGCCTATATAATCACCGAAATTAATGGAGTGTACTTCAAAGTGATGATAGACATCGGTGCGAATGTATCAATAATCGACAATATAGAGCTGAGTAAAATACAGGAAAAGAGTAACAAACTAATACCTACACTACCTGTAAATAATATAGTGTTGATCGGAGCAACAGGGCGTCAGAACAAGACCGTCTACAGACAGGTCATGTTAGAATTAAACAGTAACGGCAAGACCATAACTATGGAATTTTTGGTAGCACATGGACTACCCTTCACCATGTTAATTGGCTGCGATATGCTAAGAAAATATTCAGCAATAATAGATATGAGCAGAGCCAAAGTAACTCTAGACTCGAATTATATAAACTGGACGGCGAAGCTAATTGAAAGCGACAGTGCCCCTTCGGACCGAGCCATTTACAATATCAGAGAAGTAAAAAACCATAGATGGCATACGCCGAGTGACAGTGTGTTTTATGAAAATGATGACGACCTATTGTGGAGAGAGAAACTCCAAGAGATAAGTACTTTTAAACAAGAAAAGACGAATCCCCAAATCACCGACACACAAGTAGAGACGTTGATAGGCATCTACAACGATTACCGAAATGTATTCTCCGACTCGCCGGGCAAAGTAAAAAATTACCAATGCAAAATAAGATTTAAGGAGCCGGTGAACTTCAACCGAAAATCTTACTCCATCGCCTATTCTCTGAAAGAAGCAGTACGAGATGAAATAAACCATTTGTTGAGAGAGGACATAATCGAACCCAGTCAGTCTCCATATACCAGCCCAATTCTAGCAGTTCCAAAGAAGAACGGAAAAATGCGAATTTGTTTGGACGCACGAGAGATAAATAAAACCATCATTAACGACCGTACATCCCTGGGGGAGATAGAAGAAATTCTTAAAAAATTCCATGGTACCCGATTTATAAGTACTTGGGATACAGTTTGGCAGGTGGAATTACACCCGAACAGCCGCCAATACATGACATTCAGATTCGAGGGTCGCAACTACCACTTCAAAAGGCTACCATTCGGACTGGTCAATTCCGTAGCAGTGTTCGTGAAGTGCATGGACAAAGTGTTGGGACAAGAAGCACTTCATTTCACAACCATTTACATGGATGATTTACTTATAACATCAGCGAACTGGGAAGAGCATTGCCAGAGAATAAAACGTGTTGCAGAAACTGTCTGAAAACAATATCACATTGAAGCTGGAAAAATCGAAATTCATAGCGGACGAAGTGCAGTTCCTAGGTTTCAACCTATCTGAAGATGGAATTACACCAGCTAAGGACAAGATCAAAGCGGTTCAGAAATTCCCCACACCGAAGAACAAGAAACAACTGCAATCGTTCTTAGGAATTTGCAATTATTACCGGAAATTTAAGGAGAATTATTCCGAACTGACGTCACGATTTGCACACCAGTTATCATCAAAGAACAAATGGACATGGGGGCCAGACCAAGATGCAACACTGCTATTAATAAAAACTAAATTTCTTAAAACCATCGTGTTACATAATCCGCATTTTACAAAACCTTTCTACATGAATTGCGACGCTAGCAACGTCAGCCTAGGGTCCGTACTATATCAGGAGGACGATGAAGAGAATCATTTAGTGATCAGCTTCGCTAGCCGGATACTTAATAGTTGCGAGCGCAATTACAATGTAACAGAAAAAGAGTTACTGAGCGTCGTATTTGCCTGCAACAAATATCGAACATACATTCTAGGATACCCTATAACGGTTCGGACGGAACACAAGTCGATCTCTTTCTTGAAGAATTGTAAACTAAATCATGGCAGACTAACGAGATGGAGTCTATTACTGCAAGAATATAAAATAAGTTGGGAATACATCCCAGGAAAAAAGAATATTGCAGCAGACACACTATCCCGGATTAACATAGAGGATCGGAAGTTCGAAGGAGAGAAGGAGACAGTAATCAAGTTATATAACATCATTAAGAGCAGGTCTGACATAGATAACATAATACAGAAGATTGGCCAGCACCAAAAACAAGACGGTAAAACAATTAAAATCCTACAATGACTAACGGAACAAGATGAACATATTACATCTTTTTATTGCGTACATCAAGACATACTCTTCATAAGAACTAAATGCGGGTACAACACCTGGAAAATAGTGATACCTAGATCCATAGAGAAAGAATTGATTCTCGACTATCACATACGATACGGACACATGGGAGCAGTGAAAGTTGTCAAAGCACTCGAAGAACACAGATACATAAAAGACACGAACAGACGAGTTAGAAACAGTATAAGAAATTTTCACATCTGCCAACTTGTTAAACACAACAATGACAGAAAGGAAGGTATGATGATACCAATCACGTCATCATCCAAACTAGAAAAAGTCTTCATAGACATACAGTAGAGTCCCGGTTATCCGCCATAAACGGGCTGGCGGAAGGGCGGATAAGCTGGAATGGCGGATAATAGGGAGAGTTAAATAAAACACAAATTTATCATAAAATTATGTTGTAATTTTGTAAATTACAACAAATCAATAGAGAAAACAATACAGTACTGTACAATTATATTACAAAATTATAGTAAAACATTTTAGAGAACAAGCAACAATATGAAAGTTATACACTTACAAAAAAAGAGAAAACAATTACGCCTACTTTAGTACTTCACGCTTCAAGTTTAAGAATTCAGTAAATTTTAACAAGAAAAATTTTCTAAAAATAAATATAGAATCAGACTAGTGTGTACGTAATAAAATTGACTTACACTGTCAGAAATGTTGGAAGTGAGAGTTCAGTTCATGATGAGTGAAAAAAATTAGTGATCTTCGACTGCCTCCCTGATGATTCCTGCTTCTTTGCTGCTAAGTCTCGCCATCTTTGGAGCATCATTATGTCGACAACCTTGGCTTCCTCTTGCTGCTCAACGTACTGAATGGCTGGTTCAAGAGCTTTAACCCCTTCTTTGTGTGTGATCTTTTGGGGCTCAACAGTTTCAGAGTCTTGATCTTCAACAACATCATTACTATTAACAAGTGTTATAATTTCTTCGTCAGTTATTTCATATTGGTCGTCTCCTGAAAGCCAATTCCTTATTTCATCCAACGATGCATCCTCACATCCAGGGATACGTTGCACCAAGGGCAAAATACTTTCATAAAGTTCATCCAGCATGCTTTCAGCCATATTTTCGTCCTCGCCCAACAGCTTATGCCAAGACTTCGCAATTGTTTGTGCCCCGACGTCGGCCCAGGCCCTTGCGACCCAATAAGCGACATCCTTCAAATTTATACTTTTCAACTTCTTAATCAAGTTTTGCCCATCTTCAATTTCTTGTATGACTGTTGACAGAAGCTTTCTTCGATAGTTTCGTTTAAGTGTTTCCAAAACACCCTGGTCCATAGGCTGACAAATGGCAGTCACATTTGGTGGCAAAAACATAGCCTTTATGTCCCCATCTCTAAGTTCGTCTGGATCAGGGTGAGTTGGGGCATTGTCTAGCAGCAAAACTGCTTTTCTGGGTAGGTTGTTGTCTTTTAAAAACTTCTCTGTAGAAGGAACAAACTCTTTAAAAACCCATTCCTTAAAAATTTCACTAGTCATCCATGCACTTTTTTGATTGAAATATTTTACTGGAAGAGCATGTTTTGAAATGGTTTTAAAAGCCCTAGGGTTTTTGGACTTTCCAATCATTGCCAGGTCCATTTTATGGTTTGCTGTGCCATTACTGCATGCTAAAATAGTCACTCTCTCTTTACTATGTTTATAGCCAGGGATGCAGCTTCAGTTCTAGCTGCAAGGCTCTTACTCGGTAACATTTTGAAATTAAGGCCTGTTTCATCACAATTAAATACTTAATCTCCTGTTAAGCTTTCAGTTTCAACAAAGTCTTGAAATTTTTTCTTAAACTGCTCTATTTCTTGAAAGTTTGATGACAGTTTCTCACCGCAAATATTCAACTGACGGATTCCATAACGCTTCTTCCATCTATCAAGCCAGCCAACGCTTGCTGTAAAATCTGCATCACCTTCGTTAAATTCTTTTTGAAACTGCAACGCCTTTTCTTTTAAGATAGGTCCCAAAATAGGCACCCCTTTCTCCCTGAACTGTGTAAACCAAATGTACAACGCTTCGCTAACTTTTTCATAATCACTATTTTTCATAGTTTTTCTATCTTTAAAAGCAGTCTCAGTAACTCGTGAGGAAACATCTTTTTTCTAATTCTAATCGTCTCTTCTTCCAATCTCCAACTGTGCGATGACCGACGCCGTAGTGGTCACCACCTTCTGCAGCGTTTCCCCTTTATCCAGTCTTTAATGCCTCAAGCTTGTCTTTTATTGATAAAACAATTTTCTTCCTTTTCGTAGTCATAATCGTAACACTATTAACAAGACTACACTACGACACTTTCACCAAAACTGCACTAGTCACTCACGGACACACCGCGTAAAAATAGCCTCACTGCTCACTACAGCACACAACAAGAAACTGCAGTCTACTAAGCGATGAGCATGTGAGCGATAGCGTTGGATGTTGGGGGTGGGGTGGGGTGAATGACACATGAGTCACAGCTAGGCTACAATAGGCGATGGGCAGTAGGCCAAATTCCTGCGGTACAGTCAGGAGCAATCACAAAGAGAGCACGTACACTCATGCCCGCAAACTATTGGCACACTATTTTCGTTGCAGTAATTAAAGAAAATATTTTTTACGGTTACGTTTTTTTACGCCGCATGGGCGGCGGATAACACGGAATCGGGGGATAACCGAGACTCTACTGTATGTGGTCCATTTCCACGAAGCGGAGGTAGACACCAATATAAATTCCTGATCATAATATTTGATCAGTACACCAAGTTTACCAAATTATATGCAATCAACCGTGCAACAACACAAAAAATATTGGAAATAATTTTACAACACCATCTACCCGAAATAGGAAGACCAAAGTCAATAATCAGCGACCACGGGACACAGTTTAGAGGAAAAAGGTGGAAGGAAACGCTGATGAACCATGGTATCACATCATACAAAACGTCTGTGTATCATCCAAGCAGCAACCCAGCTGAGAGAGTGTTAAGGGAAGTGGGAAGAATACTCCGAACCTACTGTCACAACCAGCAGAGAAGATGGTGAGAATACCTGTCAAATGCAGAAGAGTATATAAACCTATCACACCACCAAGCAATTGATACCACTCCATACACAGCAATGTTTGAAAAACCTCCACTAAGGGAGATAGCAGAAATTATCAATTTTCCTCAAGGTGAAGAATATAAGGTTGATGAAGTGAAGTTTTACAATAAGGTACTAGAACGAACAGAGAAGAGGAGAAGGAAGTATCAGGAACATCAACCCAAGCCCATAGAGTACAATGTAGGCGACCAAGTGTTACTAAAAAATAGAGAACTTCCGAGTACGATAGAGGGGATAGCAAAGACATTGTTATTGCTATACACAGGACCCTATACTATCACGAAGAAGGATGGTAATAATACCTATGAACTCATGGAAACCCAAACCCAGAGAAAGAAAGGAACATACAACCAATCATCAATGAAGAAATATTATCCAGAATAATTGTTGAAATCTAACATTTGAAGGAGTAGAGAAGAAAAAAACCTAAGAGAGTATTATATAAGAGAAGGCTACAATAAGAAATGAAATGGATCAAGAAGAAGAATGATAATATAACAAATCAATAAAGATGAGACAAACGACTATCGAGTAAACTTAATACAAGACACAGATACTTTAATAATGATTTCAACCAAAATAATAAGAAAATCATCCAGAATAAATATAAAAAATCAGACATTTGAAGGAGCAGAGGAGAAAAACACCGAAGAGAGTATTATATAAGAGAAGGCTATAAGAAAAGGAATGGATCAAGAAGAAAAATGATAATATAACAAATCAATAAAGATGAGAAAAACGACTATTGAGTAAACTTAATACAAGACACAGATAATTTAACAATAATTTCAACCACTGAAGAGATACTATTCAGAACCAACACCAATGTTATGAGGAAAAATACTCAAATAATGAAGAACAAGTAGTTACCAAAACTTGAAGGCATAATAATTAAGACCAGACATGAAATATGAAATCATAAAATAAAGTGAAAAAGAAAGAAGATATCAAATCTGAGAAGCAACTGTGTGAGTAACCCCTTAATATTTTTTATTAGTCACACAACGACTACTTTAAGTTTGTATGTTTGTTTGTAGAGATAAGCTCCAACAACAATTTACCTGAGCAGACGGTACGTCCCTCTGGTCTCAGAAGATGCAGGATGGACAGCAGAGCATGGAAGCCAAAAGTGCCTCTCTGACCTGTACCAACTACCACATTAGGGAAATGATAGGGAACTAAATACTACAGGGAATAAACCACCAAGCAAGAAGATAGTAGATCAGATCAAAGATAACAATGTATACAAATATGAATGAAAGAAACAAGATGTGGAAGACGGAAGCTCAAATAAATAAGAAACAATATAACAGATAATTTCTCAAATCCCATAAAGGAATTAATCCAAATGATCTATTTTCGAGGGGCAACAATATGTAACAAGACATATGAAAGACCAATATTTCAGTAACCAAAATATTAACACGTCATAATAATTGAGTCAACGAGACACACCAAGTGTTTAATCCAAAATGCAAAGAATGAAACTACATGAGCAACTCTTCGTCACAACACAAGAGTTAATGAAAAGTAATGGTAAATAACAATAACAATTACATACAAGAAGATACAACAAATAGTGAGAATACCACAGGAACCAATAACCCAATAGTTTCGGTCAGTAAGGAACCAATGAAAACAAGGAAGAAACATACTACGAGAAAGACACCTAACAACCATGGCATAAAATATAGATTCCAAGAGCCAGTCAACTATAGATTAACATCTTACCCGTATAGATAATAACTGAAGAACTTACAGATTGAAAAGATAGACAATAACTGACTAACTTAGATGACCCATATACAACTAATAATATTGTAAATGAGTAGGACATCCTATATTAGACAAAGAGTGGAAGTGACAATAATGTTAACATAAAAGAAGCTGTAAATAAAAGCATAATGACATGTTATGCACAGCATCAATGTAATGTAAGGAAGAATTAGAATTGTCTCATAATTATAATAATTGTTAGTCAAGTAATCAAAAAATCATGTAAGGTAGAAAAAGGAAATAAATAATGAATTACCAGTTGTCATTAATAACATTAGACTTGAATAAACAAGGTTAAAAGATGTAAATTTGTATCAACTCAATACACCCATTGTTGCTACAAATAATAAAACCACATAACCTAAATACAGGTACTTTCCACCTAACTTCATATTTAATAGTAGGTAAAACATATCTAAACTAAAATATTTTGTACCCCAAATCAAGTAGAAGTAATAAGGTTTCTACCAATACCAATATAACATACCAAGAGTAATTTTTATATAAGAATTTAAGTAAAGAGAGTCAACAAAACCAGCCAAAATGAGATTCACTATGTGAAACATAAACAAAACCACATTGTAATGGTAAATAGGAATAACAGAAGGATACCTATGTAATAAGTAAGATGTAATATCACTATTATAATAGCATAAGAGAATTATAAGCAAGGACATAATGTGTAATAAGAATAATTAAGCACACCTGTCATGTGACACCAGGTGTAATTACTATTATCCAATGCTATACGCTAAGGAACAGACTAGTGTGTTAAAAACACAAGACTAACTATCAATATACTACTACTAGTAAACTATCCAAACTAAATAATAGTCTGAAAAGACAATACCTTCCCAAATAAGAGTTAAATGAAAGGTACACTTGATAGTGCCATAGAGGAGTCATATTAATGACAAAAATACCAAGGAATAATAATATATTCCAGACAAACAAATACTAACAGTAGCTGTAACAACTCAATGTTTACAACTGGGGTAATACAGAAGTTACCCAGATACCTTTCATAATAAGTAATTTGTAAATACAATTGATGGACTCATAGGCTAAGTCAATGATAGCATAAGCACTATATTTTGTCATTAGATATAAGTAACAAATAAGTGAGAAGTGTGGGAGGACTGGGAAGGCATGCCCACAAGGAAGAATGATTGCCATTAAATAGTTTTAATTTAAGGATAAATACAATTAATAGTGAATAGTGTAATGTGATAATCTCAAACATTAACTCCCTTAATAATGAACAGAAGCACACCACGAGTGGACTCAAAATAAAGAGCCAAGTGTTACCAATACAGTGATAAGCTTAGATTTTAAATCTATGCCATAATAAGAAAGTTATTGCAATTATAAGATATTTGTGTCAAATCGAGCAAATGCTTATAATCTCAAACCCAGCCACCCCACGCTAATAACAACAATTAAAATATTGCGCGGAGGGGGTATGTGCATCAAATTAAAGATCGTCAACCAATCAAATCCAAGAAATTAGCCAAATTTACAACAATCACAAGACGGAACGGCAGATTGAGATGCCATTTCGAGACACTTTTTAATCAAATTCAGAGGAAGGCAGACGGCTACTCGACACCGCTAGGAAACAGCTGTTTACACAATTTGTGCGTGTCACCGTTGTCAACAAAGCAACATAACCTAAATTTGTGCCAACATAACTACACTAGTATTGAAGATGTTTTAAGTGTAACAGTGCGTAAATAAGGATTGCTAAGTGTATAATCCAAAGCAATTCCGGGATTTAATTTAAAAAAAGGGAGTACAGTGATTTTCTCAAAATTAATTAATAATTTGAAAAGATGATATAATCGAACCACATTCTAATAATGTGTGTAAATAAAATATGTAGATTAAGGTGCATTATTAATATTATTCAACCAAGAGTACTAATGACAATCCTCAACTTAATTTGAATATTCTATTTTTAAGAATTTTGCAAACAATTAATCATTTATTATGTATAACTACTGAGTGTTATATAACCACACCTGATTAAAGTTGTTGTTTACTAAACATAGATCAAACCAACAAGCATTCACAAGGGATTGAGAATTGTCAACTGTATGAAACAATTAACGAAAGTTAATGAAAAATGCAATGCTATTTATGTTTAGTAATTTAGGAAGAGTCTACTACTATTACTATTTAACTGTTTATGTCTATTATGAATAAGAAACTAAGGTTGTCAAGCTATATAAATACTTACAACTATACAATTACCTTTTTGTAGAGTCAAATGATGATTCAGATGGTCCATTCAACAACACTGTTTCAAAATATTATTTTGTTGTTCACATTTTAAATGTTTTATCAAGAGTTATTTTAACATTAAAAAACGTTCTTTAAATCATTTATTGTCGATTGACTAATAATTTTGTTAACCTAAAATGTCCAAAGCAGGCATGGTTATAATTTTGAAATGTTAACTATTAAGAGATGATTTAGTTGTAATCGTCTTCAAACTGCCTAATAACGGTAGAATAAGAGTTCTAGTAAGCAATTTGGTATTCTGCAAGCTAAAAGAACCCGCATATGAATTAACTTATTTTAACCAAAAAGCATTTTAATCATACACTGATCTTGTAAATCAGTTTTACCACCGTGAGACAAATTTTATAAAACAAACAACTAATGTTATTTTAATTTGAATTAAAATAGTTAATGATACTTTAGATCATTAAAAAGGAGTGTTAAACAGAATAAATTATCATTTTATACAAGCAAACGGAGTCAGTTAGTTCATTTAAATAGACTAGGTTTTCAGAATAGGTGAACGACTCTGATTGGATAGCCCGACACGCCGCGGCGAATTTGAATACGGTAAGTCAATCTACAGATTAGATTGCTACATCGACCCTGCAAGATCGACAAGGCTCACCACAAGTAAGTGATCATTCTTACCAAATATTTATGCTTTCAGCGAGGAATCTACATCACCATTTCGCCTAGTCGACGGAAGAATAACGACTTAAAATAAATTAACTGAAGTTGAAAGACGTCGATAACTAACTTCCAGTGCATTCATTGGATTTATTTACATTGGATTCAATGATAGATTGAATTGAATTAAATAAATCAATAAAAATAATAAACTAAACTAAAAGTTATTGAAATTTAAAACAAAATAATCGGTCCTTAACACCCCGTAAACAGTTAAGTTACAAATTGATGCCAATAAAGTGTGGCTTTTTAAGACGGGACGAAAAAGTTTAGTTACAAAGTGGCGCACAACGTAAGAGGCTTAAATTAGGTCACAACTAATAATAAATAAAACACAATAAACTCAGTCTTACCTAATTTCGAGCAAGCAGCTGCAGTACCAGAAGAATAGAACATGTACCAGAAGAGATTGACATCCAAGAAACGCGCAGTGGACGCGGAACCAAAAATGAACATGGACGAAAAGGAGGCGACGCTGGTTGTAGACATCGAAGCGAGATTACCTCCCATGGAACCCGAGAAACATTCAAACGCATACAGTAGCCCACAAAGGAGTCATAGCTACGATGACAGGCGTAACCCCAGAAACGATACCAGGAGGAGTCGCAGTCAAGAGGACTATCGACGGCCCAGGTATGAAGATGATCGCCCTCAGCCCGGGAACAGACCCCAAGAAAACGAACAAAGGAGTTCACAAGACCAATGGCAGGTAGAAGCCGAATCATCTTTAAACTAAAAGCGGCAGTGAGAACACAGAATGGACCTTCACTGAACCGAACTATTGGGTAATTTACAATAAATTGGTAAATAACAACATAACAACGAATACCATTACAATTATGAAAACGAACTTTCTGAAGAACATACGAGAGGAATTGTTAGAAGAGGGTAGCCACAAGACGGAACACAACAACACCGAAATTGCCTATATAATCACCGAAATTAATGGAGTGTACGTCAAAGTGATGATAGACACCGGTGCGAATGTATCATTAATCGACAATATAGAGCTGAGTAAAATACAGGAAAAGAGTAACAAACTAATACCTACACTAACTGTAAATAATATAGTGTTGATCGGAGCAACATGACGTCAGAACAAGACCGTCCGCAGACATGTCATGTTAGAATTAAACAGTAACGACAAGACCATAACTATGGAATTTTTGGTAGCACATGGACTACCCTTCACCATGTTAATTGGCTGCGATATGCTAAGAAAATATTCAGCAATAATAGATATGAGCAGAGCCAAAGTAACTCTAGACTCGAATTGTATAAACTGGACGGCGAAGCTAATTGAAAGCGAAAGTGCCCCTTCGGACCGAGGGGGACTCCTGTATCAACCTTGGAGATGAATCAGCCATGCGAAGTTCATCTCAAAAGTACAACAGTAGAAATAGTTAAACAAAAACATGGTATGACATTAGATGATGGGCAGTTTGAAGTGTGCGAAATAGCTAAAGCTGTAGGCATTTCAATAAAAATGAATAGTGTTTATTTTGGACGGAGAATTGCACATGAAAAGTTCTTAGTACACTACAAGGTGTGAGCATGCTTGATCAAAGATACAAAAATACAGTCGTATGAAAGTCAATTAACAGTGTTTCAGTGTTTGGAGCATTTTAAGAATAATAAAACTGATTTTATATGATAATTTATAACTATAAATGATATATGGATTCTCAGTTACACATCAGAATCAAAACAACTGTCACAAATAGCAGCTAGTTGTTTAGTGTCAAAAAAGACAAAGTTGGTTCAGCCAGCAGGAAAGATCTTTTGGGATAGAAAAGGGTTTTTATTTATTGCTTATTTTGAAAAGGGTAAAACAGTAATTAGAGAGTACTATTCTAAATTTTTAAACTGATTAGATAAAAAGATTCATAAAAAATGATGAAGAGGAAAATCATTTTTCATCAAGGTCACGCGCCTAACCACAAAACTGTTTTGGCAATGGAAAAATTAAGGGAGTTAAATTACAAGTTACTGGAAAATCTACCCTATTCGCCAGATTTGGTTCCCTCCAATTACCATCTCCTCCCAAAACTCACACTTTCTTGGTGGTCAACTTTTTTCATCGACTCAAGAATTGACTGCAGCTGTAGAGAGGTATTTTGCAGGCCTTACAAAATATTGCTTCAGGGATGAGATAGTGGTGTGGGAAATGTAGAATAAATGTATTGGTCTTAAGCAAGATTATGTTGAAAAATAAAAATTTTGAAATTACAGAGTTTCTGTTTAATTGTTAGGTGCAGATCTTTACAGACCAACCTCGTAATATTGCTAACTTATACACTGGTAAAAAGAAAAACTGAATATATAAATTACTTAAATGTTTAACAGTTCAGAGTTCTCCTTTAAAAATCTGTACTTTTTGTATGATTTATGTCTGAACCATACATGACTTCCATGTTCTAATATATATATATTGTAGCGTGACAGAAAATCCACTACTTATTAATTCATATAAGATAATAAACAATAATTACATTACATATACTAATATAATATCGAATGAAATTTAATGAATTCAAAGGAATAAACCACAATAAAATAAAAATCCTCATTGCATTATATAAAAACCACTGTTAAAAATCAAAGAAATAATTAAAAGCAACTCATATTATAAAATCAGGAAGTTAGGAGCAGTAAACCAACTAGATACCACCAAATCAAGAAGAAAGAATCAGTTTAAGAGTGGTGAAACAACAAAATACCCCAAACACAAGAAGAAGGAAGAGTAGAGTTTATTATCAGGAAGTAAACAATACCCTGAACCCTTTAACGAAGAGCAAAGTCAGTATCAGAAAATAAATTAGATACTCCAAACCAAACATCAGTCGAGATAACATGAAGTACCTTGGTTTACCCAAGAAGAATGAAGACCAGAAGAGTGAAGACAAGAAGAAGAAAGACAAGAATGAAGACAAGAAAGAAGACAAGAAGAGAGGAAGAAATAGTATGGAAGAAACACCATTATAAAACCTATTATTAGCTACCATCAACCCCCAAACCCATAAAGACACTTAAAGAAAGTATAACATCCCAAAACCCTATTAAATTGTAATTATTAATAAGCCAAAAGTGTTGTATAGTATAATAAGATGTGAACCAACTAGAGTTATTGTGTGATAAAAAAATAAACAAGTCTTAACAGTCCATGATGACTAAAGGTCTGGTCTGAGATAATAAGACTCAGTATATCAGAACCACCAGTGAAAGTGAACTAGTGCAAGTGTTTTTGGAAATACAATAAACTTAAAGTTGTAGTGATACTATGACTTACCAATATGCTATATAACAACTTTTATATTCAATAATACACATCATCATAAAATAATAAAATGGAAGATTTCCAATATTTTATTATTTTAATGTCACTTTGTTATTACAAGACATTTGTAAAAATGATAATAACTAAAGTATGGGTGGACATGTTTACTCAATAAGGGGATAATAAATAATAATTGTTATGCCAGAAAGGACTGGAATTAATTTAAATGTTCATAGGTTTAAAATGTTTAAAATGGCTATTTGTTCACAGCCATAAAATCCATATATTTGTAAGAGTTCCTAGTTAATAAGATTTATATGTGTTTAGAATAAATTATGTTTGTTAAATAACAGCTTAAATACCATTTAAAATGTTTCAGTAGGTATGCTGTGTTAATTAAAAAAGGAGTTAAATGTATATTTTTAAACAATGTCAGCAATATGTCCAATTGTACAGAATGCTAAGTAATGTTCATTATTATTTTTATATAACAGTAGTATTAATTAGATACTACACATAACAATAAGTTTATAAACCATTTTATTTTTATGTCATAATAACTGTTTAAAGTCAGAGGAGGAGTAGGATTAAATTTATTTGAGAAAGCCAGAAATGTAAAATTCCCAACTCTAGGCCATTTAATGAATTCACAAAAACCATATAAACCAGTTAATTCACTTATAAATCCTGTAAACTAGCAAGATTTAGGTAAGGTAAATCAGTTAACAACTACTGTGAATGAACCTAGGAGTTAAAATGATAATATGGAAATATACCTTAAAATATTGTAAATTTTTGAAACATATAAATTAATTATTTTTAAAGAGGAGTGTTAAATTCAGAGATTAACACAAAAAACCAGTTCAAAGGTTCAATTTATATGTAATTAAGGAAAGGAAGAGAATTATGACTAATTGAAATTTATTATAATGGTATTAATAACAATTAAAATGGCAGAAAATTTGTATGAAGGCGGAAACCAGTTTTTGAGCCTAGATTTCCAAAAAGAAAGAAATTTGGTAATTTCCACAAAAATGTCAACAGATATGGACTATAATATATCAATTTAAAAAGAATGGGATAATTAAACCAATGATAAGGTTCATAATTCATGAAAGTGATGAATAAACTAAATAATTTCCATATATAATGTATTATTGTATCATGTATATGGGAAATCGAAATATTTTAACAATACTTTTTCAAAGATTAACTGGGCCAGATTTTGACTAACGTGATGGAAGTTAGTTAGTTCTTTGTTAATGATCAAGCTGAGCAGTTTATGTGATATTACGTTCCTTGAAACCGAGAAAAATGGTGTACTAAGGTTACCCAATAAAATCAGTGAAGCGAGAGTTACATAAATTAAACACTTTTCCAACTAAAACTACAGAAAACTTTAACCACAATAGTGAAAACAACATCAACACTACACAATACCAGTGCATAAAAACAGTAACACGACATATTTGTGACAATTCCATCTACAACAGTATAACCGTGTTTTTGCATAGCGAACAAAGAGAAGTGAACACCAAAAACATATAACATAATTAACACCAGTGATCCCTAAACACTATTCCAGAATACACCAAACAACATATTAGACCAGTTACACCAGTTCGGGGACATTTAAAACATATATGAACGTAATTTTGATGTGAGCTTTTAACACGACGACATTGCAAGTAACCTCGTCATCTTTTCGAGCGGCCATTTTGGACAGGCTCACCAGTGCCAACTACATTGAGTGACTTCAGCGCTTGCCGTATTGGTTTGACAAATCAACAATATTACTTATTTTATAAAATTGATTCACCTTTTGTTAGATAATAGTTATTGAAAACACTTTATTTGTAAATGTTATACTTTCTCGTTTACCCTTCTCTGACTATTAATAATATAATCGCTCCAAGAACCTTTTTTAATACTTGTAATCATTTATAACCTGTATGAACAAATCGATTATTTCCTGAGACGGAGTCGACAATTGCTCACGATCGATTAAACATCGATCATTTCTTAATTTTGTTAATAAATCCATTTATTTCAATTGTTTGTATCTATAACTTATTTCACATGCTAATTTAAGGTTTATTAATTGCAATGAGACTTCCAGAAGAAGAAAATATTTTTTTTAAAGTGAGATATTGGACCAGCACGAAAAATCATAAATCGATTGCTGACCGGAGTTAATCTGATTAACTCTGGACTTTGTTAAGATCTTCAAGAAGTGCTAAATAATTAATAAATACATTATTAATTATTAAAATTTTTACCAAAACATTAAAACAGAATTATTTCTCAATTACAGACATCAATTAAAACATAAACAAAATTTTTTTTTAAATAAATTTTTTTTTCTTTATTATCTTTATTTGTAAAGACTGCATACAGGGTCTTGTTACAAATTGGCGCTCGCAACAGTGGGGCTTAAAAGAGTCACTACACTACCCACAGCGGAGCGAAACCTTACTAGCGTGGAGGTTTATTAAACGAACCTATTAGTTTAGAGTGTAACGGACGGTTACAATATTTAAAATTATTTACTTGAATTCGGTTTGATAATTTCTAAAAAAATATTCCCCAGCCTCAAACTATTTTCACTATTTATGGATATTTTTGTTATTACGGGGTAGTCGTTTAATATAATGTTATTTTCGAGTCACTCTATCTATAAAAATTAGGTACTTTAGTCTTATAATGAAACTTAACTACGCAGATAATCATCCTTCCTCCTCAACCGATCCCCACCGTTAATGGTATTTACACTTTCATAGAGTAATAGTTTTATCATATATAATTGCTAATGTATCTTATCTTTCAAAATTAAATACTTGTACTTTACTTTATATTTTCAAAGTAATTTTCAAAAAATCACCCCCACCCCTTCAACTACCCTCTCCATTAATAAATATATCATTTACCATTTTTTACTGGATTAACATGAATTTATTTTCAGGGCACTTATTTATCAAAATTAAGTACTTTAATCTTGTTAAAACACAAAAAAATGCAAGTAAAATACCCCTATTCCTTAACCAAACAACCCCATTTTTTATATTTACTCTTTTATTGAGTAATAGTTTCATTATATGTAATTACAAAGTATCTTATCATTAAAAATGAAGTACTTATTAAACATCAAAAAGGTAGTTTTCAAAAAATTGCCTCCTCCCCCTTCAACTACCATTTTCGTTTATAGATATTTCATATACCTTTCTACAGTGGATTATTATGACCTTCTTTTCAGGATATTTTATTTATCAAAATTAAGTACTTTACTCTTGTTAAAATGTAATAGATTGCAGGTAAACTACCCCTCCCCTTGACTGATCTTCACCAAAATCAATAGGCACTGAGTCCTCTACAACGTGGGCACATATGCAAAAAATTAGTTGATTCTGTGTAAATTTACGGCAGTTATCGTTCGCCATAGAAAAAATTCTACACAGACACTTTTTGAAAAATGGCTTTCTTCGTGTTTTGAGGAGAGTACAATCAGAATCAGCCCTCATCTCGAACACGATTTTTTTCATGACCACCATTCTTTCATTTCCTTATGGAACATGGGAGTAAAAAAGAAGATCAAGGTAACATAGAACTATATGTACTCCCGAAAACATTGCACGCACAAGAGCTGATGCTATACAGTTTGATGTGGCTCGTCGAATACCAGTGTTTGAAAAATTCTTCATGATGATTTAAACATGCATCCGTACAAAATTCAAATATTGTAAACCTTAAGTGATGGTGATACAGTAAACCGTGTGACTTTTTGCCGCCAGTTCTCGTATGTCATAAATAACAATGTAGACGTTATTGACAATACGCTAATGAGTAATGAAACGCATTTCCATCTGAGCGGATATGTAAATAAACAAACCTTTTGGTATTGAGAGCCAAATAATCATTGAGAAATGGGTCAAGAACCATTGCACACTACTAAACTTACTGTATGGGTGCAATAGCTTTCTTTGGAATAATCAGTCTTCACTTCTTTGAGGATGATAATGGGAATTCCATTACTGTCACATCAGAGCAATATGTCCAAATGATTAACTAATTTTTGTCTCCCCAAGTCACAGAAAAGTCTGAGATCACACCAAACAGTATGGGGAGCAACCAGCCATAGGGCTAGGTGATCAATGGATGCAGTTTAATGAGTCACCTTCTGGAGTGGCAACATTCCGTGGCCCGCGAGATTGCCAGCATGTCATTTATTCTACTGGGGATATTTTGAGAGTAAGGTGTACAATGATCCACCCCCACGAAACATTGATATACTCAAAGTTGGTGTAATTTCTGTTCGTGGAAAACGTAAAAACTCGACTTCAAAAGTGTGTGAGTTGAAATTTTTGTCACATTCGGGACGTAGTGTTCAATAACTTGCAGTTTCTGCATCTAGTTAAATGCTATTATGTCTTTCAGTTTAGTGTAAATGGTAATTTTACAATCCATAAATAAATAACGTATTACACATATAAAACTTATAATATTTACTTCATCAACTAATATTTTAATTTATAAAAAAATACCCCCTCCCCCTTGAACTGCCCTTTTCACTTATAGATATTTCATCTACCTATCTACAGTGGATTATTATGACCTTCTTTTCAGGATAATTTATTTATCAAAATTAAGCACTTTACTCTTGTTAAAACATAAAATGTTGCAGGTAAACTACCCCTTTCCCTTAACCGATCTTCATCAAAATCAATAGGCCTTGAGTCCACTACAATTGAGGGCTGGATGCAAAAAATTATTTGATTCTGTTTGAATTTGCAGCTGTTATTGTTTGCCATAGAAAAAAATTACCCTTGATTAAAAAAAATATCGGTATGGAGAACCATACATGACTTCCATGTTCTAAGATTTATATTTAAAATCATTTTTGAAATGAAATATTTCCATAGAAACTACTTCTTTCTACTTACTGCTTCAGCCTTAACCACAGTACTGTGGTCGCTAACGGTCGTTAACCACCTCATGTTATCGCACACAATTTTCACTGATGATGGAAGTCGATGGCACTGCCGAAATGTCTGGTTTTGCAGAAAACTTTGGTCTACAGCCAAACAGGACGGGAAGGAATTTTAACAACAAACTACTTCTTTGTTGCTGATAACATAGTACATATATAAAAAATTATCCCTCCCCTGTCAACTATAATTTTCATTTATAGAAAATTACCCCCACCCTGTTCAACTAGCCTCTTCACTTCTAGATATTTCATCTACGTTTCTATAGTGGATTATTAAGATTTTCTTATTAGGATACTTTATTTATCAAAATTAAGTACTTTACTCTTGTTACAACAAAAAATGTTTAGGGTAAACTACTCTTTTCCTCTAACCGATCTTCACCAAAATCAATAGGCCTTGAGTCCTCTACAACTCAGGCACATATTAAAAAAATTATTTGATTCTGTTTGAATTTATGGCAGTTATCGTTCTTCATGAAAAACGTTCTCTTGTTACAATATAAAATGTTGCAGGTAAAATACCCCTTTCCTTAACTGAACTTCAACAAAATTAACAGACCTTGAGTTATCTACAATTGAGGAAGGTATCCACTAAATTATTTGATTCTGTTTAAATGTGCGGCAGTTATCGTTCATCATAGAAACAATTACTCTTGTTAAAACATAAAATGTGGCAGGTAAACTATCCCTTTCCCTTAACCGATCTTCACCAAAATCAACGGCCTGTATGCAATTCACAATTGAGGAATGTATGCAAATAATCATTTGATTCTGTTTGAATTTGCGGCTGTTATCGTTTGCCATAGAAAATATCATTGTTAAAACATAAAACGTTGCAGGTAAACTACCCCTTTCCCTTAACCGATCTTCACCAAAAACAATAGGTCTTGAGAAACCTACAATTCTGGGCTGTGTGCAAAAGAGTAGTTGATTCTGTTTGAATTTGCGGCTGTTATCGTTTGGCATAGAAAAAAATTACCCTTGATTAAAAAAAACTGTTGCCGGTAAACTAGCCCTTTCCCTTAACCGATCTTCACCAAAAACAATAGGTCTTGAGTACTCTACAAATCAGGGCTGTATGCAAATAACTATTTGATTCTGTTTGAAATTGCGGCTGTTATCGTTTGCCATAGAAAATACCCTTTTAAAACAAAATGTTGCAGGTAAACTACCCCTTTCCCTTAACCGATCTTCACCAAAAACAATAAGTCCTGAGAACTCTACAAATCAGGGTTGCATGCAAAAAATTATTTGATTCTGTTTGAATTTGCGGCTGTTATCTCTTGCCATAGAAAGTACCCTTGTTAAAACATAAATCGTTGCTGGTAAACTACCCCTTTCCCTTAACCGATCTTCACCTAAAACAATAGGTCTTGAGAACTCTACAATTCAGGGGTGTATGCAAAACCTTATTTGATTCTGTTTGAATTTGCGGCTGTTATCGTTTGCCATAAGAAATAATTACCCTTGATTAAAAAAAAAATGCCGGTAAACTACCCCTTTCCCTTAACCGATCTTCACCAAAAACAATAGGTCTTGAGTACTCTACAAATCAGGGCTATATGCAAAAAATTATTTGATTCTGTTTGAATTTGCGGCTGTTATCGTTTGCCATAGAAAATACCCTTGTTAAAACAAAATGTTTCAGGTAAACTACCCCTTTCCCTTAACCGATCTTCACCAAAAACAATAAGTCCTGAGAACTCTACAAATCAGGGTTGCATGCAAAAAATTATTTGATTCTGTTTGAATATGCGGCTGTTATCTCTTGCCATAGAAAGTACCCTTGTTAAAACATAAAATATTGCTGGTAAACTACCCCTTTCCCTTAACCGATCTTCACCTAAAACAGTAGGTCTTGAGAACTCTACAATTCAGGGGTGTATGCAAAACCTTATTTGATTCTGTTTGAATTTGCGGCTGTTATCGTTTGCCATAAGAAATAATTACCCTTGATTAAAAAAAAAACGTTGCCGGTAAACTACCCCTTTCCCTTAACCGATCTTTATCAAAAACAACAGACCTTGAGTTCTCTACAACTCATGAAAGAGTGCAAATGATTCTCTTTGAATTTTCGGCAGTTATCGTTCGTCATAAAAAATTACCCTTTTTAAAACATAAAACGTTGCTGATAAACTACCCCTTTCCCTTAACCGATCTTCAACAAAATCAACAGACCTTGAGTTGTCTTTAGTTGAAAAGGTATGCAAAAACGTAGTTGATTCTGTTTGAATTTACGGCAGTTATCGTTCGTCATATAAACAATTACCCTTGTTAAAACATAAAATGCTGACAGTAAACTACCCCTTTCGCTTAACCGATCTTCACCAAAAACAATAGGTCTTGAGTACTCTACAAATCAGAGCTGCATGCAAAAAATTATTTGATTCTGTTTGAATTTGTGGCTGTTATCATTTTCCATAGAAAATACCCTTTTAAAACAAAACGCAGGTAAACTACCCCTTTCCCTTAACCGATCCTCACCAAAAACAATAGGTCCTGAGAACTCTACAAATCAGGGTTGCATGCAAAAAATTATTTGATTCTGTTTTGAATTTTCGGTTGTTATCTTTTGCCATAGAAAATACCCTTGTTAAAACATAAAACGTTGCTGGTAAACTACCCCTTTCCCTTAACCGATCTTCACCTAAAACAATAGGTCTTGACAACTCTACAATTCAGGGCTGTATGCAAAACATTATTTGATTCTGTTTGAATTTGCGGCTATTATCGTTTACCATAGAAAATACCCTTGTTAAAACATAAAACGTTGCTGGTAAACTACCCCTTTCCCTTAACCGATCTTCATCAAAATCAACAGACCTTGAGTTCTGTATAATTCAAAAATGTATGCAGAAGAGTAGTTGATTCTGTTTGAATTTGCGGCTATTATCGTTTACCATAGAAAAAATTTCCCTTGATAAAAAACTGTTGCAGGTAAACTACCCCTTTCCCTTAACCGATCTTCACCAAAAACAATAGGTCTTGAGTACTCTAGAAATCAGGGCTGCATGCAAAAACTTATTTGATTCTATTTGAATTTGCGTCTGTTATCGTTTGCCATAGGAAAAAATTCTACAGACACATAGACACACAGACAGACACACACACACACACACTTTTAGAAAAATGTTTTGAGTGTAGTACAATCAGAATCTGCAATAATCTCGAACACGATTTTTTTTGCCATCACCATACTTCCATTTCCTTAAGGAACATGGAAGTAAAAATTATCCATGTTAAAACATAAAATGTTGCTGATAAACTTCCGCTTTCCCTAAACTGATCTTCACCTAAAACAATAGGTCTTGATAACTCTACAATTCAGGGCTGTATGCAAAACATTATTTGATTCTGTTTGAATTTGTGGCTATTATCGTTTACCATAGAAAATACCCTTGTTAAAACATAAAACATTGCTGGTAAACTACCCCTTTCCCTTAACCGATCTTCAACAAAAACAATAGGTCTTGAGTACTCTATAAATCAGGGCTGTATGCAAAAAATTATTTGATTCTGTTTGAATTTGCGGCTGTTATCGTTTGTCATAGAAAAAAAATCTACAGACACACAGACAGACACACACGCACACACTTTTCAAAAAATGACTTTTTCCATGTTTTGAGTGTAGTACAATCAGAATCTGCAATAATCGCGAACACGATTTTCTTTGCCATCACCATACTTCCATTTCCTTAAGGAACATGGAAGTAAAAATTATCCATGTTAAAACATAAAATGTTGCTGGTAAACTACCCCTTTCCCTAAACCGATCTTCAACAAAAACAATAGGTCTTGAGAACTCTACAATTCAGGGCTATGTGCAAAACATTATTTAATTCTGTTTGAATTTGCGGCTGTTATCGTTTGCCATAGAAAAAAATCTACAGATAGACACACAGACACTTTTCGAAAAATGACTTTTTTCGTGTTCTGAGTGTAGTACAATCAGAATCTGCAATAATCTCGACCACGATTTTTTTTGCCATCACCATACTTCCATTTCCTTATGGAACATGGAAGTAAAATGACTTTTCTTCATGTTTTGATGGTAGTACAATCATAATCTGCCATTATTTCGAACACGATTTTTTTCGCCATGACCATACTTCCATTTCGTTATGGAACATGGAAGTAAAAACAACTGAATTTTTTTAAAGTCACTCATATCATTGACTGATCCTATATTTTAAGAATTATTTTTTACAAATGTTTAAAGGAATTACATCATAGTGGACAACGTAGTATGTTATATTTCCTAAAAACACAAATTACAGCACTTAATTCTTACTATTTGTATAATAGTAAAGCTTTTAGAAAATAAACAATTTAAAATTTTTCATTGTTGTAATTGTTAATAACAATAGTTGTTTATTTCTAAGCAATTGATAGAAATTAAATGAAATTATTTAGTTTAATTTAAACTGGCAACGATAACAGATGTAACCTGCCCGATGTCTCTGCAGATAAATTCAGCTTGTGGCTCTTTTATCCACTGTGAAATAGTCCAGGTAATGGAATTTTTGCTAGTCTGATTGTCACGATTAGGATACAGGCATCACACTCACACACACCCGTTTGGCACACATGTCCTGCTTTGCAGTCTGCGTGTTGGGAGTCCGTGCAAGCACACGCTTTGCATTGACTTCAACACGCACTCTGGTAAGCGCGTGCATGTGTTGCCCACGCGTACAGACTCACACCGCACCGCTGAGCTGACACATGTCCTGCAATGCAGTCTGCGTGTTGGGGGTTAGTGCAAGTGCGCGCCTTGCATTGACTCCAGCACACACTCTGGTGCATTGCGCGCATGTGCGCTCACAGTGTACACACATGCTTCATTGTTTTAATCGTGGCAATCATAGTAGTAAAATTTTGCAACTGGATTATGTTCGCAATGGGCAAATTCAGCCAGGGTTGAATTTATTGTAGAGACAAAATACAAAACATGTTACATGTTCTGGACTACGATTCGACAAAATAAATATATACATTTCTGGTGGATGAACACGTACACCATGTTGGACTTATAATAAATATATTAACAGAAACTACAAATTTGAGTTTTCTTGTTACTTCATTTAATGTATTTCTGTAATTAATATTTTCCATTAATGGCGGCGAACCAGTTTGAGTGGCATAGCAGGTGCACATCCAACCTTTTCCTTTCCGCAGTTGAGCCAATCAACATTTTTTGTTTGTTTTATAAGCACATGAATGTATAGAAGTTTCCTTTCTGTACTTACTTTAATACTGTCTTCCCACTTCAACCTGGGTATACATCTTCTCCTTTTACCTTCTGGTTTTGATTCCCATGATCTTGTAGGGTATCTTCAATTTTATATTCTACAGACGAGGCTAAACTGTCTCAACTGGGGGAGCTTTGTACCATATTAATGAGAGGGATCATCTTGAAGTTCCTGCGGATAGTGAGGCTTTGTATTATATCTGTTACTATTTTAAAAAATGTTTAATTTCATTCGTATACTAATACTGACTGTGTCTTGGTGGAGCCCCAATAACAATTTTTTCCACATTTATTCTGAAGAAACCTTTATGCCTTCCAGAATGAGTTTATCAAACACGCTATCCACCTTGACTGAATTTTCACTAAACAACTCCAAATCTTATCAAAAGGCGTATGTCAAAAAAACTACTATCGTTTGTACTTATCACAACAATTTGACTACTAAATCTGTAATCGTCTTCAAGTGTCAGGTAAACTAGTACATTAAATACAAACTTAAGCCTACTTGAGATTTGTTCACTAACAAGCGTGGACCGCAAAAAAAGAAAAAACTATCATCTTCTACAAAATTAAACATCTCATACAACTACAGAAAACTATAAAAAGAACCGTTGGATAGGACCAGGAAGCACCACCACACTGACGCAAATTTACACAACAAACAACCTTGCGGCAATGGTGGTGCTTCTCGGTTCTGTCCAGTGGGCTTAGAGGGCAAGTAGCGGTATGTAGGTAGGACTTATGTGTGGTAAATTCTAATGATGGTACTTGTCTGACCTAAGCCTGCTGATAATGTTCACATACCACCGGAAGTTAGGTTCAAAGATTGAACTCCAAATCTTTAAGTTTCCAATTTGAAAGTTATACTCTAGCTATTGTCCATTCTTTCTCATTCTAATGTCTGTTAACCTCTAGTAATATGGGAAATATATTAGGTCGTTCCCTGTCTTATCCCCTTCTGTATTTGATAATATGTACATTTTGATTTTACATGTTATTTTATTGTCTATGAAATAAGGTACAGTAAACTTATTTATATAATGAAAGGCAATTTAACATACATGTTTTCAGTGGTATCTAATTCACTTGTATGAATAGTGTACTGCTGTTAAAATACACCGCAGTATATAAGAGTAAAATAATATTTTTGAAAGAAGCCAAAAGGTGTAGATTTAATAGTATGGTGAACATATGTTAGAATTGTAAACAAAAAAACGGAGTTATTAGTCACGACCAACATAGAGGTAGACTCCAATATTATATAGAACAGCATTAAGAAATATGTTTTGACAGTTATTATATTAAGTTGGAAATAAACATTAAAATAAAATGAAAGATTAATAGAATAGTAATCTAAAATATACTAATTATATGGATAATGTAAAAAATAAAATAAATGTAATTAATAATAATTAATAAAATTATACATGTTTTAAGAGTCATATGATGGAAAGATGTGACGAATGTAGTTAGGTATCTAAATGGCAAATTGTAAATTGTTAGAATTGAATTGTATCAAAAATTTGAAAATTTGTTTAGTTTAATTTTATATGTAATACGATACACATCAAAAAGTCTATTTTTATATTGAATCACATAAACATCTAAGAGTGGTCTTGTAAAAGGGTTTAATTTTGTATTTAATAAAGGAAACCTTTAATGGAAGGGAGTTAACATTGATATTGAATCTAATACACATACAAGAGTATAAACGTGTAACATTGAAAGAATTATAAGTTTTATACAACTTAATAAACAAAAATATTTTAAGAAGTCTGAGGATATCATTTATAGAACGCTGAACTAAAAGAAGAAGCCTGTCCTGGAAAATAGTTTGAGTGTCAGTACAATAAAATTCGATATTCAGAAGAAGGATCAATTTAGTAATCATAGAAGAAAATATAATTCAACATTGAATCTAATAAGAAATCCCAGAGAAGGAACAAACCACGAAGCCTAACATTACCTTTAAGATGATAAACATCAGCGAGAATTGAACCCGTTGCAGTTGTGAAGAGCTCAGATTCAAACTAGTTACATTTATATGGTAGATATTCTTACCTTGTTATTTATTAAAAAATTTATACACTAACGTTATTTGGTACGGATTAAAGAAAAGAATAAATCATACACGGTATTAAATAATATAAATCAACTTAATAATTATTAACCCTGAGATAGAGTTTTATTTTTATGAGCAGATAGAAATACCATACAAATAATAAAATAACAGTACATTAAATGGCATCCACAATGTATGGCATATAGAAATAAAATATCTGCAAATAATTACAGTACAAATAATGGTGCCCACACGTGAAAGCAAAGATTTTCCTTAAGCCAGCACCAAATAACATAAATTAAATAATAGGTAATAGTGCCGAACTGAATTAATTATATTACAATAAAATAATTTTGTTAAATTTAATTAGAATAAAAATTTAGTTGTAATTAAATTAATTTAAATATTGTAACGTGGCTAACAAACCAGAGCAAAGATATGAATTAAGGAGCAATAGTGCTGAAGAGGAAGAAACTGAAATGGAACAACCACCTAAGGAAAATGAACCATTAACTATGAAGGCAATGATGGATGTAATGATGGCTAATTGTAACCAACAAAATGCTGAATCTAAACAGTACAAGGCTGAATTAAACAGTAAATTTGACCAACAAAATGCTGAATCTAAACAGTTCAAGGCTGAAATAAACAGTAAATTTGACCAACAAATGGCCAATTCTAACCAGTTAAATTCTAAATTTGACCAAATCAGGACTGAGGTTACTGATAACTCTACTCAGTCAAATGTTATTTCTAACCAGTTAAAGGCTATTTCTGAGCAGCAAAATACTCTCAGGACTGAGGTTACAGATAAATTGGATAAACAGAATACTGAATTAAAAGAGACCATTCAACTACAAATAAATGGTGTGAATGATAAATTAGACCAGCAGAAGGCTGAAGTTGAATTAATGTTGCAAACCTATGAGGAAAAGAACTACAGGCAATTAGCAGAAGTTAAATTGAATATAGAAACAATGGAAAACAGGTTAGACAGAATGGAAATGGGACAACAGTCACTGAAGGAAGAAGTGGAAGAGAACTTACGAGAAAATAAACAGGAAGTTGTGGAACAGATAACGAGAGAATTGACAAAACACAAACAGGAGGTAACCAGCAATATTCAATCCATGGGACACCAGTTGGACAACAACAATACAAAAATAGAGGATACAATGGTACAGTTAGTATTAAGGGTAAATGAGATAGAACAGAATGGTAATCAAACATGTGTTATCCGAGAAGATAAGAATACCAATCATGAGGTACCACATATGAAAGGATATATAAGAAATCCTATGGAATATTTAAATAGAATGCAGGAATATCTGCATAGTACCAAGGAAAATAGATGGGAGAGAATTAAGCTCATGTTAGATCAAGGGTTCCATGAAATGAAGGTTTATTGGTGGGATGCCGTGAGAAACACCCTGAATAGCTACCAGGAATTCATGGAAAGCTATAAGAATAAATATTGGACACGATCCATCCAGACAAGGGTGCGGGAGACCATAGTATATGGTAGGTACGACCTGAGCAGAGGACAAACACCGACCTCATATTTCTTGGTGCATGTTTGCAGGGCAAGATATTTAGATCCACCCATGGATGACAGATATGTGGTAGAAGCTTTGAGTCACCATTTTCCTGAAACGGTGAGTTTAGCACAATTTGCCAGTCAAGCGCATACTATAGAAGCGAGGACATTATTACTCACTGATTATGAGAGAAAAATGACTTATGACAGCAGTGCTAGACAAGGGAATATGAGAAGAGACAGCTACCCTAACCGATATCCAGAAGAACAAAACCGTGGTAGAAACCAAATAGTAGAAAGGAACGACCAAAGAAATGTTCCAAGATACCAAGATAGGGAAGGTGGAAGAAATTACGGCAGAAACGATAACCGGAATGACCGAAGATATGGTAATAATAATAATAATAATAATAATAATAATAATTATAGGGGCAACCACGCTTCAAATACTTATTGAGCAAATTTTATATGCCAAAACTATGATTCCCGAGTCTATAATAGTCGTTACCCGAGGGAGACTGATCAAAATGAACGTTCTCGCAGTGAGGAGAGACAACGTGAGGGAAACCACAAGTATGAACAGATAAGGCATAGAGATCAACATGCTTCCCTTTCCCAGCCAGAAAATAGTCAACATGAAGGAAGGAGAGAGGAGAGAGGAACTGCAAATGAAAATCAGGGAAACTAAAGAAGACTGTGAGTGAGTGCAGTGGTCAACCACAGTCAAATAGCCGATCACTGTATTGGATAACCAGTTTAGGCCAAGATTTCTTGGACAATGAGAGAAGCAATAAAAATGTAACTGAAAGTGATGTAGTATCTATTACCGGTCAATATGGGGAAACCAGTCAAAATTTTATTATTGATACTGGTGCAGAAATATCGTTGATGAGTATGACTAAATACCACGAGTTAAAGGAAATGGAAAATAGAATCACTTCATCCGAAGGAAGGGCAAATAGAATATATGAATTACCCGTGAGCAAAATCACTATAGTGGGTGTAACAGGACGAGCCAACTGAACTGCTCGAAAACAAATAATGATGAATGTTGTTACAACACAAATAAGCCACCCCAATACCAGGGATAGAAAAGATGAATCAACAATATAAAAAATAATTCGTATAATAAAATGTTTAAAATAATGAAAATAAAATGACAGTGACGCGACAAACGACGACATGACCTAACCCAAGTGATTGACCAATTAAAAAGAAACAAAAGGAGAAGGGAAAAAACGAAACCAAATAAGAATCCATAGAACCAAATGAAATAAAACCAAGTGAGAAGGGGAAAACCAAAATAAAATGAAACAAAATAAGACGAAAGTGAAGAAGAAGGAAAATGAACATGAAACAAACCAAGTATAAAGGAAATAAAGTGAAACCGAATGAGAAAACACAGACAAATAGTATAGAATATGAAAAGGAGAAATGGTACATTCAAATGTAATATTGGAAACGAAACCAATAACTAACCAATGTAAAAAATAAGTATTATTATCGATTAAAAGATAAATGTAAATGATTTAATAAAACCCAATAAAGTAATGTGAAAAATAAAAGTACACTAACCCAAGAATTAGAGTTAGATGTAATAAAGAACTCTATAAAGACATAACTTATTAATAGTATAAAGAATAACAAATGTAAAGAGAGAGATAGATAGTGAGATGGTGAGAAAATAACATTAACTAAGTGACAGAGAGAAAGTAATTATAGGGATTACCCACTAATAAACACTTAAAATAAACATTTAAGGAGTGCAAAAGTGAAAGTGTAAAACCCCAAAATAATTAGATATAAACACTTAATAATCTGTAATAAACACTCAATGATTAATGGTGAACCATATTAGTAATTAAGAATGTTGTTAATAATAGAATTATATATAAACACTAATAATCTGTAATGAACACTGAAGATTGATGGTGATATTATTATTTAAAAAAGAATCTTGTTATTAATAAAATTAAGTTTAATTGTAAGAGAGGGATACAATAGTATTTAAAAGAGAGAATCCCATGCAAGGTAAACAGTTAGTGTTACCATGGATAGAAGATAGAGATTATTTAAGAAATAAGAAACTAAAAATGAAATCAATAAACACCCCAGGTTATAAGGGATAATCAATTAAGTAAGTTCAAATGGTGTGATGATGTTTATCACCCAAAAATTAAGAAAGAATGAAATGAATTGTAAACATACATTACCTAATAACTATTAAAAAATTGTTTAATTAAATTTATGAATAGGATATGGCTGAAGGAATTGTACAGACCATAGGCCTAGATGTTATGTTTTATGTGATAAAGAATAGTAAGTAATAGCCATATTGTTAACAAGGGCAAAATAAATAAATAAGAAGGTGGATCAATAGAGATCTAATTACACTGTAAAATCACTTATGAAATAATTAACAATCCATGATGTAGAAAATAATAGAAACATACAAATAGTATAAAAACAGATCCAAAACACATCAACAAATAAACGATCCAATTATAATAACAAAACAAAACACATTAGAGTAAAATGAGATATAATTTGTATAAAATAAGTAAATATAATCAGTGGCTACTTAGGCCTATGTAATGCCTAACTGTCAAAAACAAATAACTACAAATTGTAAAAAAATCAACAAGGAAATTAGCAAATCCAAGGCGAGTAATTAGCCGAAGATAATTTGTGAATCATATTAAAAGAAAAATGTTAGAATAAGGACTTAAATTAAAAGAGAAACGTAATTAACAGATATTAACATAATTGTACAAACATTAATATTTTAAAGAACCCAACCTTATGGGATATCAAAATAATCTTTGAAAGGAAATACAAACAGTAGTGATAATATTTAATATATAGGAAGGAAGACAGAAGAATAAAAGCAACCAGAAGATATACAGGAATTTTGAATAAAAATTCAAAATTGATAACAATGGTTATAAAGTCGTGATCAACCAATCAGAATTTATTCGTAACCATGACAACAGACCGTTGGTTACGATTTTTCCGTTAAATTATAGTATTCAATAAGTGACGCTCATCCAGATTAGACGCCTGATCTTGAATGACCTAAATTTTAATTAAAATGTATAAAAAGTAATCAAAATTCAAAAAGAAGAACCAGTAAGCAGCAGACGAGGAACAATAACATTTAACTAATGCCAAGGACCAATATAAATAAGAATTAAATGAAGAAATTACCACAACTAACATGAAAAAGATGCCAGAAGCCCAAATCATTCAAAATTGATGACTATTCCATTTCACCTCAACAACGGTTTATCTCAAGCCTACTGATTTGGTAAGTATCATTAAATTACCCAAATTCCAGAAATAAACTCACTTTAAATATTTCTCACAGTCATCTGAACTCTCACTATAAACTGAATATAATTTCTTTCAAAGATTAAGTAAAACAATAAAACACTGAAAATTTATTAACTAAGAAAATAACCTAGTGTTAAATTGCGAACTTTTGAAACACACTTTACTACACTGCAGGAACAAATTGTAGCTACACATTATATTATTTAAGTACAAATAATGTAAGGTAGTGTACTTTTTATTGCAATCATTATTAATATTTTTCTTGTAATCACAAGGACCCAGACTTTGAACGAAAATAACTGTAAACAGACAACACAGTCGCCATACTTGACTAAATTGCTCGTTCAAAATCGATCTTCGCCAAAACCCTAGAGATATTAGACTCATATTAATTGTTGGTGCAAAATTGTTGAATAACCAAGAAGAATTTTATTGTCAAACTGAATAATTACCAATCAATAATTAAAGAATCTAGTACAGAGTGTAACCATTGTTTTTATTTCATAGGGAAGTGTATTGTATAAATTGTGTATTGTATAGCAGAGACCAACGAGAATGACGGCAAGCACTCACGCCACCAACTCTACGAACCACCTGCTTGATTAAGTAGGTCGAACGAAGGCGGGAATAAATTTGAATGCTCCAGGCCGTCATAACTAAGATCGCTAAACCATATTATTTATTAATTTAATTGTTTTGAGTAAACAATTTGGCGCCACCCGGGATTATTAAACACATATGAAACAACAGGTAAGGTTTCCACTCGCGTTGTACTGGTAATTGAAGGATCGCTACGGGAATCGCTAGCACAAAACATAGAAGTAACGAGACCAGTGTGAGGCGAACACACAACATATACACTTTTACAGAGACGACAACATTTAAAGACGTTACAGATTGGCGACCAACTGGTGAGGCTAGAAAAGAAGACTAGCGGCGATTACGGGAAAATATGCAACATTCTATGGTTACAAGATATAAAGCTAAGCAGGGAACTGAAGATAACAAGGGAGAAGAAATGGAAATGATGGAAGAAATAATCGAGGAAACGATAGAAGAGGATACCCAAGAGGAACAACCAGAAAACCCAACCCAACCAGAACCGGAAACGGAAGTGATAGTCGGCAACCAACCGGAGAAACCAAGTCAAGACAGGGAACGGGAACAACAAACAGGAGATACAGTCGAAAATCCACCGGATAAAATTACACCAACCGAAGAGAGGCAGCAACTGATGAGGTTTATGATGGAGCAATTTGGACAAATTAATAACAATTTCAAGAAAACAAAGGAAGAAATTAATGGAAAAATATACCAAATTATGAAAAAATAGACAAAATGGAGGAAAAAATCAATGAAAATTCTAAAAGACAAATTGAGATTTTAAGGGAAGATACTGAAACGCTGAACAATAAAATTGAAGGAAATAATGAAACATTGAAGCAGCAGATAAACGAGAAAATGGAGGAACACTGTGATACTTTGCGGAAGAACTAAGAAGCTCTACAACAGCGATTGACGGAGGACATCCAAAAAAGTAATGAAGAACTGAAGGAAGAATTAAGATACATACTAATAGGACATCGTGAAGAAGTCAAGCAGACAAAAACGGGGATGAATAAGAAATGGGAAGAAACAAATTACCAAGCAGATCAACCTAATGAAACATTAAATAGTGATTTCAAACAGTTGAATGAAACACTAGACAGCACTTCTGAAGGTATCAATGAAAAAATTGGTAATAAAGAAGACAAAAGTGTATTGTTTTCTGGGAATAAAGATAACAAAAACAATGAGAAAATTAAGCACGTAGAAATCAACCGTAGAAGAGTAAAGAAGAATCGATTAATTAAGAAGATTAAGAAAACAAAGGAAATAGGAAAAATATATAAAAAGAAACTAATAAAAACAAGAGAAGAGTTGGAGATGATGAAAAATGAACTAATTTATGTGTTCAATTTACCCCTTATCGACCAGAGCAAATTAATGAAATATAAAGATTGTAGGAGGACGTTAAAAGAAATTATAGAGGGAATTCACAACAAACCAGCGGAGGAAAACGTCAGCAAATCAATAAGAAAATGGAAATTACCCAAAACTGAAAGGACTGTCAACAAAATAGTGTGTCACAAATCAAGAAGGTCTCTAAAACACTTGAGTACACCAGAATTGGAAATGCAGAATAAAAAATCAGTGATAACATTAATGAGGGAGGTACAATTAACTTCTTTGATTAATGAACCACATAATAAAATGATGGAAGTAGTCATCGATACAAATGAACATATGATATTAGAAGAATCGTGGTACAAGATAGAAGACACCTATTTCACCAGGACGGAAATAGTTCTACACACCAAGGTTATCTGAACCACAAGTGCAGAGGAATTGATGGACCATGGGTAAACTAAGTGAGGATGAACACCGAGAAATGGGACTGATCTTCGAATTACCGACCAAGCCAACCAATGGAAAAGGAAGAAAAGAGAAGGAGAATTACCAAATTCAAAAGATGTAAGATCAGCTTACGACAATATTTCGATGACATATGAGGTATAATATAAAATATAAAATGAAGGAATAAGTTACAAAAATTCCTACAAAGTAAGATCACCTTACAATAATGCATAAATAACATATAAAGTAAAAGAAAAAAAATATATGTATAAATGTATAAGGAATGTTACAAAAATTCCTACAAAGTAAGACAACAAACTTACAAACTGTAACCCCTCTTTAAAATTTTTTTTATGCTTTATAAAAAATTCTCTAATTTTTTTTTTTTTTTTTTAAAGAGGGGCCACTAGATAATTAAAACTAGGCAGAGGGCCTAGAGAAGCCAAAAATGTGCTGGGACCAGTGAGACGGGACTTGCAATTAAACTCAGCTGTTGAACAATAACAACTTTTTTTTATTTTCTAAGTTTGGTACACATTCATGCATATTAGTTGCAAATTCAATAATTCTATATTCAGTGCAGGTTCAATATAGATCAATATTATTCAATAATTCAATAAATTCTTAAAATCCAACAATTCAATATTAATATAAAATATACAATTCTTAAACCTTATGTCAAGTTCAATCTCGATACAAATATAAATTTTAAATTTCAAAATACCATTTAATGTAAAATTACAACTTTTAACTTTTAGTTCAATGTTAATGCAAAATATAAGGTTTAGATTTTCGATAATCCAATTGCAATACCAAGTGTAACTTTAACTTGAGTTCAATCTTAATACAAATACAACTTTAGATTTTCCAGCATTCAATTTCAATATAAAATAAAACCTCTGAATTTTAGTTCAATGCGAATACAAGTATGAGGTTTAAATTCTCCATGGTTCAATTCTAAATTCTGTAAAATATCACTTTTAAATGCATTCAATGTTAAAACTTAAATTTAAGGTTTAGATTCTCATTACTTTGATTTCAAACGCAAAATGCAAACTTCAAAATTTAAATTCCCCATCATTCTAAAATCTTCTTAATATCTGTACATAGGTGTAACCTCATAGTGATTTCAATATTCTCAACATTATAACCACAAATATCTACCTCATTTACATAATACTATAATCATCCGAGTTCCTTAAACCTATCACATAATTTATATAAATGGCCCTTTACACATACTCAATATTACAACACATACTTTCACATAAATACAGATATAAATAACTAAAAAGGTCAGCGAGAAACCAACAGGACCCCTTCACATGGCCAATCACTTGGGTTAAATCGACGAACAACGACGAAAGGTGATAACAAGAAGATCACAATAATATCAACTAATTACTTAAAAGACATCAGGGAAGAACTTCTGGAGGAAGAGGATAACCAATTGCCAACAACGAATAGTGAGATAGTGCATATAAGAGCTAACATTAACTATAATTATGATCGATACTGGATCGAATATATCTCTCATAAACCAACCCGAATTGGAGCGAATCCAAGCCAACTCCAATATACCTATTCCAACTTTACCTATAAACAATATTGTAATAATTGGTGCCACAGGCAGACAGAATAAGACAATCAGAAAACAAGTCTCTTTAGAGCTAACCAGTCAAAACGCAATAATACCTATTATTTTCCTTGTCGCCAATGGATTACCATTTAACATGCTGATTGGATGCGACGCACTGAGACAACACTCAGCAATCATTGACATGCAGAAGGGAATAGTAGTGCTTACTTCTGAGAAGGGAGTGTGGTCAGCCAATATAATCAACAGTAATCCAACACCAATAGCCCTAAATCATAATAAGGGGTTAAAAAGTTATTATTGTCAAACATATAAACCATCAATTACTATGGGAGATGAAGAGGGAGAGGGAGATTTGTGGAAAAGAAAAATAGAAGAAATCAGAAGGTTCCAAAGAGAGAGACCTCAACAAGAGATAACGGGTGAACAGGCTGAAAAACTAATAGCCATATATCAAGCATACCAGCACGTTTTCTCAAATACTCCAGGAAAAGTCAAGGGGTACCAGTGCAAAATAAACTTTCGAGAACCCGTAGACTAAATAGAATGATGGAGGAGGACATCATTGAATACAGTCAATCTCCCTACACGAGTCCTATAGTCGCCATACCTAAAAAGAATGGTAAGGTGAGAATATGTTTAGACGCCCGGGAGATCAATAAGATGATCATTAATGACTGAACGTCACCGGGAGAAATTGAAGAGATACTTAAAAAATTTCATGGCACCAAATATATAAGTACCTTGAAACTCTATAAGTTACTTCAGACTCAAGATTTCAATATAAATTTTTCAAGTAAATACACTCTTACCTTTGGTTGTATTTTCCCAGGTCTTACAGACGAAAATCCACTGCAGACAAGGTTATCTGTGTAGAAGTGCGAAATGATTACGCTAACTCATTTTCTACTGTCTAAAATACATACTTATTTTATTTATCGAAAATTGCACCCTTCTTTTACTTTCTACAAATGACAATACTTTGTTAAATTTTGTTTTAAACTACTATGATAATTGACATTACTAAGTACATATAAGAAGATTGAAAATGAACCAGTATATAACCACACACACACACTCTTTCTCTTTTTGTTAATATTTAAATAAACTCACAGTAATTGTACCTAAAATACATATTATGTCCTTACCTACTATATTTATATAGAATAACATTTTTTTTTTCTTTCTACTACCCCCCTTTTAATTCCTTAACCCCTGATACCCGTTACATATTAATGTGTTCTGCGCTAGGCTTCTTGTCCTTTCCCAGCCTCATCCTAGCCGTAAACCACATCTCCCTCGTGACCTGTAACTGGGTCACCGCCCATCCACACTCACTATTTCCCCCCCTGGACTATGGCGTCCAGTTGCTTTCACAAGGACTGATGCGGAAGGGGTGGACATTTTTTCTTTTATTCCACCCCCATCCTTGCTTCGGCGTTACAATAAAATTCAGTGTTACAGTTACTCGTAATGAATGATACGCCCCTAATGGACTACCACCCTTATCTGGGTGAAAATAGCCCTGTTCCAAAATTTGGTAGATTCCCCCAAAAATAACCCCCCTACTAAGTCTAACAAACCACCGGATTGACAAAATAAAACAAACCACAAGCCGGTTATATCAAGTAAAATTTATGATTTGCCACAATTAACTACTTTCACGGTCATGATCCGGTGAGGTCATGGCCGCACTTAGGTGGGGAATCTACAGTTAAACATAATACATAGATTGACAATTGTAAAAGTTTACATGAATAGTTATATGAACATCTTATTTTCCCAAACACTATCTCAGCCCAAATATTTCCATCAGTTGTCAGTTTTAAATGAATATTTTAATGATTGTTTACATCAATTAGCATTTAATTTACCATTACATAAATTTAAATTTGTTATTAAAAATCATCTTTTCCAATTAATTTAATTACCAAATTAATTTAATTTTACTTAATTTCTCAAACTCTAAGTTACAGGAATTACCTCATTATTATTTTGTTTGTAAAAATTTAACTTCAATTCTTTTATGTCACAATAAGATTTTACTCAAGATACTGATTCATCAAGCTACAACAGTTATCAGCTTCCACACCTGGCTATACACATTAGTCAAAACGTCCAACACACCTATTTACATTAACAGTTGTCTGCCAGACTGGTGTTATGAACACTCTCAGTTTCAACATTCATGGTTACATCATATACTGACATATATACTTCCTTCAACTTTTTGGGTTTTTCTAAATCTTTTGATGTTAACATATTTATCAATTATTTTTTGTTACAGTTCAAACCAAATATAATTTTAATTCGCCTTTCAGTTATTATTACTTTTTAATTACAGTTTCTATTTAATATACCATTATCTCAATTAATTTATATTATTGAATCAACATCTTTTCACACCTGTAAACCTTTTATTCTATCTGATTGGTATTATAAACTTTATACTTACAGTACATTATTCACCTACTGGTATAAACACAAAATACACACCACACACACCAATATCTCCACATAACCTCTGAAACATTTAACAACAATGTTATTTCATACCAAACTATTTGACATTTATTTATTAATTAATATCAAATCTCATAAAACAATTTAAATCCGTTAGAAAATTCAATTATACAGCCTTTAAATCAATTAGAATATTTAAACATTTCAAATTATTTTAATTAAATTAATTATTGAAAACACAACATTTTTAATTACTCTCACCAATTACAATAATTACAATTTATTTATTATCTTCTTCCAAATTATTTTGTCCTTTATTTAGACTGCCAAATATTATTATTATTATCTCAACAATTTCTACTACATACACACTTGTTTACACACAATTAATTTCACTATCAGTTTATTTACAATTCTTCATCATTCATTATTCAGTTATTTCACACTTCATTGTCCAAGGTTGCGAGGTCTGAACTATAAAACAAAATATTTAAAATTGTCCATTTATGAATGTCAGCCTCCATCGTCAAAAATTAGTCTGGGTTTCACATAACAATTTTCAATTTTATTTATACACATCTGGCTATCTTGTGTGTAATAACCATAAAATTTCAGTTTATTCATTTTACCACAATAATCATAAATCAAGTCAACATTTTTTGTGTCTGTCCAGTCTCCATTAGTAGTTATATTCATTGTCAAGTCAGTTATTTTCTCATTCATTACAACATAAGTAAATTATTATTCTTTAAACATGTATCATCAAAACAATTCTCACTCTCTATTTTAACAGGTAAGTATTTCATATCATTTAACATCTCTTTCAACTCATTATAATTTATCTGCAACTTATATAATTCTATTTCTTTATCAACACACAATTCTCTATCTAAATCTCTCTCATCATAACACCATATCACATTTTCAACATTATTCCACACAGAGGGTACAAACTTATACAAAAAAGGGACTTAAACAACTTAAATCTTTCATTAAATAGGGTCTCTTGCCCTCCAATAATAACACTTTTGAACACTCTGGTTCATCACAAATAAGGGAAAAATTTACCCTCTGCCCTCCATATTCATCTACTCTTTCTTTCCATTCTTTTTCTAATTCATCAACACTAATTACTACCTTGTTACAACATATCACTCTCTCTCTCTCACTCACTATTTCACTATTTATTTTCAACGTATCACTCTCTGATACCACCCTTTCAATCACATTACCATTTTCAATATAATTGTTAACATTTGTTACCTTATTCTCTAATACCACATTTTTAATTATATTCTCATTTGCAACATCATTTTTCTCCCTAGTTATGATCATTGTTATTTTTACTTTTACTCTGTTCTCCTACTGACTCTACTATTCTCTCAATAACTTGTTTCAATTCGTTACAACTATTTTCGCATTTCATTTTTACTTCATTAATATCAAATTTAAGTTCATCAAATTTAGCATTGAAATTACTATTTTGTATGTCAAATTTTATGTTGAAATCGCTACTTAATTCATTTAATTTTACACTCTGTTCTTTGAAAAGCAATTGCATCATTTTTATCATATCATTATCCTCAGATTGTTTATTTTTATTCATTACGGGTGGGGTTACCTGAATCCCTGAGTCATCTATTTCAGCTGACTTACTTGATTCTCTATTTTGAACTGGGATTGGGGTCGAATGGACCTCCAATCCACTCATGACCGTTGATTCGGTCAAACTATTATTTTCCATTTTTATTTTTAATTTAATTTATAATTTTTAATACAATAATTTGTATTTTTTACATATACAAATATACCTTGTTTTGCTTTACCCCTTTGTCATCACAGTCTACAATTTACCACCTCGCCCCACTCCCAAATAACCCGTTCTGCAGCTTAATTAGGTCTGGCGAATATAATCACAAATTATACTCTCCGTCCCTGTTCGGGCGCCAGTGAAACTCTATAAGTTACTTCAGACTCAAGATTTCAATATAAATTTTTCAAGTAAATACACTCTTGGTTGTATTTTCCCGGGTCTTACAGACGAAAATCCACTGCAGACAAGGTTATCTGGGTAGAAGTGCGAAATGATTACGCTAACTCATTTTCTACTGTCTAAAATACATACTTATTTTATTTATCGAAAATCGCACCCTTCTTTTACTTTCTACAAATGACAGTATCTTTGTTAAATTTTGTTTTAAACTACTATGATAATTGACATTACTAAGTACATATAAGAAGATTGAAAATGAACCAGTATATAACCACACACACACACACACACACTCTTTCTCTTTTTGTTAATATTTAAATAAACTCCCCTCTCTTAGAGATCTCTGTTTCTTATTAAGGTGTCTATAAAAGCAAATTTTATAATATAGTAATTAAAGTTTAAAAAGTGGTACTCATCCTAATAATGGTTTCACTCCAATGCACACCCATATTATTCAGATGTAATAACCGTGACACAAGTTCACTAGCTGACCGATTTCTGAGTTCTCTCGCACTCACGCCACTGTTGGTACTGATTTTATGGTTTTTTGTTTCATGGTTCTCACTGATTTACTGATCTCACGTTATAAAAAATGATCAAGTCGGCCGACGTAACTTTTTGCACTTAGATGTTGTTGTAGGCTGACCGCGCGGCCATGAGTTGCAATAGAACTGGCCTCAGTACTACTAAGGCATATAACACAAAGTCCTTTCTTGGTCACGTGATCGTGAGGCTGTGCTCCCATTGGTGCTGTTAAAAGAGCGCTATAACGTAGGCTCAAGATTTAGCAATATTTTGCCGCCTGGTGCAATATGGAATTACATTATTTTCGTCCGTGATTCACGGCTGATGCCAAGTTAGGTGTTATTTCACAATCGGTCTACGCTGCTTGAGTGCGGAGACAAAACATAGACGTTTTGTTCTGTAATAAACACAGCCGATTTGGTTGACTAACTCGGGGTTCTACAAGGGTGAACAATGACTGCATGGAGAATATAATTTTTAAAATGTTATCTTGGCCCTACAATTTCGTACCGTTACAACCTGGGATACTGTTTGTGGGTACTGGCAGGTGGAGCTACACCCACACAGTAGGAAATACATGGCATTCATCTTCGACGGAAGGAATTACCAGTTTAAGAGGTTACCTTTCGGCCTTATTAATTCCGTCGCAGTGTTCGTCAAGTGCATGGACCAAGTCATAGGTCAAGAAGCATTGCAGTTCACAACAGTGTACGTGGATGACCTTCTAATAACTTCGTCAGACTGGGATGAGCACTGTGAACGAGTCAAACAAGTATTACAAAAGCTATCAGAAAATAATATCACATTGAAATTAGATAAGTCCAAATTCATAGCAAACCAAGTCAAATTCTTAGGTTTCAACTTAACAGAACAGGGAATATCACCATCCCAAGAGAAGGTGGAAGCTATTCAGAAATTCCCCACACCAATGAATAAGAAGCAGCTACAATCCTTCTTAGGTATTTGTAACTACTATAGAAAGTTTCAAACAAATTATTCCTACCTAACAGCAAAGTTCTCTAAACAACTATCAGCTAAGGAAAAATGGACTTGGGGGAATGAACAAGAAGAAGTGTTAAAATTAATCAAACTAAAATTTCTTGAAACAATAATGCTACACCACACCAATTTTGAACAACCATTCTACCTAAATTGTGACACCAGTGATGTGAGCCTAGGCGCTGAATTATATCAAGAGGATAAGGATGGACACCACCTGGTTATCAGCTTTGCCAGCAGAATACTGAACAGCTGCGAACGTAACTACAACGTTACTGAAAAGGAACTACTCAGTATTGTATTCGCATGTGGAAAGTTTAGAACGTACATCCTGGGATATCCAATCACCGTCCGAAGCAACCATAAGTCCATTTAATTCTTGAAACAGTGTAAGTTAAGTCATGGGAGACTTACACGATGGATACTCGCATTACAAGAGTACCATATAACGTGAGAGTACATTCCAGGACGTAAGAATGTTGCCGCAGATGCATTATCCAGCATAAATGTTGTAGACCAAACATTTGAAGGAGAAAAGGAGAAGATCGTCAAAGTGTTTTGTATAATAAAGGATAGAAAGGACCTGGAAGATATTCTAAACAAAATAGTGGTACAGCAGAAACAAGATTCAAAATTATTAAACATAAGAAAAAGACTGTTAGAAGATGAAGAAGTTGTAAATAAATATTATTGTATCCACCAAGATATACTCTTTGTTAGAACAAAAAAGAATAATAGCACATGGAAACTTGTAGTTCCAAAAACATTAGAAAATAAGATAATTAAAGATTATCATGTTCGATACGGACATATGGGAACCGTAAAAATTGTAAAAGCATTGGAGGAGGAAGTCTTTATCAAAAATAGAGCAAGAAAAGTAAACCAGAATATTAAAACATGCACAATATGTCAAATGGTAAAAACCAATAATGAGAAAAAAGAGGGAACAATGATACCCATCACCTCAACCACAAAGTTAGAAAAAGTATTCCTCGACATATGTGGACCATTCCCGCGTAGCAGAGGGAGACATAAATACAAGTTTATTGTAATCATATTAGACCATTACACAAAGTACAAGAAATTATATGCAATAAACCGAGCTACTACTAAGAAAATATTAGAAATAATAAAAACTAAATACATCACTGAAGTTGGAAAACTATGCATGATAATAACTGACCATGGGACACAGTTCAAAGGAAAGAAGTGGTGAAACGAATTACTAAAGGAGAATATAAAAACCTATAAAACATCCAAATACCACCCTAGTAGTAACCCCGCAGAAAGAGTGCTAAGAGAAGTGGGACGTATACTAAGAACTTATTGTCATGATAACCAAAAAGAATGGAAAAAATATTTAGCTTCAACCGAAGTATTTCTAAATATTAGTTACCACCAGTTTACTGAGAACACCCCATACTTAATGATGCATGGGAGAAAGCCCCATAGAGAGATACAAGAACTAATAAACTTCCCAGTCAACCCAGAAGACCCATATGATGAAAACCAATGTTATAACCGTATTATGGAGAAAATAGAAAAACAAAGAGCAAGGTATTCACAAAACCAAGCTAAAGTAATAAAATACAACAAGGGAGAGAGAGTACTAATCAAAAACAGGGAACTACCCAGTACACTTGAAGGAATAGCCAAAAAACTGCTATTACTCTATATTGGACCATATGTCATCATGAAGGATAATGGAAACAATACTTATGAGATAATTAATATAACCACCAAGAAATTAAAAGGAGTTTACACTCAAGCTTCAATAAAAAAGTTTTATGAAGAAAAATAAATCACTAGAAATGAAATAAACAAATTACAAAATTCAAAAAGTTTGTGAGCACAACTTACAACAATATTTAGATGATTTATGAGGCCTAATATAAAGTGTTAAAAAAGGAATAAGTTACACAAATTCCTATAAAAGTAAGATCAACTTACAGTCAAATAAAGTTGATATATGAAGTATAAAATAAAAAATGATAATAAGGAATAAGTTACAAAAATTCCTATAAAAAAAAAGTAAGAACCACAAACTTACGATAATATTTAAACAAAAAATAACAAGAAAGGAATACGTTACAAAAATTCCTAAAAAAGTAAGAAAACTAACTTACGAAAAATTATCAAAAATAATATTTAATACAAAATAAAATAAACAAAAATAAAATCAAGCAAAAACTGCTAAGATAAATACCTGAAATAATAATGAATTTAATGTATTCAAAGAAAAAAAAAAAAATCTGAACTGGTACAAGGAAAAAGAGAAGTTACGTATAAAACAAATATACAGAAAATGGCTAAACAACCAAGAAAAAGAATAAAAATGTCTAAGGTAATTAAAATGATCACGAGAAGAATAGAAAAACAAACTAATGAAAAGTTAGATATAATGAAATTAACATATGAATAAATAAAAAACAATCAACTGTATGAGTAGATGACAGTATATAGCAAAGGTACAGCGGAAGGAAGAATGAGTAAAAGGCCAAAGTGATCTAAAAACAAAAAAGGTGAACAATCCCAAGATATATCATTATTATTAATTTAAGTCACAAGTTGACAAAAATTGTATTTAAGATTGACTGTTGAAAAGTCCAGCAATCAAAATAAACTGAGCAGAGATGATGTTCCTCTGGTCTCAGAAAAAATGAGTAGTAATGGAAGAAACCAGCTACTAAAAAGTTAGGGAAAAATTTATATAAAAGGGAGAACACACTAATGGAAATAAATAAAAACATCCAAATAAAATGGAATGAATCAAGTAAGAAGAGAAATAAGAATGGAGAAACAAACAAGAAAGAAAAGGAAAAAGATTATATATAACTGATAATTTCATAAAAAACTATGCTAGTGTTTTATCAAAATGATCAATTTTGAAGGAGAGGCATTATGTTACAACACAAATAAGCCAACCCAATACCAGGGATGAACAAGATAATATTGAATCTAAAATAATACTTCATATTAAATAAAATGCTTAATTTAAATAAAATATAAAAACTATGACTCGACAAACGACGACATGACCTAACCCAACTGATTGACCCAACAAAAGGAAACAAAAGAAGAAGGGAACCACAAAAAACAAACGAGAATAAAACCAAAGAAGAGAAGAAGGTGGAAAAACCAAGGTATTAAACAAATACAATGAAAATGAAGAAGGAGGGAAATAGATAAAAATGAAAACCAATAATGATACACAAACAAGTAATAAAGCATAGGAGAAGGAGAAATAATGCACTCAAAAGTAATATTGGAACCAAGACCAATAATTAACCTATGAGAAAGGAAAAAGTAAATGTCATTATCCAAATGGACAATCATAATCTAGGGAAGAAACCCTATTAAAATATGTTAAAGATAAAAATATAAAAAAGCAAACTAACCCATAATTCAGAGTTAGATGTAAGAATAGAAATGTAAGGACATAAAATTGTTAATAGTATTAAGGAAATATTGTAATGAAAGAGATAGTACAGTAATGAGATAATAATTAGAGGGATTACCCATTCAGAAACACCTAAAAAAACAAAAACATTTGTGAAGTGCAAAATGAAAGTGTAAAAACCCCAAAGTGTAGTGATAAAGAAGGTACGCTAATTAAATTATAATTAACTATAAATAATTTAAAAGTGAAGGTGATGATTGAATGAAAATAGTGTAAAATATAGAATGGAAATACAGTAGGCTCTCGGCTATCCGACTCCCGACTCCCGACTATTCGACCTCCGGCCTATCTGACCCGCTCTACTTAAAAAAAAAAAAAAAAAAAAAAAAAAAAAAAAAGAATTAGTACGGTACATATGCAGTATTTCCGATCCGATTACTAGCGCCTTCAAACGTCATGTGAGCAATTCCGCCATGCGGGTGAAGGCGCTTACGCGTGAATCACCAGTTACCAATACAGTACGCCAATTGATTCATGTTGTGACAGGAAAGTTTCGTGTTCCTACTTGAGTGTGTAACAGGTGCATCAGTCAGTCTGTATCCAGAAGTCAGTCCATGCGGTTCAGTCGTTCGTGGATTGTTAATTTGTTATAAAGTGTGTATACTGTATTGTTGGTGGCTTTTATTTTTAAGTGAAATATGGGTGACAAACGAAAGAAAGTGGTAGTAACTTTGGAAGAAAAACTGCAAGCAATAAAAAGAATGGATTCTGGTGAGTCGGTAAACAAAATTGCACTGGAGTTAGGAGTTGGAAAAACTACTGTGGGTGATTGGCGAAGAAATCGCGCAGAGATTGAAAAATTGTGTTCTAAGCAAGCAAGTGGCAGTGGCGTGAAAGTTAGAAAAACTATGCAAAAAGGAAAACGTGGAAGTTGAAGAGGCTTTATATCTGTGGTATGAAAATGTGAGGGGGAAAGGATTGACGGTTTCAGGCCCCTTGCTCCAAGAAAAAGTGATTCAGTTTAAAAAACAGATCGAAGGAGACGATGGTGAGTTTACTGCCAGTGACGGGTGGCTTGATCGCTGGAAGAAACGTTTTGGTGTTCGTCATATGACGATTAGTGGTGAAGCATTGTCTGCTAATAAGGACGCTGTCCCTGACTTTAAAAAACACTTTTTTGACCTGCTTGATAAGGAAGGTATTTCCGGAGAACAAGTGTACAACTGTGATGAGACGGGTTTCAATTACCGTATGTTGCCATCTAAAACACTAGTGTCTAAACAGGAAAAGGCCACACCACGGTTCAAGAAGAGCAAGGACCGCGTTACAGTTTTAGCTTGTAGTAACGCAACCGGAAACCACAAGTTGAGACTGACCTTGATTGGAAAATCTCGTAAGCCTAGGGCTTTTAAAAATCTTAAAGATTTAAGTTCTTTGCCCCTGCATTATACCCATCAAAAAAAGGCGTGAATGAATTTAGAAATTGTCAAAAATTGGTTTGAACAGGAATTTGTGCCACAAGTTGAAAAACATATAGCTGAAAACAATTTAACAAGGAAAGCAATCCTAGTTTTGGATAACGCTCCTTCACATCCAGCAAATGACCAATTAAAAGATGGAGACATAAAAGCTTTGTTCTTGCCTGCAAATGTTACATCTATATGTCAGCCAATGGATCAGGGAGTGCTCCAAGCTTTGAAAAAGAAATATCGACGTAGGCTACTAAGCTATATCATCGCGACAATTGATAATACAGAAGTTGCGACGGCACTACAGTCAGTAGACATGCTTGACGGCATCAGATGGGTGTCCGAGGCATGGGATGAAATCCCATCTTTAACACTTGTGCGATCGTGGAAAATTTTGTTGGATCACAGAGCCAGTGATAAGTGGGAAGAGGTAGAACAGCAATGTGATGTGGAAAATTCAACTGATAACACTGCGCTTGTATCGCTGTTAGAAAAAGTTCCCGGATGTGAGGAAGCTTCATTGGAAGACATCACAGAATGGTTGGCAAAGGACGAAATCGAAGAAATTGCAGACGAAGATATTGTAGCGATGGTATTAAATGAACAGCCGATTGAAGAGGAACAAGGTGATGAACCCTCCAATCGTATAACCCACTCCGAAGGCCTGAAGGCGATCGAGACGGCAGTGGAATACATTAGCCAGCAAGAAGGAGCAACACCAGCAGACATCATATGTTTACGTAAGTGGAAGGATATAGCGGTGAGGAAATTAATGCGAGGAAAGAAGCAGGTCTCAATTACAGACTTTTTTAAACCTTAGACAATGTAAGTTTCACTTGTTCTTTCATTATACAGTACGAAGTTTTAGGTTATTATAATTTGATTTATATTAACAACTAATTTGGTTGAAAGCTTTCGTATAAATTAAAACTCATAGTAAAACTCATTCAACTTATTGTTAACTACACATTTTGTTTCGTCCTTCAAATAAAGGTTTTGTGAAAGATACTGTAGTTGCGAATTGTTATTTCATTTCTTTGTAATTCATTTATTACTGTACGTCATTTATAAGGACAAACTGATATGACGTACGCATCCAAATAGCAACAAGTACATTCAACGCAATAGGGTGGCGGTCATTGACCTTACAGAGGCTAGTATGCCTACGGCTCCGGTGTATCCGACTTTTTTGCTATCCGACCCGGCCGACCGCCACATTAGGTCGGATAGTTAAGAGTCTACTGTATAGTGAAAAATAGTGAATGATAAAATCATTAACAATTAATAAATCTATAAAGAACACTAAAGGTTTAACAGTGAAAAATAATAGTGAGTAAGTATGTTGTGAAAAATAGTATTAAGTATAAACTATAAAGTAAGAGGTATTGAACACTGGAAAGTGATAATCACAATAGTAATTAAAACAAAAAATATAATTAATAAGTTTAAAAACATGTAATCGTATTTAAAAGGGAGAATCCCAGGAAAGAGTAAATTGCAAGTGTTAACATGGAGGGAAAGTAAAGATTGTTTAAAAGTAAAGGAGTTAGAAACAAATAAAAAAACACCCATGTTATAAGGGATAGTTATAAGTTTCATAAAAGTGATGTTGTTTGTCACACTAAAAAATAATATAAAATAAGATGTATTGTGAACAAAGATTAGCAAATAATAAGTTAGTTAAATAATTATTCAATCAAGTTTATGAATTGGATATGGCTGTAAGAATCATACAGACCATAGGCCTACATATTATATGTAATAAGATAAAAAAAAAAGTAGTGAATAATAGCCACCTTGTTATTATTGGCAAAGGAAATAAATAAAAATGTTAAGAAATGCATGACTAGAAAACATGGAAACCAAAGAGTAAATAATTGGGTATAAAATAATAGTGACATAATAATAACACATAAACAGACTCAAAACACATCACAACCAATTATAATAACAAAATAAAGCCCATTAGGCTGAATTGAAATGTAATTTAAATGAAATAAGTCAAATACCATAATGGCTACTTAGGCCTATGAAAATGCCTAACTGTCAGAAACACACAACTACAAATTATAACAAATTAACAAAGAAATTAGCAAATCCGAGGTGAAGGATTCACCAAGAATAAATTGTAAATCATTTGTAAAACAAAAGATTATAATAAGCATTTGTATACAAAAAGAAATGTAATTAACAAGTATTAACATAATTGTAAAAACATAAAATCTAAAATTACCCAAACTTGTGGGGTATCAAAATAATCTATGAAAGGAAATACATACTATAGTGACAATATTTAATAACCAGGAAGGAAGATAGAGGAATAACAGCAGTCAGAAGATATACGAAGAATTCAAATTTTGATAACAATGTATCATATCAAAAATCAGCCAATCAAAATTATTCAGTTACCATAGAAACGACGGTTGAAGGCGAAAATTACCGTTGAATACCGTTACTTGTGAAGCGTCAGTCAAGCAGTACAGAAGCCAAAGTTTGGAAGACCGATTTTCTTATAAAATAATGTAAAACAGTAATCGAAGTTCATAACCATGACGGTATAAGAAGCAGACGACCCATTTATAGCAGTCCACTCAAGATCCAGGATAATTAAACTGAAAATTAACCGAAAAGTATGACCAGATACTCTATGAAAAGGACGCCCGACCTAATGAAGTCCATAAATTAAAGAAACTAGAACTTATTGCAGCCCAATCTTATTCCGAACCAGTGAATGAAAATGCCATGTGTTAAGTACAATTGAATTACCTATTTCCAAAAACCTAATCACTCTAAATTTTACTAAAGGTAAATTTATCTCACTATAAACTGAATATTTCTCTTTCACAGATTATTTAAGTAAAATAAAACTCACTGAAAATTTGTTAACATAAAATATAACCTATTATTTAAACACGAACTTTCAAAACACATTTAACGACACTACAGAACAGATTGTAACACCACACATTATTATTTATGTACACTTAGAGTAAGGTAAAATATTTTTATTGTAACCATAGGAATCCTTTATCTCATAATCAAAAGAATCCCACGATTTTGGAACGAAAATAATTGTAATAACTAAACGTTACACAGCCATACTGATGCTGATCGTTCCTTAATCGATTCGTCAGCCTTGAGAGGAAGTGTTTCTTGTAAAAAGTCGGTGCAGATTTATTATAATATAATTGTCAAATTGAATATTTTAATTATCACCCATTAAAAATAACTATTACAGGGAGTAACCGTTGTTATTATTTCATAGGGAGTGCATTACATTATTTGTGTTTATTTATGAAGACTAGGTTTGATGAGCAGCGATCAAGTCGTCATTGGCACAGCTGTCTATACAATCCAGACGGCCGTACGAGCGGGAATTATTTGAACGCCCCGACCGTCACCATTGAAAACACTTTATCCAGTAGTTTTAATTGTTTTAATAAACAATTTGGCACCACCCGGGATTAACACACCCCTATAAGTAAACAGGTAAGGTTACTGCCGTGTTATACTGGTGATTACCGCAACGCTACGGACATCGTTAGCAGCGACCTTTGATGTAATGACCCCGGTGCGAGACGAACGCACTAACACTTAATACACATACAAAATTGGTGTACATTTTACAGAGACGACCAGAACTATTCGTTACAGATTGACGCATACAACGTGAGGCTTAAACGAAGACGAGGACGTCTCATATAATTCGTTACAGATTGGTGACCAACCGGTGAGGCCTTAAAAGAAGACCAGCGGCGATTATGAAGAGACATTCCATGGTTACCAGAAACGACACTAAGAAAGGAACTGAAGGTGAAGTTCAACAAGAAGAGATGGAAGAAATCGAAGAAATGATCGGGGGGCTTTTCGAAGAGGATCTTCAAGAAAACCAACTAGAAAATCCAACTCAACCTGAACCGGAAATAGAAGTAGTAGTTGACGTACAACCAGTCAAACCAACTGAAGAAGCGAAATTAGATAGCTTGATGAGAATGATGATGGAGCAACTCGTAGAAAGAAGACAAAACAAGGAAGAAAGAAGACAAGACAAGGAAGAATTGAATAAAAAATTAGAATCATTGCAAGAGGGAAGGAAAGAAGACAGGGAATTCTTCAGACAGAATAGTGAAGAGTTGAAGAAACAAATCAAGGAGGACATAGAGCTGCTGAATAATAAGATGGAGAGCAATCATAAAGCCCTGAAAAGAAACCAAGAAACACTAGAAAAAAAGAGTGAGGAACTGAAGAGGCAGATGAAGAAGGATCTTGAATTATTAAATAACAAGATTGAAAATAATAGTGAAACGCTCAAAAGACAGTTGAAGGAAGAAAGCGAGAAGACGAAGGATGAATGGAGGCAACAGTTGGTGGAATGCAGAGATGAAATCAAACAGACAATAACCGAGACGAACGAAACGGTAATACATGTCCAGGAAGAACTGACCGATAAAATAAATCACGTTAAGGAGGAAGGAATTATCAGAGTCCAACAACTGCAGAAACCCACCACCGAAGAGTGCATAAAAAATAAACGGGAGGTGCTTCAGAAACTGAAGGAGAGGCACAAGGAAATCCAGACTGATGTCAGCGAATGCGTCGAAAGAGTGTATGACACGATCAATAAGATCGACGAGAAGATACAAGAAAATAAAGAGAAAATCATAGAAATCAGTCAGAGGGAGAAACAGATGCAGGAGAAACTAGACGCATTGAGGGAGAAGCCTTGCAATAACACCCACATCATTACAAGTGAAAATAGGGAAGTAATAAACTTTAATAGTTACTGAAGAAACCCCATAGAATTCCTGAAGAGGGTGGAGGAGCTCATAGAGAAGAACCGAGATACCAGATGGACGACAGTGAGAAGCCTTATCGATGAGATGTTTTGAGATACGAATGACAATTGGTGGACACCCACTCGACCAGAAATCAGCTGTACACAAAAATTCAAAACATTGTTCCGCGAAAAATACTGGTGAGAATCGACTCAAAATGTGGTGAGAAATGACATCAGTAACGGAAGATATGAGCCACAGGCAGGACATACATTAACTTCGTACTTCTTAGGAAACGTCTGCCTAGCTCGAAACCTCGAACCGAAGATACCCGAAGAATCCCTAGTCATACAACTAGGATATCATTATGAAGACGCTGTTCAGAGGGCCAGGAGACAGGGACAAATTAAGACCATACAGGGAATGGCCAATTTACTGGAAGACCACGAAAACGACAGCCAATATAAGAAAAATCGCATGATAAATCAGAAGTACAACTGGTGGAATGAAAATCACAGTACGCCAAACTACAACTTGCCCTATACTAATACCCAGAACAATAACCGGAACAATATGAACCGAAATCCGAATATGTAATTACAAAGTATCTTATCGTTAAAAATGAAGTACTTATTAAACATCAAAAAGGTAGTTTTCAAAAAATTGCCTCCTCCCCCTTCAACTACCATTTTCGTTTATAGATATTTCATATACCTTTCTACAGTGGATTATTATGACCTTCTTTTCAGGATATTTTATTTATCAAAATTAAGTACTTTACTCTTGTTAAAATGTAATAGATTGCAGGTAAACTACCCCTCCCCCTTGACTGATCTTCACCAAAATCAATAGGCACTGAGTCCTCTACAACGTGGGCACATATGCAAAAAATTAGTTGATTCTGTGTAAATTTATGGCAGTTATCGTTCGCCATAGAAAACATTCTACACAGACACTTTTTGGAAAATGGCTTTTCTTCGTGTTTTGAGGAGAGTACAATCAGAATCAGCCCTCATCTCGAACACGATTTTTTTCATGACCACCATTCTTCCATTTCCTTACGGAACATGGGAGTAAAAAAGAAGATCAAAGTAACATAGAACTATATGTACTCCCGAAAACATTGCACGCACAAGAGCTGATGCTATACAGTTTGATGTGGCTCGTCGAATACCAGTGTTTGAAAATTCTTCATGATGATTTAAACATGCATCCGTACAAAATTCAAATATTGTAAACCTTAAGTGATGGTGATACAGTAAACCGTGTGACTTTTTGCCGCCAGTTCTCGTATGTCATAAATAATGTAGACGTTATTGACAATACGCTAATGAGTAATGAAACGCATTTCCATCTGAGCGGATATGTAAATAAACAAACCTTTTGGTATTGAGAGCCAAATAATCATTGAGAAATGGGTCAAGAACCATTGCACACTACTAAACTTACTGTATGGGTGCAATAGCTTTCTTTGGAATAATCAGTCTTCACTTCTTTGAGGATGATAATGGGAATTCCATTACTGTCACATCAGAGCAATATGTCCAAATGATTAACTAATTTTTGTCTCCCCAAGTCACAGAAAAGTCTGAGATCACACCAAACAGTATGGGGAGCAACCAGCCATAGGGCTAGGTGATCAATGGATGCAGTTTAATGAGTCACCTTCTGGAGTGGCAACATTCCGTGGCCCGCGAGATTGCCAGCATGTCATTTATTCTACTGGGGATATTTTGAGAGTAAGGTGTACAATGATCCACCCCCACGAAACATTGATATACTCAAAGTTGGTGTAATTTCTGTTCGTGGAAAACGTAAAAACTCGACTTCAAAAGTGTGTGAGTTGAAATTTTTGTCACATTCGGGACGTAGTGTTCAATAACTTGCAGTTTCTGCATCTAGTTAAATGCTATTATGTCTTTCAGTTTAGTGTAAATGGTAATTTTACAATCCATAAATAAATAACGTATTACACATATAAAACTTATAATATTTACTTCATCAACTAATATTTTAATTTATAAAAAAATACCCCCTCCCCCTTGAACTGCCCTTTTCATTTATAGATATTTCATCTACCTATCTACAGTGGATTATTATGACCTTCTTTTCAGGATAATTTATTTATCAAAATTAAGCACTTTACTCTTGTTAAAACATAAAATGTTGCAGGTAAACTACCCCTTTCCCTTAACCGATCTTCATCAAAATCAATAGGCCTTGAGTCCACTACAATTGAGGGCTGGATGCAAAAAATTATTTGATTTTGTTTGAATTTGCAGCTGTTATTGTTTGCCATAGAAAAAAATTACCCTTGATTAAAAAAAATATCGGTATGGAGAACCATACATGACTTCCATGTTCTAAGATTTATATTTAAAATCATTTTTGAAATGAAATATTTCCATAGAAACTACTTCTTTCTACTTACTGCTTCAGCCTTAACCACAGTACTGTGGTCACTAACGGTCGTTAACCACCTCATGTTATCGCACACAATTTTCACTGATGATGGGAGTCGATGGCACTGCCGAAATGTCTGGTTTTGCAGAAAACTTTGGTCTACAGCCAAACAGGACGGGAAGGAATTTTAACAACAAACTACTTCTTTGTTGCTGATAACATAGTACATATATAAAAAATTATCCCTCCCCTGTCAACTATAATTTTCATTTATAGAAAATTACCCCCACCCTGTTCAACTAGCCTCTTCACTTATAGATATTTCATCTACGTTTCTATAGTGGATTATTAAGATCTTCTTATCAGGATACTTTATTTATCAAAATTAAGTACTTTACTCTTGTTACAACAAAAAATGTTTAGGGTAAACTACTCTTTTCCTCTAACCGATCTTCACCAAAATCAATAGGCCTTGAGTCCTCTACAACTCAGGCACATATTAAAAAAATTATTTGATTCCGTTTGAATTTATGTGAATTTATGGCAGTTATCGTTCTTCATGAAAAACGTTCTCTTGTTACAATATAAAATGTTGCAGGTAAAATACCCCTTTCCTTAACTGAACTTCAACAAAATCAACAGACCTTGAGTTATCTACAATTGAGGAAGGTATCCACTAAATTATTTGATTCTGTTTAAATGTGCGGCAGTTATCGTTCGTCATAGAAACAATTACTCTTGTTAAAACATAAAATGTGGCAGGTAAACTATCCCTTTCCCTTAACCGATCTTCACCAAAATCAACGGCCTGTATGCAATTCACAATTGAGGAATGTATGCAAAAAAATATTTGATTCTGTTTCAATGTATGGCAGTTATCATTCATCATAGAAAAAATTACCCTTGTTAAAACATAAAATGTTGCAGGTAAACTACCCCTTTCCCTTAACCGATCTTCACCAAAACCAAAAGGTCTTGAGAACTCTACAATTCAGGGCTGTATCCAAAATATTATTTGATTCTGTTTGAATTTGCGGCTGTTATCGTTTGCCATAAAACAAATTACCCTTGATAAAATGTAAAACGTTACAGGTAACCTACCCCTTTCCCTTAACCGAACTTTACCAAAAACAATAGGTCTTGAGTACTCTACACATCAGGGCTGTATGCAAATAACTATTTGATTCTGTTTGAAATTGCGGCTGTTATCGTTTGCCATAGAAAATACCCTTTTAAAACAAAATGTTGCAGGTAAACTACCTCTTTCCCTTAACCGATCTTCACCAAAAACAATAGGTCCTAAGAACTCTACAATTCAGGGCTGCATGCAAAAAATTGTTTTATTCTGTTTGAATTTGCGGCGTTTATCGTTTGCCAAATAAAATACCCTTGTTAAAACATAAAACGTTGCAGGTAAACTACCCCTTTCCCATAACCGATCTTCAACAAAATCAACAGACCTTGCGCTCTGTATAATTCAAAAAGGTATGCAAAAACGTAGTTGATTCTGTTTGAATTTACGGCAGTTATCATTCGTCATAGAAAAAATTACCCTTGTTAAAACGTAAAATGTTGCATGTAAACTACCCCTTTCCCTTAACCGATCTTCACCAAAACCAAAAGGTCTTGAGAACTCTACAATTTAGGGCTGTATCCAAAATATTATTTGATTCTGTTTGAATTTGCGGCTGTTATCGTTTGCCATAAAACAAATTACCCTTGATAAAATATAAAACGTTGCAGGTAAACTACCCCTTTCCCTTAACCGAACTTTACCAAAAACAATAGGTCTTGAGTACTCTACAAATCAGGGCTGTATGCAAATAACTATTTGATTCTGTTTGAAATTGCGGCTGTTATCGTTTGCCATAGAAAATACCCTTTTAAAACAAAATGTTTCAGGTAAACTACCCCTTTCCCTTAACCGATCTTCACCTAAAACAATAGGTCTTGAGAACTCTACAATTCAGGGGTGTCTGCAAAACCTTATTTGATTCTGTTTGAATTTGCGGCTGTTATCGTTTGCCATAAGAAATAATTACCCTTGATTAAAAAAAAAAAGTTGCCGGTAAACTACCCCTTTCCCTTAACCGATCTTCACCAAAAACAATAGGTCTTGAGTACTCTACAAATCAGGGCTATATGCAAAAATTATTTGATTCTGTTTGAATTTGCGGCTGTTATCGTTTGCCATAGAAAATACCCTTGTTAAAACAAAATGTTTCAGGTAAACTACCCCTTTCCCTTAACCGATCTTTACCAAAAACAACAGCCCTTGAGTTCTCTACAACTCATGAAAGAGTGCAAAAAATTATTTGATTCTCTTTGAATTTTCGGCAGTTATCGTTCGTCATATAAAAAATTACCCTTGTTAAAACATAAAATGCTGACAGTAAACTACCCCTTTCCCTTAACCGATCTTCACCAACACCAATAGGTATTGAGAACTCTACAATACAGGGCTGTGTGCAAAACATCATTTGATTCTGTTTGAATTTGCGGCTGTTATCGTTTGCCATAGACAAAAAATTACCCTTGATAAAAAACCGTTGCAGGTAAACTACCCCTTTCGCTTAACCGATCTTCACCAAAAAGAATAGGTCTTGAGTACTCTACAAATCAGAGCTGCATGCAAAAAATTATTTGATTCTGTTTGAATTTGTGGCTGTTATCGTTTTCCATAGACAATACCCTTTTAAAACAAAACGCAGGTAAACTACCCCTTTCCCTCAACCGATCTTCACCAAAAACAATAGGTCCTGAGAACTCTACAAATCAAGGTTGCATGCAAAAAATTATTTGATTCTGTTTGAATTTGCAGTTGTTATCTTTTGCCATAGAATATACCCTTGTTAAAACATAAAACGTTGCTGGTAAACTACCCCTTTCCATTAACCGATCTTCACCTAAAACAATAGGTCTTGACAACTCTACAATTCAGGGCTGTATGCAAAACATTATTTGATTCTGTTTGAATTAGCGGCTATTATCGTTTACCATAGAAAATACCCTTGTTAAAACATAAAACGTTGCTGGTAAACTACCCCTTTCCCTTAACCGATCTTCAACAAAATCAACAGACCTTGAGTTCTATATAATTCAAAAAGGTATGCAGAAGAGTAGTTGATTCTGTTTGAATTTGCGGCTATTATCGTTTACCATAGAAAAAATTTCCCTTGATAAAAAACTGTTGCTGGTAAACTACCCCTTTCCCTTAACCGATCTTCACCAAAAACAATAGGTCTTGAGTACTCTAGAAATCAGGGCTGCATGCAAAAACGTATTTGATTCTATTTGAATTTGCGTCTGTTATCGTTTGCCATAGAAAAAAATTCTACTGACACATAGACAGACAGACACACACACACAGACACTTTTAGAAAAATGACTTTTCCATGTTTTGAGTGTAGTACAATCAGAATCTGCAATAATCTCGAACACGATTTTTTTTGCCATCACCATACTTCCATTTCCTTAAGGAACATGGAAGTAAAAATTATCCATGTTAAAACATAAAATGTTCCTGGTAAACTTCCGCTTTCCCTAAACCGATCTTCACCTAAAACAATAGGTCTTGATAACTCTTACAATTCAGGGCTGTATGCAAAACATTATTTGATTCTGTTTGAATTTGTGGCTATTATCGTTTACCATAGAAAATACCCTTGTTAAAACATAAAACATTGCTGGTAAACTACCCCTTTCCCTTAACCGATCTTCAACAAAAACAATAGGTCTTGAGTACTCTAGAAATCAGGGCTGCATGCAAAAAATTATTTGATTCTGTTTGAATTTGCGGCTGTTATCGTTTGGCATAAAAAATACCCTTGTTAAAACATAAAACGATGCCAGTAAACTACCCCTTTCCCTTAGCCGATCTTCACCAAAAACCGTAGGTCTTGAGATCTCTACAATTTAGGCGTGTATGCAAATAATCATTTGATTCTGTTTGAATTGCGGCTGTTATCGTTTCCCATAGAAAATACCCTTGTTAAAACATAAAACGTTGCAGGTAAACTACCCCTTTCCCTTAACCGATCTTCACCAAAAACAATAGGTCTTGAGAAACCTACAATTCTGGGCTGTGTGCAAAAGAGTAGTTGATTCTGTTTGAATTTGCGGCTGTTATCGTTTGGCATAGAAAAAAATTATCCTTGATTAAAAAAAACTGTTTCCGGTAAACTACCCCTTTCCCTTAACCGATCTTCACCAAAAACAATAGGTCTTGAGTACTCTATAAACCAGGGCTGTATGCAAAAAATTATTTGATTCTGTTTGAATTTGCAGCTATTATCGTTTGCCATAGAAAAAAAATCTACAGACACACAGACAGACACACACGCACACACTTTTCAAATATCGGTATGGAGAACCATACATGACTTCCATATTCTAAGATTTATATTTAAAATCATTTTCAGCCAAACAGCCAGGCTGTGTCTTGCCTGCCTTTTTATTGCTGTATTAAATGAAAAATATTATATTACATTAAAATGAAAAAATAATTTTATTGCCTGGCAACAAAATTATTTTATTTTTAACAATTACCATTGTTTCAAAAAGTTTAAATAAATTTTCAAGTACTTTGCTCTTGTTAAAACGTAAAACGTTGCAGGTAAACTACCCCTTCCCCTTAACCGATCTTCACCAAAATCGAAAGTCATTGAGACCTCTACAATTCAGGGACGTATGCAAAACATTATTTGATTATGTTTGCATTTGCGGCTGTTATCGTTTGCCATAGAAAATACGCTTGATAAAAAAACGTTGCAGGTAAACTACCCCTTCTCCTTAACCGATCTTCACCAAAAACAATAGGTCTTGAGTACTCTACAAGTCAGGGCTGTATGCAAAACATTATTTGATTCTGTTTGAATTTGCGGCTGTTATGGTTTGCAATAGAAAATACCCTTGTTAAAAAAACGTTGCAGGTAAACTACCCCTTTCCCTCAACCGATCTTCACCAAAAACAATAGGTCTTGAGAACTCTACAATTTAGGGCTGTATGCAAATAATCTTTTGATTCTGTTTGAATTTGCGGCTGTTATCGTTTGCCATAGGAAATACCCTTGTTAAAACATAAAACGTTACAGGTAAACTACCCCTTTCCCTTAACCGATCTTCACCAAAAACAATAGGTCTTGAGTACTCTACAAATCAGGGCTGTATGCAAATAATCTTTTGATTCTGTTTGAATTTGCGGCTGTTATCGTTTGCCATAGAAAAAAAATCTACAGACAGACAGACACACAGACAGACAGACACACACACAGACACTTTTCGGAAAACGACTTTTTTTCATGTTTTGAGTGTAGTACAATCAGAATCTGCAATAATCTCGAACACGATTTTTTTTGCCATCACCATACTTCCATTCCTTAAGGAATATGGAAGTAAATATCGGTATGGAGAACCATATATGACTTCCATATTCTAAGATTTATTTTTAAAATCATTTTCGAAATGGAATATTACCATAGAAACTACTTCTTTCTACTTACTGCTTCAGCCTTAACCACAGTACTGTGGTCACTAACATTTACCACCTCACGTTATCGCACTCGATTTTCACTGATGATGGAAGTCAATGGCATTGCCGAAACGTCTGGTTTTGTAGAAAACATTGGACTACGGCCAAATATCCCGGGAAGGAATTTTAACAAAAACTACTTCTTTGTTGCCGATAACGTTGTACACATATATATAAAAAATATGCATAAAATTAATGGCTTGTATAAGTTAATGATTGATCTCCATTAAGTAGTGCTCAAGTTTCCAAAGTTTTAATATTATGATGTCCGTAATTAAAACATCAGAGCAGGTTTAGTGTGTATGAGGGTTCACCGTGGACAAAAATTTTCAACATTTCCTATTGAGCGTTGCTTAGAATAAATCTGCGAATCTACAGTGTACGTTTCACAGAACAAACACGCGGAAAAGAAGGAGCGCTCCGAAGTCACTCATGGACCCTCAGCATCTTGCAGAGGGTTCATTCCCTAAAGACGAAAAATCTGTCTATGAATCGTTCCTCTGTAAACACGTGCAGTTACACTGCCCAGCGATCCACAGGAAGCAAATCGCTATCCACGCTGGACACTTTTTCGGCTTGCATGCGTTATGTTGGTATGGGTTCAGCACTTTCCATTTAAAAACCGTGCAAATGTAAGAAAATAAACATGAATGAGGCCAGAAATAACACGAATTGTGTGTGTGTGTGTGTGTGTGTGTGTGTGTGTGTGTGTGTGTGTGTGTGTGTGTGTGTGTGTGTGTGTGTGTGTGTGTGTGTGTGTGTGTGTGTGTGTGTGTGTCTTCCCTGCCTTTTTATTGCGGTAGTGATAATAATAAAATGGAAACGTAAACAGTACATAACTGAGATATGCTTGCCTGCCACGCACGATATATTTTCTCTTATACATGACTAGCAGAATACCCGTGCTTCGCTACGGAGTTTCACATTGTACGTAATGAAAATGTTAGTTTAATTAATAATAAAGTTTAATTAAAGTAGGCTTCTTAAAAATAAATAGCTGTTGCCCACAACTTCGTTCGCGTGGTCTTCAATTTAATGCGATAATATATTTAGAACAGAATCTATTCTATTGGGTTGCCATAGTAACCAGATCTAATAGTTTTTTAAGACCGCAAAGGACCCCCCAGAGGATCGTATCGAAAAAAACACCTGTCCTATGTTGGTTCTCCCGTTGCGTAAAATATTTGTGCCAAGTTTGGTTGAAATCGGTCCAATGGTTTAGGTGGAGACGTGGAAGACCCCCCAAAGGATCGTATCGAAAAAAACACCTGTCCTATGTTGGTTCTCCCTTTGCGTAAAATATTTGTGCCAAGTTTGGTTGAAATCGGTCCAGTGGTTTAGGAGGCGATGTGGAAGACCCCAAAGAACCCCCAAAAGGACCACATCGAAAAAACACCTATCCTATGTTGGTTCTCCCGTTGCGTAAAATATTTGTGCCAAGTTTGGATGAAATCGATACAGTGGTTTAGGAGGAGATGTGGAAGAAACCTTCGCGGACATGCGCACAACAACTCACCGAAGTTTCATCGCAATCGTTTGCCATAGGAAATACCCTTGTTAAAACATAAAACGTTACAGGTAAACTACCCCTTTCCCTTAACCGATCTTCACCAAAAACAATAGGTCGTGAGAACTCTACATTTCAGGGCTGTATACGAAACATTATTTGATTCTGTTTTAATTTGCGGCTGTTATCGTTTGCCAAAAAAAAAAAAAAATTGATAAAAAAAACCGTTGCAGGTAAACTACCCCTTTCCCTCAACCGATCTTCACCAAAAACAATAGGTCGTGAGTACTCTACAAATCAGGGCTGTATGCAAAAAATTATTTGATTCTGTTTGAATTTGTGGCAGTTATCGTTTGCCATAGAAAATACGCTTGATAAAAAAACGTTGCAGGTAAACTACCCCTTCCCCTTAACCGATCTTCACCAAAAACAATAGGTCTTGAGTACTCTACAAATCAGGGCTGTATGCAAAACATTATTTGATTCTGTTTGAATTTGCGGCTGTTATCGTTTGCCATAGAAAATACCCTTGTTAAAAAAACGTTGCAGGTAAACTACCCCTTCCCCTTAACCGATCTTCACCAAACTCGAAAGGCATTGAGACCTCTACAATTCAGGGACGTATGCAAAAAATTATTTGATTCTGTTTGAATTTGCGGCTGTTATCGTTTGCCATAGAAAATACGCTTGATAAAAAAACGTTGCAGGTAAACTACCCCTTCCCCTTAACCGATCTTCACCAAAAACAACAGGTCTTGAGTACTCTACAAATCAGGGCTGTATGCAAAACATTATTTGATTCTGTTTGAATTTGCGGCTGTTATCGTTTGCCATAGAAAATACCCTTGTTAAAAAAACGTTGCAGGTAAACTACCCCTTTCCCTCAACCGATCTTCACCAAAAACAACAGGTCTTGAGAACTCTACAATTTAGGGCTGTATGCAAATAATCTTTTGATTCTGTTTGAATTTGCGGCTTTTATCGTTTGCCATAGGAAATACCCTTGTTAAAACATAAAACGTTACAGGTAAACTACCCCTTTCCCGTAACCGATCTTCACCAAAATCAGCAGATCTTGAGAACTCTACAATTCAGGGCTGTATGCGAAACATTATTTGATTCTGTTTGAATTTGCGGCTGTTATCGTTTGCCAAACAAACAAAATTACCCTTGCTAAAAAAAAACCGTTGCAGGTAAACTACCCCTTTCCCTCAACCGATCTTCACCAAAAACAATAGGTCGCGAGTACTCTGCAAATCAGGGCTGTATGCAAAAAATTATTTGATTCTGTTTGAATTTGCGGCAGTTATCGTTTGCCATAGAAAAAAAATCAAAGATAGACAGACAGACAGACACACAGACACACACACAGACACTTTTCGGAAAACGACTTTTTTTCATGTTTTGAGTGTAGTAGAATCAGAATCTGCAATAATCTCGAACACGATTTTGTTTGCCATCACCATACTTCCATTCCTTAAGGAATATGGAAGTAAATATCGGTATGGAGAACCATACATGACTTCCATATTCTAAGATTTATATTTAAAATCATTTTCACCCAAACAGCCAGGCTGTGTCTTACCTGCCTTTTTATTGCTGTATTAAATGAAAAATATTATATTACATTAAAATGAAAAAATTATAATTTTATTGCCTGGCAACAAAATTATTTTATTTTTAACAATTACCATTGTTTCAAAAAGTTTAAATAAATTTTCAAGTACTTTACTCTTGTTAAAACGTAAAAGGTTGCTGGTAAACTACCCCTTCCCCTTAACCGATCTTCACCAAAATCGAAAGTCATTGAGGCCTCTACAATTCAGGGACGTATGCTAAAAATTATTTGATTCTGTTTGAATTTGCGGCTGCTATCGTTTGCCATAGAAAATACGCTTGATAAAAAAACGTTGCAGGTAAACTACCCCTTCCCCTTAACCGATCTTCACCAAAAACAATAGGTCTTGAGTACTCTACAAATCAGGGCTGTATGCAAAACATTATTTGATTCTGTTTGAATTTGCGGCTGTTATCGTTTGCCATAGAAAATACCCTTGTTAAAAAAACGTTGCAGGTAAACTACCCCTTTACCTCAACCGATCTTCACCAAAAACAATAGGTCTTGAGAACTCTACAATTTAGGGCTGTATGCAAATAATCTTTTGATTCTGTTTGAATTTGCGGCTGTTATCGTTTGCCATAAGAAATACCCTTGTTAAAACATAAAACGTTACTGGTAAACTACCCCTTTCCCTTAACCGATCTTCACCAAAATCAAAAGACCTTGAGAACTCTACAATTCAGGGCTGTATGCGAAACATTATTTCATTCTGTATGAATTTGCGGCTGTTATCGTTTGCCAAACAAACAAAATTACCCTTGCTAAAAAAAACCGTTGCAGGTAAACTACCCCTTTCCCGCAACCGATCTTCACCAAAAAGAATAGGTCGCGAGTACTCTGCAAATCAGGGCTGCATGCAAAAAATTATTTGATTCTGTTTGAATTTGCGGCAGTTATCGTTTGCCATAGAAAAAAAATCTACAGACAGACAGACACACAGACAGACAGACAGACAGACAGACAGACAGACACACAGACACTTTTCGGAAAACGACTTTTTTTCATGTTTTGAGTGTAGTACAATCAGAATCTGCAATAATCTCGAACACGATTTTTTTTTGCCATCACCATACTTCCATTCCTTAAGGAATATGGAAGTAAAAAATGACTTTTTCCATGTTTTGAGCGTAGTACAATCAGAATCTGCAATAATCGCGAACACGATTTTCTTTGCCATCACCATACTTCCATTTCCTTAAGGAACATGGAAGTAAAAATTATCCATGTTAAAACATAAAATGTTGCTGGTAAACTACCCCTTTCCCTAAACCGATCTTCAACAAAAACAATAGGTCTTGAGAACTCTACAATTCAGGGCTATGTGCAAAACATTATTTAATTCTGTTTGAATTTGCGGCTGTTATTGTTTGCCATAGAAAAAAATCTACAGATAGACACACAGACACTTTTCGAAAAATGACTTTTTTTCGTGTTCTGAGTGTAGTACAATCAGAATCTGCAATAATCTCGACCACGATTTTTTTTGCCATCACCATACTTCCATTTCCTTATGGAACATGGAAGTAAAATGACTTTTCTTCATGTTTTGATGGTAGTACAATCATAATCTGCCATTATTTCGAACACGATTTTTTTCGCCATGACCATACTTCCATTTCGTTATAGAACATGGAAGTAAAAACAACTGAATTTTTTTAAAGTCACTCATATCATTGACTGATCCTATATTTTAAGAATTATTTTTTACAAATGTTTAAAGGAATTACATCATAGTGGACAACGTAGTATGTTATATTTCCTAAAAACACAAATTACAGCACTTAATTCTTACTATTTGTATAATAGTAAAGCTTTTAGAAAATAAACAATTTAAAATTTTTCATTGTTGTAATTGTTAATAACAATAGTTGTTTATTTCTAAGCAATTGATAGAAATTAAATGAAATTATTTAGTTTAGTTTAAACTGGCAACGATAACAGATGTAACCTGCCCGATGTCTCTGCAGATAAATTCAGCTTGTGGCTCTTTTATCCACTGTGAAATAGTCCAGGTAATGGAATTTTTGCTAGTCTGATTGTCACGATTAGGATACAGGCATCACACTCACACACACCCGTTTGGCACACATGTCCTGCTTTGCAGTCTGCGTGTTGGGAGTCCGTGCAAGCACACGCTTTGCATTGACTTCAACACGCACTCTGGTAAGCGCGTGCATGTGTTGCCCATGCGTACAGACTCACACCGCACCGCTGAGCTGACACATGTCCTGCAATGCAGTCTGCGTGTTGGGGGTTAGTGCAAGTGCGCGCCTTGCATTGACTCCAGCACACACTCTGGTGCATTGCGCGCATGTGCGCTCACAGTGTACACACATGCTTCATTGTTTTAATCGTGGCAATCATAGTAGTAAAATTTTGCAACTGGATTATGTTCGCAATGGGCAAATTCAGCCAGGGTTGAATTTATTGTAGAGACAAAATACAAAACATGTTACATGTTCTGGACTACGATTCGACAAAATAAATATATACATTTCTGGTGGATGAACACGTACACCATGTTGGACTTATAATAAATATATTAACAGAAACTACAAATTTGAGTTTTCTTGTTACTTCATTTAATGTATTTCTGTAATTAATATTTTCCATTAATGGCGGCGAACCAGTTTGAGTGGCATAGCAGGTGCACATCCAACCTTTTCCTTTCCGCAGTTGAGCCAATCAACATTTTTTGTTTGTTTTATAAGCACATGAATGTATAGAAGTTTCCTTTCTGTACTTACTTTAATACTGTCTTCCCACTTCAACCTGGGTATACATCTTCTCCTTTTACCTTCTGGTTTTGATTCCCATGATCTTGTAGGGTATCTTCAATTTTATATTCTACAGACGAGGCTAAACTGTCTCAACTGGGGGAGCTTTGTACCATATTAATGAGAGGGATCATCTTGAAGTTCCTGCGGATAGTGAGGCTTTGTATTATATCTGTTACTATTTTTAAAAATGTTTAATTTCATTCGTATACTAATACTGACTGTGTCTTGGTGGAGCCCCAATAACAATTTTTTCCACATTTATTCTGAAGAAACCTTTATGCCTTCCAGAATGAGTTTATCAAACACGCTATCCACCTTGACTGAATTTTCACTAAACAACTCCAAATCTTATCAAAAGGCGTATGTCAAAAAAACTACTATCGTTTGTACTTATCACAACAATTTGACTACTAAATCTGTAATCGTCTTCAAGTGTCAGGTAAACTAGTACATTAAATACAAACTTAAGCCTACTTGAGATTTGTTCACTAACAAGCGTGGACCGCAAAAAAAGAAAAAACTATCATCTTCTACAAAATTAAACATCTCGTACAACTACAGAAAACTATAAAAAGAACCGTTGGATAGGACCAGGAAGCACCACCACACTGACGCAAATTTACACAACAAACAACCTTGCGGCAATGGTGGTGCTTCTCGGTTCTGTCCAGTGGGCTTAGAGGGCAAGTAGCGGTATGTAGGTAGGACTTATGTGTGGTAAATTCTAATGATGGTACTTGTCTGACCTAAGCCTGCTGATAATGTTCACATACCACCGGAAGTTAGGTTCAAAGATTGAACTCCAAATCTTTAAGTTTCCAATTTGAAAGTTATACTCTAGCTATTGTCCATTCTTTCTCATTCTAATGTCTGTTAACCTCCAGTAATATGGGAAATATATTAGGTCGTTCCCTGTCTTATCCCCTTCTGTATTTGATAATATGTACATTTTGATTTTACATGTTATTTTATTGTCTATGAAATAAGGTACAGTAAACTTATTTATATAATGAAAGGCAATTTAACATACATGTTTTCAGTGGTATCTAATTCACTTGTATGAATAGTGTACTGCTGTTAAAATACACCGCAGTATATAAGAGTAAAATAATATTTTTGAAAGAAGCCAAAAGGTGTAGATTTAATAGTATGGTGAACATATGTTAGAATTGTAAACAAAAAAACGGAGTTATTAGTCACGACCAACATAGAGGTAGACTCCAATATTATATAGAACAGCATTAAGAAATATGTTTTGACAGTTATTATATTAAGTTGGAAATAAACATTAAAATAAAATGAAAGATTAATAGAATAGTAATCTAAAATATACTAATTATATGGATAATGTAAAAAATAAAATAAATGTAATTAATAATAATTAATAAAATTATACATGTTTTAAGAGTCATATGATGGAAAGATGTGACGAATGTAGTTAGGTATCTAAATGGCAAATTGTAAATTGTTAGAATTGAATTGTATCAAAAATTTGAAAATTTGTTTAGTTTAATTTTATATGTAATACGATACACATCAAAAAGTCTATTTTTGTATTGAATCACATAAACATCTAAGAGTGGTCTTGTAAAAGGGTTTAATTTTGTATTTAATAAAGGAAACCTTTAATGGAAGGGAGTTAACATTGATATTGAATCTAATACACATACAAGAGTATAAACGTGTAACATTGAAAGAATTATAATTTTTATACAACTTAATAAACAACAATATTTTAAGAAGTCTGAGGATATCATTTATAGAACGCTGAACTAAAAGAAGAAGCCTGTCCTGGAAAATAGTTTGAGTGTCAATACAATAAAATTCGATATTCAGAAGAAGGATCAATTTAGTAATCATAGAAGAAAATATAATTCAACATTGAATCTAATAAGAAATCCCAGAGAAGGAACAAACCACGAAGCCTAACATTACCTTTAAGATGAACATTACCATCAGCGAGAATTGAACCCGTTGCAGTTGTGAAGAGCTCAGATTCAAACTAGTTACATTTATATGGTAGATATTCTTACCTTGTTATTTATTAAAAAATTTATACACTAACGTTATTTGGTACGGATTAAAGAAAAGAATAAATCATACACGGTATTAAATAATATAAATCAACTTAATAATTATTAACCCTGAGATAGAGTTTTATTTTTATGAGCAGATAGAAATACCATACAAATAATAAAATAACAGTACATTAAATGGCATCCACAATGTATGGCATATAGAAATAAAATATCTGCAAATAATTACAGTACAAATAATGGTGCCCACACGTGAAAGCAAAGATTTTCCTTAAGCCAGCACCAAATAACATAAATTAAATAATAGGTAATAGTGCCGAACTGAATTAATTATATTACAATAAAATAATTTTGTTAAATTTAATTAGAATAAAAATTTACTTGTAATTAAATTAATTTAAATATTGTAACGTGGCTAACAAACCAGAGCAAAGATATGAATTAAGGAGCAATAGTGCTGAAGAGGAAGAAACTGAAATGGAACAACCACCTAAGGAAAATGAACCATTAACTATGAAGGCAATGATGGATGTAATGATGGCTAATTGTAACCAACAAAATGCTGAATCTAAACAGTACAAGGCTGAATTAAACAGTAAATTTGACCAACAAAATGCTGAATCTAAACAGTTCAAGGCTGAAATAAACAGTAAATTTGACCAACAAATGGCCAATTCTAACCAGTTAAATTCTAAATTTGACCAAATCAGGACTGAGGTTACTGATAACTCTACTCAGTCAAATGTTATTTCTAACCAGTTAAAGGCTATTTCTGAGCAGCAAAATACTCTCAGGACTGAGGTTACAGATAAATTGGATAAACAGAATACTGAATTAAAAGAGACCATTCAACTACAAATAAATGGTGTGAATGATAAATTAGACCAGCAGAAGGCTGAAGTTGAATTAATGTTGCAAACCTATGAGGAAAAGAACTACAGGCAATTAGCAGAAGTTAAATTGAATATAGAAACAATGGAAAACAGGTTAGACAGAATGGAAATGGGACAACAGTCACTGAAGGAAGAAGTGGAAGAGAACTTACGAGAAAATAAACAGGAAGTTATGGAACAGATAACGAGAGAATTGACAAAACACAAACAGGAGGTAACCAGCAATATTCAATCCATGGGACACCAGTTGGACAACAACAATACAAAAATAGAGGATACAATGGTACAGTTAGTATTAAGGGTAAATGAGATAGAACAGAATGGTAATCAAACATGTGTTATCCGAGAAGATAAGAATACCAATCATGAGGTACCACATATGAAAGGATATATAAGAAATCCTATGGAATATTTAAATAGAATGCAGGAATATCTGCATAGTACCAAGGAAAATAGATGGGAGAGAATTAAGCTCATGTTAGATCAAGGGTTCCATGAAATGAAGGTTTATTGGTGGGATGCCGTGAGAAACACCCTGAATAGCTACCAGGAATTCATGGAAAGCTATAAGAATAAATATTGGACACGATCCATCCAGACAAGGGTGCGGGAGACCATAGTATATGGTAGGTACGACCTGAGCAGAGGACAAACACCGACCTCATATTTCTTGGTGCATGTTTGCAGGGCAAGATATTTAGATCCACCCATGGATGACAGATATGTGGTAGAAGCTTTGAGTCACCATTTTCCTGAAACGGTGAGTTTAGCACAATTTGCCAGTCAAGCGCATACTATAGAAGCGAGGACATTATTACTCACTGATTATGAGAGAAAAATGACTTATGACAGCAGTGCTAGACAAGGGAATATGAGAAGAGACAGCTACCCTAACCGATATCCAGAAGAACAAAACCGTGGTAGAACCAAATAGTAGAAAGGAACGACCAAAGAAATGTTCCAAGATACCAAGATAGGGGAGGTGGAAGAAATTACGGCAGAAACGATAACCGGAATGACCGAAGATATGGTAATAATAATAATAATAATAATAACAATAATAATTATAGGGGCAACCACGCTTCAAATACTTATTGAGCAAATTTTATACGCCAAAACTATGATTCCCGAGTCTATAATAGTCGTTACCCGAGGGAGACTGATCAAAATGAACGTTCTCGCAGTGAGGAGAGACAATGTGAGGGAAACCACAAGTATGAACAGATAAGGCATAGAGATCAACATGCTTCCCTTTCCCAGCCAGAAAATAGTCAACATAAAGGAAGGAGAGAGGAGAGAGCAACTGCAAATGAAAATCAGGGAAACTAAAGAAGACTGTGAGTGAGTGCAGTGGTCAACCACAGTCAAATAGCCGATCACTGTATTGGATAACCAGTTTAGGCCAAGATTTCTTGGACAATGAGAGAAGCAATAAAAATGTAACTGAAAGTGATGTAGTATCTATTACCGGTCAATATGGGGAAACCAGTCAAAATTTTATTATTGATACTGGTGCAGAAATATCGTTGATGAGTATGACTAAATACCACGAGTTAAAGGAAATGGAAAATAGAATCACTTCATCCGAAGGAAGGGCAAATAGAATATATGAATTACCCGTGAGCAAAATCACTATAGTGGGTGTAACAGGACGAGCCAACTGAACTGCTCGAAAACAAATAATGATGAATGTTGTTACAACACAAATAAGCCACCCCAATACCAGGGATAGAAAAGATGAATCAACAATATAAAAAAGAATTCGTATAATAAAATGTTTAAAATAATGAAAATAAAATGACAGTGACGCGACAAACGACAACATGACCTAACCCAAGTGATTGACCAATTAAAAAGAAACAAAAGGAGAAGGGAAAAAACGAAACCAAATAAGAATCCATAGAACCAAATGAAATAAAACCAAGTGAGAAGGGGAAAACCAAAATAAAATGAAACAAAATAAGACGAAAGTGAAGAAGAAGGAAAATGAACATGAAACAAACCAAGTATAAAGGAAATAAAGTGAAACCGAATGAGAAAACACAGACAAATAGTATAGAATATGAAAAGGAGAAATGGTACATTCAAATGTAATATTGGAAACGAAACCAATAACTAACCAATGTAAAAAATAAGTATTATTATCGATTAAAAGATAAATGTAAATGATTTAATAAAACCCAATAAAGTAATGTGAAAAATAAAAGTACACTAACCCAAGAATTAGAGTTAGATGTAATAAAGAACTCTATAAAGACATAACTTATTAATAGTATAAAGAATAACAAATGTAAAGAGAGAGATAGATAGTGAGATGGTGAGAAAATAATATTAACTAAGTGACAGAGAGAAAGTAATTATAGGGATTACCCACTAATAAACACTTAAAATAAACATTTAAGGAGTGCAAAAGTGAAAGTGTAAAACCCCAAAATAATTAGATATAAACACTTAATAATCTGTAATAAACACTCAATGATTAATGGTGAACCATATTAGTAATTAAGAATGTTGTTAATAATAGAATTATATATAAACACTTAATAATCTGTAATGAACACTGAAGATTGATGGTGATATTATTATTTAAAAAAGAATCTTGTTATTAATAAAATTAAGTTTAATTGTAAGAGAGGGATACAATAGTATTTAAAAGAGAGAATCCCATGCAAGGTAAACAGTTAGTGTTACCATGGATAGAAGATAGAGATTATTTCAGAAATAAGAAACTAAAAATGAAATCAATAAACACCCCAGGTTATAAGGGATAATCAATTAAGTAAGTTTAAATGGTGTGATGATGTTTATCACCCAAAAAATAAGAAAGAATGAAATGAATTGTAAACATACATTACCTAATAACTATTAAAAAATTGTTTAATTAAATTTATGAATAGGATATGGCTGAAGGAATTGTACAGACCATAGGCCTAGATGTTATGTTTTATGTGATAAAGAATAGTAAGTAATAGCCATATTGTTAACAAGGGCAAAATAAATAAATAAGAAGGTGGATCAATAGAGATCTAATTACACTGTAAAATCAGTTATGAAATAATTAACAATCCATGATGTAGGAAATAATAGAAACGTACAAATAGTATAAAAACAGATCCAAAACACATCAACAAATAAACGATCCAATTATAATAACAAAACAAAACACATTAGAGTAAAATGAGATATAATTTGTATAAAATAAGTAAATATAATCAGTGGCTACTTAGGCCTATGTAATGCCTAACTGTCAAAAACAAATAACTACAAATTGTAAAAAAATCAACAAGGAAATTAGCAAATCCAAGGCGAGTAATTAGCCGAGGATAATTTGTGAATCATATTAAAAGAAAAATGTTAGAATAAGGACTTAAATTAAAAGAGAAACGTAATTAACAGATATTAACATAATTGTACAAACATTAATATTTTAAAGAACCCAACCTTATGGGATATCAAAATAATCTTTGAAAGGAAATACAAACAGTAGTGATAATATTTAATATATAGGAAGGAAGACAGAAGAATAAAAGCAACCAAAAGATATACAGGAATTTTGAATAAAAATTCAAAATTGATAACAATGGTTATAAAGTCGTGATCAACCAATCAGAATTTATTCGTAACCATGACAACAGACCGTTGGTTACGATTTTTCCGTTAAATTATAGTATTCAATAAGTGACGCTCATCCAGATTAGACGCCTGATCTTGAATGACCTAAATTTTAATTAAAATGTATAAAAAGTAATCAAAATTCAAAAAGAAGAACCAGTAAGCAGCAGACGAGGAACAATAACATTTAACTAATGCCAAGGACCAATATAAATAAGAATTAAATGAAGAAATTACCACAACTAACATGAAAAAGATGCCAGAAGCCCAAATCATTCAAAATTGATGACTATTCCATTTCACCTCAACAACGGTTTATCTCAAGCCTACTGATTTGGTAAGTATCATTAAATTACCCAAATTCCAGAAATAAACTCACTTTAAATATTTCTCACAGTCATCTGAACTCTCACTATAAACTGAATATAATTTCTTTCAAAGATTAAGTAAAACAATAAAACACTGAAAATTTATTAACTAAGAAAATAACCTAGTGTTAAATTGCGAACTTTTGAAACACACTTTACTACACTGCAGGAACAAATTGTAGCTACACATTATATTATTTAAGTACAAATAATGTAAGGTAGTGTACTTTTTATTGCAATCATTATTAATATTTTTCTTGTAATCACAAGGACCCAGACTTTGAACGAAAATAACTGTAAACAGACAACACAGTCGCCATACTTGACTAAATTGCTCGTTCAAAATCGATCTTCGCCAAAACCCTAGAGATATTAGACTCATATTAATTGTTGGTGCAAAATTGTTGAATAACCAAGAAGAATTTTATTGTCAAACTGAATAATTACCAATCAATAATTAAAGAAACTAGTACAGAGTGTAACCATTGTTTTTATTTCATAGGGAAGTGTATTGTATAAATTGTGTATTGTATAGCAGAGACCAACGAGAATGACGGCAAGCGCTCACGCCACCAACTCTACGAACCACCTGCTTGATTAAGTAGGTCGAACGAAGGCGGGAATAAATTTGAATGCTCCAGGCCGTCATAACTAAGATCGCTAAACCATATTATTTATTAATTTAATTGTTTTGAGTAAACAATTTGGCGCCACCCGGGATTATTAAACACATATGAAACAACAGGTAAGGTTTCCACTCGCGTTGTACTGGTAATTGAAGGATCGCTACGGGAATCGCTAGCACAAAACATAGAAGTAACGAGACCAGTGTGAGGCGAACACACAACATATACACTTTTACAGAGACGACAACATTTAAAGACGTTACAGATTGGCGACCAACTGGTGAGGCTAGAAAAGAAGACTAGCGGCGATTACGGGAAAATATGCAACATTCTATGGTTACAAGATATAAAGCTAAGCAGGGAACTGAAGATAACAAGGGAGAAGAAATGGAAATGATGGAAGAAATAATCGAGGAAACGATAGAAGAGGATACCCAAGAGGAACAACCAGAAAACCCAACCCAACCAGAACCGGAAACGGAAGTGATAGTCGGCAACCAACCGGAGAAACCAAGTCAAGACAGGGAACGGGAACAACAAACAGGAGATACAGTCGAAAATCCACCAGATAAAATTACACCAACCGAAGAGAGGCAGCAACTGATGAGGTTTATGATGGAGCAATTTGGACAAATTAATAACAATTTCAAGAAAACAAAGGAAGAAATTAATGGAAAAATATACCAAAATAATGAAAAAATAGACAAAATGGAGGAAAAAATTAATGAAAATTCTAAAAGACAAATTGAGATTTTAAGGGAAGATACTGAAACGCTGAACAATAAAATTGAAGGAAATAATGAAACATTGAAGCAGCAGATAAACGAGAAAATGGAGGAACACTGTGATACTTTGCGGAAGAACTAAGAAGCTCTACAACAGCGATTGACGGAGGACATCCAAAAAAGTAATGAAGAACTGAAGGAAGAATTAAGATACATACTAATAGGACATCGTGAAGAAGTCAAGCAGACAAAAACGGGGATGAATAAGAAATGGGAAGAAACAAATTACCAAGCAGATCAACCTAATGAAACATTAAATAGTGATTTCAAACAGTTGATTGAAACACTAGACAGCACTTCTGAAGGTATCAATGAAAAAATTGGTAATAAAGAAGACAAAAGTGTATTGTTTTCTGGGAATAAAGATAACAAAAACAATGAGAAAATTAAGCACGTAGAAATCAACCGTAGAAGAGTAAAGAAGAATCGATTAATTAAGAGGATTGAGAAAACAAAGGAAATAGGAAAAATATATAAAAAGAAACTAATAAAAACAAGAGAAGAGTTGGAGATGATGAAAAATGGACTAATTGATGTGTTGAATTTACCCCTTATCGACCAGAGCAAATTAATGAAATATAAAGATTGTAGGAGGACGTTAAAAGAAATTATAGAGGGAATTCACAACAAACCAGCGGAGGAAAACATCAGCAAATCAATAAGAAAATGGAAATTAACCAAAACTGAAAGGACTGTCAACAAAATAGTGTGTCACAAATCAAGAAGGTCTCTAAAACACTTGAGTACACCAGAATTGGAAATGCAGAATAAAAAAATCAGTGATAACATTAATGAGGGAGGTACAATTAACTTCTTTGATTAATGAACCACATAATAAAATGATGGAAGTAGTCATCGATACAAATGAACATATGATATTAGAAGAATCGTGGTACAAGATAGAAGACACCTATTTCACCAGGACGGAAATAGTTCTACACACCAAGGTTATCTGAACCACAAGTGCAGAGGAATTGATGGACCATGGGTAAACTAAGTGAGGATGAACACCGAGAAATGGGACTGATCTTCAAATTACCGACCAAGCCAACCAATGGAAAAGGAAGAAAAGAGAAGGAGAATTACCAAATTCAAAAGATGTAAGATCAGCTTACGACAATATTTCGATGACATATGAGGTATAATATAAAATATAAAATGAAGGAATAAGTTACAAAAATTCCTACAAAGTAAGATCACCTTACAATAATGCATAAATAACATATAAAGTAAAAGAAAAAAAAAATATGTATAAATGTATAAGGAATGTTACAAAAATTCCTACAAAGTAAGACAACAAACTTACAAACTGTAACCCCTCTTTAAAATTTTTTTTATGCTTTATAAAAAATTCTCTAATTTTTTTTTTTTTTTTAAAGAGGGGCCACTAGATAATTAAAACTAGGCAGAGGGCCTAGAGAAGCCAAAAATGTGCTGGGACCAGTGAGACGGGACTTGCAATTAAACTCAGCTGTTGAACAATAACAACTTTTTTTTATTTTCTAAGTTTGGTACACATTCATGCATATTAGTTGCAAATTCAATAATTCTATATTCAATGCAGGTTCAATATAGATCAATATTATTCAATAATTCAATAAATTCTTAAAATCCAACAATTCAATATTAATATAAAATATACAATTCTTAAACCTTATGTCAAGTTCAATCTCGATACAAATATAAATTTTAAATTTCAAAATACCATTTAATGTAAAATTACAACTTTTAACTTTTAGTTCAATGTTAATGCAAAATATAAGGTTTAGATGTTCGATAATCCAATTGCAATACCAAGTGTAACTTTAACTTGAGTTCAATCTTAATACAAATACAACTTTAGATTTTCCAGCATTCAATTTCAATATAAAATAAAACCTCTGAATTTTAGTTCAATGCGAATACAAGTATGAGGTTTAAATTCTCCATGGTTCAATTCTAAATTCTGTAAAATATCACTTTTAAATGCATTCAATGTTAAAACTTAAATTTAAGGTTTAGATTCTCATTACTTTGATTTCAAACGCAAAATGCAAACTTCAAAATTTAAATTCCCCATCATTCTAAAATCTTCTTAATATCTGTACATAGGTGTAACCTCATAGTGATTTCAATATTCTCAACATTATAACCACAAATATCTACCTCATTTACATAATACTATAATCATCCGAGTTCCTTAAACCTATCACATAATTTATATAAATGGCCCTTTACGCATACTCAATATTACAACACATACTTTCACATAAATACAGATATAAATAACTAAAAAGGTCAGTGAGAAACCAACAGGACCCTTCACATGGCCAATCACTTGGGTTAAATCGACGAACAACGACGAAAGGTGACAACAAGAAGATCACAATAATATCAACTAATTACTTAAAAGACATCAGGGAAGAACTTCTGGAGGAAGAGGATAACCAATTGCCAACAACGAATAGTGAGATAGTGCATATAAGAGCTAACATTAACTATAATTATGATCGATACTGGATCGAATATATCTCTCATAAACCAACCCGAATTGGAGCGAATCCAAGCCAACTCCAATATACCTATTCCAACTTTACCTATAAACAATATTGTAATAATTGGTGCCACAGGCAGACAGAATAAGACAATCAGAAAACAAGTCTCTTTAGAGCTAACCAGTCAAAACGCAATAATACCTATTATTTTCCTTGTCGCCAATGGATTACCATTTAACATGCTGATTGGATGCGACGCACTGAGACAACACTCAGCAATCATTGACATGCAGAAGGGAATAGTAGTGCTTACTTCTGAGAAGGGAGTGTGGTCGGCCAATATAATCAACAGTAATCCAACACCAATAGCCCTAAATCATAATAAGGGGTTAAAAAGTTATTATTGTCAAACATATAAACCATCAATTACTATGGGAGATGAAGAGGGAGAGGGAGATTTGTGGAAAAGAAAAATAGAAGAAATCAGAAGGTTCCAAAGAGAGAGACCTCAACAAGAGATAACGGGTGAACAGGCTGAAAAACTAATAGCCATATATCAAGCATACCAGCACGTTTTCTCAAATACTCCAGGAAAAGTCAAGGGGTACCAGTGCAAAATAAACTTTCGAGAACCCGTAGACTTTCACAGAAAATCCTACCCAATCGCCTACTCTCTAAAAAACGAAGTGAGGACGGAGATAAATAGAATGATGGAGGAGGACATCATTGACTACAGTCAATCTCCATACACGAGTCCTATAGTCGCCATACCTAAAAAGAATGGTAAGGTGAGAATATGTTTAGACGCCCGGGAGATCAATAAGATGATCATTAATGACCGAACGTCACCGGGAGAAATTGAAGAGATACTTAAAAAATTTCATGGCACCAAATATATAAGTACCTTGAAACTCTATAAGTTACTTCAGACTCAAGATTTCAATATAAATTTTTCAAGTAAATACACTCTTACCTTTGGTTGTATTTTCCCAGGTCTTACAGACGAAAATCCACTGCAGACAAGGTTATCTGTGTAGAAGTGCGAAATGATTACGCTAACTCATTTTCTACTGTCTAAAATACATACTTATTTTATTTACTTATTTATTTCACTCCAATCCACTCATGACCGTTGATTCGGTCAAACTATTATTTTCCATTTTTATTTTTAATTTAATTTATAATTTTTAATACAATAATTTGTATTTTTTACATATACAAATATACCTTGTTTTGCTTTACCCCTTTGTCATCACAGTCTACAATTTACCACCTCGCCCCACTCCCAAATAACCCGTTCTGCAGCTTAATTAGGTCTGGTGAATATAATCACAAATTATACTCTCCGTCCCTGTTCGGGCGCCAGTGAAACTCTATAAGTTACTTCAGACTCAAGATTTCAATATAAATTTTTCAAGTAAATACACTCTTGGTTGTATTTTCCCGGGTCTTACAGACGAAAATCCACTGCAGACAAGGTTATCTGGGTAGAAGTGCGAAATGATTACGCTAACTCATTTTCTACTGTCTAAAATACATACTTATTTTATTTATCGAAAATCGCACCCTTCTTTTACTTTCTACAAATGACAGTATCTTTGTTAAATTTTGTTTTAAACTACTATGATAATTGACATTACTAAGTACATATAAGAAGATTGAAAATGAACCAGTATATAACCACACACACACACACACACACACACACACACACACACACACACACACACACACACACACACACACACACACACACACACACTCTCTCTCTCTTTCTCTTTTTGTTAATATTTAAATAAACTCCCCTCTCTTAGAGATCTCTGTTTCTTATTAAGGTGTCTATAAAAGCAAATTTTATAATATAGTAATTAAAGTTTAAAAAGTGGTACTCATCCTAATAATGGTTTCACTCCAATGCACACCCATATTATTCAGATGTAATAACCGTGACACAAGTTCACTAGCTGACCGATTTCTGAGTTCTCTCGCACTCACGCCACTGTTGGTACTGATTTTATGGTTTTTTGTTTCATGGTTCTCACTGATTTACTGATCTCACGTTATAAAAAATGATCAAGTCGGCCGACGTAACTTTTTGCACTTAGATGTTGTTGTAGGCTGACCGCGCAGCCATGAGTTGCAATAGAACTGGCCTCAGTACTACTAAGGCATATAACACAAAGTCCTTTCTTGGTCACGTGATCGTGAGGCTGCGCTCCCATTGGTGCTGTTAAAAGAGCGCTATAACGTAGGCTCAAGATTTAGCAATATTTTGCCGCCTGGTGCAATATGGAATTACATTATTTTCGTCCGTGATTCACGGCTGATGCCAAGTTAGGTGTTATTTCACAATCGGTCTACGCTGCTTGAGTTCGGAGACAAAACATAGACGTTTTGTTCTGTAATAAACACAGCCGATTTGGTTGACTAACTCGGGGTTCTACAAGGGTGAACAATGACTGCATGGAGAATATAATTTTTAAAATGTTATCTTGGCCCTACAATTTTGTACCGTTACAACCTGGGATACTGTTTGTGGGTACTGGCAGGTGGAGCTACACCCACACAGTAGGAAATACATGGCATTCATCTTCGACGGAAGGAATTACCAGTTTAAGAGGTTACCTTTCGGCCTTATTAATTCCGTCGCAGTGTTCGTCAAGTGCATGGACCAAGTCATAGGTCAAGAAGCATTGCAGTTCACAACAGTGTACGTGGATGACCTTCTAATAACTTCGTCAGACTGGGATGAGCACTGTGAACGAGTCAAACAAGTATTACAAAAGCTATCAGAAAATAATATCACATTGAAATTAGATAAGTCCAAATTCATAGCAAACCAAGTCAAATTCTTAGGTTTCAACTTAACAGAACAGGGAATATCACCATCCCAAGAGAAGGTGGAAGCTATTCAGAAATTCCCCACACCAATGAATAAGAAGCAGCTACAATCCTTCTTAGGTATTTGTAACTACTATAGAAAGTTTCAAACAAATTATTCCTACCTAACAGCAAAGTTCTCTAAACAACTATCAGCTAAGGAAAAATGGACTTGGGGGAATGAACAAGAAGAAGTGTTAAAATTAATCAAACTAAAATTTCTTGAAACAATAATGCTACACCACACCAATTTTGAACAACCATTCTACCTAAATTGTGACACCAGTGATGTGAGCCTAGGCGCTGAATTATATCAAGAGGATAAGGATGGACACCACATGGTTATCAGCTTTGCCAGCAGAATACTGAACAGCTGCGAACGTAACTACAACGTTACTGAAAAGGAACTACTCAGTATTGTATTCGCATGTGGAAAGTTTAGAACGTACATCCTGGGATATCCAATCACCGTCCGAAGCGACCATAAGTCCATTTAATTCTTGAAACAGTGTAAGTTAAGTCATGGGAGACTTACACGATGGATACTCGCATTACAAGAGTACCATATAACGTGAGAGTACATTCCAGGACGTAAGAATGTTGCCGCAGATGCATTATCCAGCATAAATGTTGTAGACCAAACATTTGAAGGAGAAAAGGAGAAGATCGTCAAAGTGTTTTGTATAATAAAGGATAGAAAGGACCTGGAAGATATTCTAAACAAAATAGTGGTACAGCAGAAACAAGATTCAAAATTATTAAACATAAGAAAAAGACTGTTAGAAGATGAAGAAGTTATAAATAAATATTATTGTATCCACCAAGATATACTCTTTGTTAGAACAAAAAAGAATAATAGCACATGGAAACTTGTAGTTCCAAAAACATTAGAAAATAAGATAATTAAAGATTATCATGTTCGATACGGACATATGGGAACCGTAAAAATTGTAAAAGCATTGGAGGAGGAAGTCTTTATCAAAAATAGAGCAAGAAAAGTAAATTTACAAATAGTACAAAAATTCCTATAAAAAAAAAGTAAGAACCACAAACTTACGATAATATTTAAACAAAAAATAACAAGAAAGGGATACGTTACAAAAATTCCTAAAAAAGTAAGAAAACTAACTTACGAAAAATTATCAAAAATAATATTTAATACAAAATAAAATAAACAAAAATAAAATCAAGCAAAAACTGCTAAGATAAATACCTGAAATAATAATGAATTTAATGTATTCAAAGAAAAAAAAAAAAATCTGAACTGGTACAAGGAAAAAGAGAAGTTACGTATAAAACAAATATACAGAAAATGGCTAAACAACCAAGAAAAAGAATAAAAATGTCTAAGATAATTAAAATGATCACGAGAAGAATAGAAAAACAAACTAATGAAAAGTTAGATATAATGAAATTAACATATGAATAAATAAAAAACAATCAACTGTATGAGTAGATGACAGTATATAGCAAAGGTACAGCGGAAGGAAGAATGAGTAAAAGGCCAAAGTGATCTAAAAACAAAAAAGGTGAACAATCCCAAGATATATCATTATTATTAATTTAAGTCACAAGTTGACAAAAATTGTATTTAAGATTGACTGTTGAAAAGTCCAGCAATCAAAATAAACTGAGCAGAGATGATGTTCCTCTGGTCTCAGAAAAAATGAGTAGTAATGGAAGAAACCAGCTACTAAAAAGTTAGGGAAAAATTTATATAAAAGGGAGAACACACTAATGGAAATAAATAAAAACATCCAAATAAAATGGAATGAATGAAGTAAGAAGAGAAATAAGAATGGAGAAACAAACAAGAAAGAAAAGGAAAAAGATTATATATAACTGATAATTTCATAAAAAACTATGCTAGTGTTTTATCAAAATGATCAATTTTGAAGGAGAGGCATTATGTTACAACACAAATAAGCCAACCCAATACCAGGGATGAACAAGATAATATTGAATCTAAAATAATACTTCATATTAAATAAAATGCTTAATTTAAATAAAATATAAAAACTATGACTTGACAAACGACGACATGACCTAACCCAACTGATTGACCCAACAAAAGGAAACAAAAGAAGAAGGGAACCACAAAAAACAAACGAGAATAAAACCAAAGAAGAGAAGAAGGTGGAAAAACCAAGGTATTAAACAAATACAATGAAAATGAAGAAGGAGGGAAATAGATAAAAATGAAAACCAATAATGATACACAAACAAGTAATAAAGCATAGGAGAAGGAGAAATAATGCACTCAAAAGTAATATTGGAACCAAGACCAATAATTAACCTATGAGAAAGGAAAAAGTAAATGTCATTATCCAAATGGACAATCATAATCTAGGGAAGAAACCCTATTAAAATATGTTAAAGATAAAAATATAAAAAAGCAAACTAACCCATAATTCAGAGTTAGATGTAAGAATAGAAATGTAAGGACATAAAATTGTTAATAGTATTAAGGAAATATTGTAATGAAAGAGATAGTACAGTAATGAGATAATAATTAGAGGGATTACCCATTCAGAAACACCTAAAAAAACAAAAACATTTGTGAAGTGCAAAATGAAAGTGTAAAAACCCCAAAGTGTAGTGATAAAGAAGGTACGCTAATTAAATTATAATTAACTATAAATAATTTAAAAGTGAAGGTGATGATTGCATGAAAATAGTGTAAAATATAGAATGGAAATACAGTAGGCTCTCGGCTATCCGACTCCCGACTCCCGACTATTCGACCTCCGGCCTATCTGACCCGCTCTACTTAAAAAAAAAAAAAAAAAAAAAAAAAAAAAAAAAAAGAATTAGTACGGTACATATGCAGTATTTCCGATCCGATTACTAGCGCCTTCAAACGTCATGTGAGCAATTCCGCCATGCGGGTGAAGGCGCTTACGCGTGAATCACCAGTTACCAATACAGTACGCCAATTGATTCATGTTGTGACAGGAAAGTTTCGTGTTCCTACTTGAGTGTGTAACAGGTGCATCAGTCAGTCTGTATCCAGAAGTCAGTCCATGCGGTTCAGTCGTTCGTGGATTGTTAATTTGTTATAAAGTGTGTATACTGTATTGTTGGTGGCTTTTATTTTTAAGTGAAATATGGGTGACAAACGAAAGAAAGTGGTAGTAACTTTGGAAGAAAAACTGCAAGCAATAAAAAGAATGGATTCTGGTGAGTCGGTAAACAAAATTGCACTGGAGTTAGGAGTTGGAAAAACTACTGTGGGTGATTGGCGAAGAAATCGCGCAGAGATTGAAAAATTGTGTTCTAAGCAAGCAAGTGGCAGTGGCGTGAAAGTTAGAAAAACTATGCAAAAAGGAAAACGTGGAAGTTGAAGAGGCTTTATATCTGTGGTATGAAAATGTGAGGGGGAAAGGATTGACGGTTTCAGGCCCCTTGCTCCAAGAAAAAGCGATTCAGTTTAAAAAACAGATCGAAGGAGACGATGGTGAGTTTACTGCCAGTGACGGGTGGCTTGATCGCTGGAAGAAACGTTTTGGTGTTCGTCATATGACGATTAGTGGTGAAGCATTGTCTGCTAATAAGGACGCTGTCCCTGACTTTAAAAAACACTTTTTTGACCTGCTTGATAAGGAAGGTATTTCCGGAGAACAAGTGTACAACTGTGATGAGACGGGTTTCAATTACCGTATGTTGCCATCTAAAACACTAGTGTCTAAACAGGAAAAGGCCACACCATGGTTCAAGAAGAGCAAGGACCGCGTTACAGTTTTAGCTTGTAGTAACGCAACCGGAAACCATAAGTTGAGACTGACCTTGATTGGAAAATCTCGTAAGCCTAGGGCTTTTAAAAATCTTAAAGATTTAAGTTCTTTGCCCCTGCATTATACCCATCAAAAAAAAGGCGTGAATGAATTTAGAAATTGTCAAAAATTGGTTTGAACAGGAATTTGTGCCACAAGTTGAAAAACATTTAGCTGAAAACAATTTAACAAGGAAAGCAATCCTAGTTTTGGATAACGCTCCTTCACATCCAGCAAATGACCAATTAAAAGATGGAGACATAAAAGCTTTGTTCTTGCCTGCAAATGTTACATCTATATGTCAGCCAATGGATCAGGGAGTGCTCCAAGCTTTGAAAAAGAAATATCGACGTAGGCTACTAAGCTATATCATCGCGACAATTGATAATACAGAAGTTGCGACGGCACTACAGTCAGTAGACATGCTTGACGGCATCAGATGGGTGTCCGAGGCATGGGATGAAATCCCATCTTTAACACTTGTGCGATCGTGGAAAATTTTGCTGGATCACAGAGCCAGTGATAAGTGGGAAGAGGTAGAACAGCAATGTGATGTGGAAAATTCAACTGATAACACTGCGCTTGTATCGCTGTTAGAAAAAGTTCCCGGATGTGAGGAAGCTTCATTGGAAGACATCACAGAATGGTTGGCAAAGGACGAAATCGAAGAAATTGCAGACGAAGATATTGTAGCGATGGTATTAAATGAACAGCCGACTGAAGAGGAACAAGGTGATGAACCCTCCAATCGTATAACCCACTCCGAAGGCCTGAAGGTGATCGAGACGGCAGTGGAATACATTAGCCAGCAAGAAGAAGCAACACCAGCAGACATCATATGTTTACGTAAGTGGAAGGATATAGCGGTGAGGAAATTAATGCGAGGAAAGAAGCAGGTCTCAATTACAGACTTTTTTAAACCTTAGACAATGTAAGTTTCACTTGTTCTTTCATTATACAGTACGAAGTTTTAGGTTATTATAATTTGATTTATATTAACAACTAATTTGGTTGAAAGCTTTCGTATAAATTAAAACTCATAGTAAAACTCATTCAACTTATTGTTAACTACACATTTTGTTTCGTCCTTCAAATAAAGGTTTTGTGAAAGATACTGTAGTTGCGAATTGTTATTTCATTTCTTTCTAATTCATTTATTACTGTACGTCATTTATAAGGACAAACTGATATGACGTACGCATCCAAATAGCAACAAGTACATTCAACGCAATAGGGTGGTGGTCATTGACCTTACAGAGGCTAGTATGCCTACGGCTCCGGTGTATCCGACTTTTTTGCTATCCGACCCGGCCGACCGCCACATTAGGTCGGATAGTTAAGAGTCTACTGTATAGTGAAAAATAGTGAATGATAAAATCATTAACAATTAATAAATCTATAAAGAACACTAAAGGTTTAACAGTGAAAAATAATAGTGAGTAAGTATGTTGTGAAAAATAGTATTAAGTATAAACTATAAAGTAAGAGGTATTGAACACTGGAAAGTGATAATCACAATAGTAATTAAAACAAAAAATATAATTAATAAGTTTAAAAACATGTAATCGTATTTAAAAGGGAGAATCCCAGGAAAGAGTAAATTGCAAGTGTTAACATGGAGGGAAAGTAAAGATTGTTTAAAAGTAAAGGAGTTAGAAACAAATCAAAAAACACCCATGTTATAAGGGATAGTTATAAGTTTCATAAAAGTGATGTTGTTTGTCACACTAAAAAATAATATAAAATAAGATGTATTGTGAACAAAGATTAGCAAATAATAAGTTAGTTAAATAATTATTCAATCAAGTTTATGAATTGGATATGGCTGTAAGAATCATACAGACCATAGGCCTACATATTATATGTAATAAGATAAAAAAAAAGTAGTGAATAATAGCCACCTTGTTATTATTGGCAAAGGAAATAAATAAAAATGTTAAGAAATGCATGACTAGAAAACATGGAAACCAAAGAGTAAATAATTGGGTATAAAATAATAGTGACATAATAATAACACATAAACAGACTCAAAACACATCACAACCAATTATAATAACAAAATAAAGCCCATTAGGCTGAATTGAAATGTAATTTAAATGAAATAAGTCAAATACCATAATGGCTACTTAGGCCTATGAAAATGCCTAACTGTCAGAAACACACAACTACAAATTATAACAAATTAACAAAGAAATTAGCAAATCCGAGGTGAAGGATTCACCAAGAATAAATTGTAAATCATTTGTAAAACAAAAGATTATAATAAGCATTTGTATACAAAAAGAAATGTAATTAACAAGTATTAACATAATTGTAAAAACAAAATCTAAAATAACTTTTGGGGTATCAAAATAATCTATGAAAGGAAATACATACTATAGTGACAATATTTAATAACCAGGAAGGAAGATAGAGGAATAACAGCAGTCAGAAGATATACGAAGAATTCAAATTTTGATAACAATGTATCATATCAAAATCAGCCAATCAAAATTATTCAGTTACCATAGAAACGACGGTTGAAGGCGAAAATTACCGTTGAATACCGTTACTTGTGAAGCGTCAGTCAAGCAGTACAGAAGCCAAAGTTTGGAAGACCGATTTTCTAATAAAATAATGTAAAACAGTAATCGAAGTTCATAACCATGACGATATAAGAAGCAGACGACCCATTTATAGCAGTCCACTCAAGATCCAGGATAATTAAACTGAAAATTAACCGAAAAGTATGACCAGATACTCTATGAAAAGGACGCCCGACCTAATGAAGTCCATAAATTAAAGAAACTAGAACTTATTGCAGCCCAATCTTATTCCGAACCAGTGAATGAAAACGCCAAGTGTTAAGTACAATTGAATTACCTATTTCCAAAAACCTAATCACTCTAAATTTTACTAAAGGTAAATTTATCTCACTATAAACTGAATATTTCTCTTTCATAGATTATTTAAGTAAAATAAAACTCACTGAAAATTTGTTAACATAAAATATAACCTATTATTTAAACACGAACTTTCAAAACACATTTAACGACACTACAGAACAGATTGTAACACCACACATTATTATTTATGTACACTTAGAGTAAGGTAAAATATTTTTATTGTAACCATAGGAATCCTTTATCTCATAATCAAAAGAATCCCACGATTTTGGAACGAAAATAATTGTAATAACTAAACGTTACACAGCCATACTGATGCTGATCGTTCCTTAATCGATTCGTCAGCCTTGAGAGGAAGTGTTTCTTGTAAAAAGTCGGTGCAGATTTATTATAATATAATTGTCAAATTGAATATTTTAATTATCACCCATTAAAAATAACAATTACAGGGAGTAACCGTTGTTATTATTTCATAGGGAGTGCATTACATTATTTGTGTTTATTTATTAAGACTAGGTTTGATGAGCAGCGATCAAGTCGTCATTGGCACAGCTGTCTATACAATCCAGACGGCCGTACGAGCGGGAATTATTTGAACACCTCGACCGTCACCGTTGAAAACACTTTATCCAGTAGTTTTAATTGTTTTAATAAACAATTTGGCACCACCCGGGATTAACACACCCCTATAAGTAAACAGGTAAGGTTACTGCCGTGTTATACTGGTGATTACCGCAACGCTACGGACATCGTTAGCAGCGACCTTTGATGTAATGACCCCGGTGCGAGACGAACGCACTAACACTTAATACACATACAAAATTGGTGTACATTTTACAGAGACGACCAGAACTATTCGTTACAGATTGACGCATACAACGTGAGGCTTAAACGAAGACGAGGACGTCTCGTATAATTCGTTACAGATTGGCGACCAACCGGTGAGGCCTTAAAAGAAGACCAGCGGCGATTATGAAGAGACATTCCATGGTTACCAGAAACGACACTAAGAAAGGAACTGAAGGTGAAGGTCAACAAGAAGAGATGGAAGAAATCGAAGAAATGATGGGGGGGCTGTTCGAAGAGGATCTTTAAGAAAACCAACCAGAAAATCCAACTCAACCTGAACCGGAAATAGAAGTAGTAGTTGACGTACAACCAGTCAAACCAACTGAAGAAGCGAAATTAGATAGCTTGATGAGAATGATGATGGAGCAACTCGTAGAAAGAAGACAAAACAAGGAAGAAAGAAGACAAGACAAGGAAGAATTGAATAAAAAATTAGAATCATTGCAAGAGGGAAGGAAAGAAGACAGGGAATTCTTCAGACAGAATAGTGAAGAGTTGAAGAAACAAATCAAGGAGGACATAGAGCTGCTGAATAATAAGATGGAGAGCAATCATAAAGCCCTGAAAAGAAACCAAGAAACACTAGAAAAAAAGAGTGAGGAACTGAAGAGGCAGATGAAGAAGGATCTTGAATTATTAAATAACAAGATTGAAAATAATAGTGAAACGCTCCAAAGAGAGTTGAAGGAAGAAAGCGAGAAGACGAAGGATGAATGGAGGCAACAGTTGGTGGAATGCAGAGATGAAATCAAACAGACAATAACCGAGACGAACGAAACGGTAATACATGTCCAGGAAGAACTGACCGATAAAATAAATCATGTTAAGGAGGAAGGAATTATCAGAGTCCAACAACTGCAGAAACCCACCACCGAAGAGTGCATAAAAAATAAACGGGAGGTGCTTCAGAAACTGAAGGAGAGGCACAAGGAAATCCAGACTGATGTCAGCGAATGCGTCGAAAGAGTGTATGACACGATCAATAAGCTCGACGAGAAGATGCAAGAAAATAAAGAGAAAATCATAGAAATCAGTTTGAGGGAGAAACAGATGCAGGAGGAACTAGACGCATTGAGGGAGAAGCCTTGCAATAACACCCACATCATTACAAGTGAAAATAGGGAAGTAATAAACTTTAAGAGTTACCGAAGAAACCCCATAGAATTCCTGAAGAGGGTGGAGGAGCTCATAGAGAAGAACCGAGATACCAGATGGACGACAGTGAGAAGCCTTATCGATGAGATGTTTCGAGATACGAATGACAATTGGTGGACAGCCACTCAACCAGAAATCAGCTGTACACAAAATTTCAAAACATTGTTCCGCGAAAAATACTGGTGAGAAGCGACTCAAAATGTGGTGAGAAATGACATCAGTAACGGAAGATATGAGCCACAGGCAGGACATACATTAACTTCGTACTTCTTAGGAAACGTCTGCCTAGCTCGAAACCTCGAACCGAAGATACCCGGAGAATCCCTAGTCATACAACTAGGATATCATTATGAAGACGCTGTTCAGAGGGCCAGGAGACAGGGACAAATTAAGACCATACAGGGAATGGCCAATTTACTGGAAGACCACGAAAACGACAGCCAATATAAGAAAAATCGCATGATAAATCAGAAGTACAACCGGTGGAATGAAAATCACAGTATGCCAAACTACAACTTGCCCTATACTAATACCCAGAACAATAACCGGAACAATATGAACCGAAATCCGAACAATTACCCAGGTGACCAACCATTCCATCGGAATCAACCCAATTATAATCCGAATAACCAACCGAACAATAGAGATCAGAATTACAACCAGGGGAACCAGCTAATTAACAGGAATGCGCAAAACCCTAGTACACCCAATAATAACAAGAGGGGAACAGAACAAAGTCGAAATCCAAATGGCCACCCAAATAATCACAACTATTATGGCAACCGGTACGACCCGAATTACCAGTATAACAGGGGAACCGGGAGTAACCAGAATAGATGCGACATGAGGCGCCAAGTCAATTTTATCAGTGGGAGGAGGCAAAACAATCATCGAAGATATTACCCCATTACAAGAACAAACTCTGTGTACAACGATTGCCATTATGATAACCAGCAATCTCCAGAAATCAGAACAATGGAAGCGCCGAGGAATCACATACATGATCAACCAACGTCGATCAATGAAACGGCAGACCAAGCAAATAGTCTGGCCAGTGGTTCCCAGCAACCTTTAAACTAAAAAGGTCAGTGAGAAACCAACAGGACCCTTCACATGGCCAATCACTTGGGTTAAATCGACGAACAACGACGAAAGGTGACAACAAGAAGATCACAATAATATCAACTAATTACTTAAAAGACATCAGGGAAGAACTTCTGGAGGAAGAGGATAACCAATTGCCAACAACGAATAGTGAGATAGTGCATATAAGAGCTAACATTAACTATAATTATGATCGATACTGGATCGAATATATCTCTCATAAACCAACCCGAATTGGAGCGAATCCAAGCCAACTCCAATATACCTATTCCAACTCTACCTATAAACAATATTATATAATTGGTGCCACAGGCAGACAGAATAAGACAGAAGAAAACAAGTCTCTTTAGAGCTAACCAGTCAAAACGCAATAATACCTATTATTTTCCTTGTCGCCAATGGATTACCATTTAACATGCTGATTGGATGCGACGCACTGAGACAACACTCAGCAATCATTGACATGCAGAAGGGAATAGTAGTGCTTACTTCTGAGAAGGGAGTGTGGTCGGCCAATATAATCAACAGTAATCCAACACCAATAGCCCTAAATCATAATAAGGGGTTAAAAAGTTATTATTGTCAAACATATAAACCATCAATTACTATGGGAGATGAAGAGGGAGAGGGAGATTTGTGGAAAAGAAAAATAGAAGAAATCAGAAGGTTCCAAAGAGAGAGACCTCAACAAGAGATAACGGGTGAACAGGCTGAAAAACTAATAGCCATATATCAAGCATACCAGCACGTTTTCTCAAATACTCCAGGAAAAGTCAAGGGGTACCAGTGCAAAATAAACTTTCGAGAACCCGTAGACTTTCACAGAAAATCCTACCCAATCGCCTACTCTCTAAAAAACGAAGTGAGGATGGAGATAAATAGAATGATGGAGGAGGACATCATTGAATACAGTCAATCACCCTACACGAGTCCTATAGTCGCCATACCTAAAAAGAATGGTAAGGTGAGAATATGTTTAGACGCCCGGGAGATCAATAAGATGATCATTAATGACCGAACGTCACCGGGAGAAATTGAAGAGATACTTAAAAAATTTCATGGCACCAAATATATAAGTACCTTGAAACTCTATAAGTTACTTCAGACTCAAGATTTCAATATAAATTTTTCAAGTAAATACACTCTTACCTTTGGTTGAATTTTCCCAGGTCTTACAGACGAAAATCCACTGCAGACAAGGTTATCTGGGTAGAAGTGCGAAATGATTACGCTAACTCATTTTCTACTGTCTAAAATACATACTTATTTTATTTATCGAAAATCGCACCCTTCTTTTACTTTCTACAAATGACAGTACTTTGTTAAATTTTGTTTTAAACTACTATGATAATTGACATTACTAAATACATATAAGAAGATTGAAAATGAACCAGTATATAACCACACACACACACACACACACACACACACACACACACACACTCTCTCTCTCTCTCTCTTTCTCTTTTTGTTAATATTTAAATAAACTCCCCTCTCTTAGAGATCTCTGTTTCTTATTAAGGTGTCTATAAAAGCAAATTTTATAATATAGTAATTAAACTTTAAAAAGTGGTACTCATCCTAATAATGGTTTCACTCCAATGCACACCCATATTATTCACATGTAATAACCGTGACACAAGTTCACTAACTGACCGATTTCTGAGTTCTCTCGCACTCACGCCACTGTTGGTACTGATTTTATGGTTTTTTGTTTCATGGTTCTCACTGATTTACTGATCTCACGTTATAAAAAATGATCAAGTCGGCCGACGTAACTTTTTGCACTTAGATGTTGTTGTAGGCTGACCGCGCGGCCATGAGTTGCAATAGAACTGGCCTCAGTACTACTAAGGCATATAACACAAAGTCCTTTCTTGGTCACGTGATCGTGAGGCTGCGCTCCCATTGGTGCTGTTAAAAGAGCGCTATAACGTAGGCTCAAGATTTAGCAATATTTTGCCGCCTGGTGCAATATGGAATTACATTATTTTCGTCCGTGATTCACGGCTGATGCCAAGTTAGGTGTTATTTCACAATCGGTCTACGCTGCTTGAGTGCGGAGACAAAACATAGACGTTTTGTTCTGTAATAAACACAGCCGATTTGGTTGACTAACTCGGGGTTCTACAAGGGTGAACAATGACTGCATGGAGAATATAATTTTTAAAATGTTATCTTGGCCCTACAATTTTGTACCGTTACAATACCCCCCCAATAAGAGACTCAAGGCCGAGGCGTTCAAACTCTTATTGCCTAAACCCTAAGAGGATCAGTGAGGATATGGCGCCACAACCCCCCTGAACACTCTACTAATCATGGGTTCTTACCCCCCTAGTCTGGCGGTTGTGGCAGCACCCATCCGATCTTACTGGACTTCTCTGTTCGAGATCCCAACACCATAAGCTCGGACAGATACCCGCCACAGTATCGCCTGGCTCTATAACATTTAATTAAAAAATTGAAAACGGCCTTCCCTCACTCCATATCCCACAACTGATTTGTTTCCTCTTAGCCGTACTGGTTCATTGACAACGTACTGGCTCATTTTATATTATGGAATATACCGTAACCCTAGAAAATAGTGTTAACAAACCAATCTATGTTATATACAATACAGTAGTACATATAAGTTCCAGTCAAACTAAATAGCCTTCCCCATACAATATTACCCAGCCAAAATGACACATTAATTATACAGGATTACATTAACTCACAGTAATTGTACCTAAAATACATATTATGTCCTTAACTACTATATTTATATAGAATAACATTTTTTTTTCTTTCTACTACCCCCCTTTTAATCCCTTAACCCCTGATACCCGTTACATATTAATGTGTTCTGCGCTAGGCTTCTTGGCCTTTCCCAGCCTCATCCTAGCCGTAAACCACATCTCCCTCGTGACCTGTAACTGGGTCACCGCCCATCCACACTCACTATTTCCCCCCTGGACTGTGGCGTCCAGTTGCTTTCACAAGGACTGATGCGGAAGGGGTGGACATTTTTTTCTTTTATTCCACCCCCATCCTTGCTTCGGCGTTACAATAAAATTCAGTGTTACAGTTACTCATAATGAATGATACGCCCCTAATGGACTACCACCCCTATCTGGGTGAAAATAGCCCTGTTCCAAAATTTGGTAGATTCCCCCAAAAATAACCCCCCTACTAAGTCTAACAAACCACCGGGTTGACAAAATAAAACAAACCACAAGCCGGTTATATCAAGTAAAATTTATGATTTGGCACAGTTAACTACTTTCACGGTCATGATCCGGTGAGGTCATGGCTGCACTTAGGTGGGGAATCTACAGTTAAACATAAAACATAGATTGACAAGTGTAAAAGTTTACATGAATAGTTATATGAACATCTTATTTTCCCAAACACTATCTCAGCCCAAATATTTCCATCAGTTGTCAGTTTTAAATGAATATTTTAATCATTATTTACATCAATTAGCATTTAATTTACCATTACATAAATTTAAATTTGTTATTAAAAATCATCTTTTCCAATTAATTTAATTACCAAATTAATTTAATTTTACTTAATTTCTCAAACTCTAAGTTACAGGAATTACCTCATTATTATTTTGTCTGTAAAAATTTAACTTCAGTTCTTTTATGTCACAATAAGATTTTACTCAAGATACTGATTCATCAAGCTACAACAGTTATCAGCATCCACACCTGGCTATACACATTAGTCAAAACGTCCAACACACCTGTTTACATTGTAACGTCACAGAACGTTCCATAAAGGAAACCATTTACATAGCAATTTATCATAAGAGGAAAGTGAGGTGAACAGTATCGAACCCAAGTAGTCCTAAAAAAATTGTGTAATTTTGTCTAATAATTATTACTACTAACATAAAAAAACGACCAAACTATGACTATGACACAAACCCCATATATATTATTAAAGTGAATAACAGTGAAAAAACCATATGAGAGAGACAAATAATATCAAGATCAACCAAAATGAAGTCATTAATTATTAAGTCTGAATAGAGTACTAAGAACTATTTATTGTGAATGAATGGACATGATCCATTATTATATTATGTAATGTAAATAAAATAAATGTATTAAATGACTTAAATACATTATTAGAAAGAATCTAAGTTAAAATAAAAATTATATAGTTGTTATGACAAAAAATATTAATGTGTTGGATTTGAGACCAAACACTCAGATTTCATGTAAAAATTAATTATTATCAATTTGAAATAAAAACTATATGTAATTGTCAAGCAGACAAAAGTGAACAATTTATCTTAAACAAGGAAAGCTGTCAAATGAATAAAAATCAGTCAAAATAGCCAAAAACAGTATTAACTAAAAACATGTGATAGGCATTTAATATTGTATGATTTATGGATTTAGTGTTGCCAAAATGCCACCAATTTGCATTAGAAAGTTGAAATATAATATAAAGTGACTATACTAATATATTTGACTAACTTTAACATTGTAATAATCGAGTTAGCAAAATATTTACCTATACCATGTATGGCTGGATCCAATCAACCAGTACAAAAATAGTCTTATCTGGCTAAATATTTACAAAATGTTGACAAAAATAAAATAGAATGGTACAATACTTCAGTATACCTTAAAAACGAACAAACTCAGTTGAAAATAAGATCAATTATGAAAGAATTTAACTTATAAGAGTGAGATTTGTCACACCATGAAAAAGGGCATCTCAAGACCAATCAATGTGATGCTATGTTATCCTGTAATAAAAATAATATGTGTAAAGAGTAACCAGGTATCACAAAAGACAGACAATATAATAAACTCTGAGTGTACACTAGTGAAATACTACATATGTTGAAGAAAGAGACTAATTATTGTGTTATAACATTGACAACAACCTAGGCCTTGGGCAGGGGCCATGTAAAATTGAAATTATCTATGTATTATATATGTTAAAATTTGTTTGTTTTGTTATAGGAAGATAGTAATGTTATATGTTCAGATTGTGGAAGAAACATAATAGTTTCACAACAATTTTTTGTTCTAAAAAATTGAATTTCAATGACAACAACCCAAGGTGAGAGTTGTATATTGTGTTATTTATTAGAGTTAATTTATTTAAAAACCAATCATAATTAGTATCACTAGATTCAGTTGAAAACAGAGAATCTAAATGTAATAATGGCATGCAAATTGTGAGTACTAATGTAAAACTGTTTGATAAATACCAGAGTAAATTTTGAAATATCCTTAGTGTGAAGAATAAGAAATTTGTTCTAAAAGCTTCGACGGAAGTTAAATTTGTTCCATGATGTTCCATTTCTTTATTCTCGAACAATCTAGAAGGAATTTTTACACAAATATACCAGAAGTCAATGAAAACAATCAGCCTGAATTATTATAAAAGAGAGACCAATTTCGACCCAAAAAACACTTGAAGTTTGAACTCCAGAACAGATGCATCACCCACGACACTGATCAACGCAGCTAAGGCGAAACCGAGAGGCGAGAAATCGACACCAGATCCGAAGAAAGGCTTTTCCCGTACATTGACAGACTGACTTAACCTCTACAAGAATCCACGCCAATGTGTAGCTGAAATAGAGCAGCAACACGGCAAATTTTAATAGAAATTACGCAGCCAGAACGTCAACGGCCCAGGAGGGACCAAAACTTTAAATAGAGAACCAATTCTGCTGTGTTCGCAATGACAAACTAACTTGACAATAACCCCCTTAACATAAACATACAAACACAAAGCCTTTCTCTCAACTACATGGGAATCAGCGCTGTGGCGGCCAATTTGGGAATCAACGCGGAGCAGCTGATTTGTAGTGGCGGGGTTTGAACGAGAATCTACTGCCAAACGTTTTCACAAAAAGTGCGGAAATTGTAAATGATCGCAATTTTGACTTAAAATAGATTCAGTGCACACATGAAGAAGCGAGATTGGAAAAACTACCCGAGAGGAGTGTCCAGTGCGAGATTAATTAACCATTGGAACGTGAGTTACCAAAATTAAAGTCATTTTTTTACCTGGTTACATTTATCACACAGTTGTACCGCACACGCCACACACACCTTCAAATCACTTAATTTTTCTTGTAAGGCATCTTATTGATATGTCTTGGTAGTTCAAAGGAGTCACGTCCTGAGAGTAAAGATTTTTTCACGTATTAAACTCATGCTTTTCAACTGAGTAAAAAATTGAAAATACTAGCCGATACTTGATTGGATAAATAAAATTGTCAATAATAATAATAACTTGTGAATTTTTTTTTTCTTTAGTAACTCTGCAATTGTATAATTTTTTATGAATGTTAGTCCTTCAGACGATTTGTTTGTTTTTTGAAGAATCATTAAACTTACCTGATTTTTTCAAGCTAAACTGACTTGTTTATACTTTTTCATAGAAGTAAGATTTAAAAATTTTAATTTCTTTAATAATCACATTTTATTCTTGGAACAAACGATTCCAAGTGGCGCCCACAAAAAACATAGTATTAAGTTGTGTTACAGGACTACATCACCGCAGAGGATCCAGTCAACAGTAAGTAACAAAAAGTGCGCGGAGGTAACGCCCGACAGCATACAACACTTTTACACTACATACACTTTATGTATTTGTTATAAATTGGCAGCCCAACTAGTGAGGCTTGAAAAAGACGGAACAAGCCCGGCAACTACCAACAGATCAAAATGCCGCAACCTAAGGGAAAAAAGGTGAAGAAGAATGTGGAACCCGAGTTAAGTGTGGAAGACAGAGAGGCAGTACAAATGGAGGAAACGGAATTAGAACCGCCCACACTAGAAATGGAAAGACCGGTACAAACGGCAGATGAAATAGAGGAACAAACGGGAGAAGAACCCATACAAATGGTAGAACAAACAGAGAAACCCGAACCAGAAAAAATAACGGGGAGTGTTGACGCGAATATATTAATGATGATGCTCCAAAAAATGGAAGAAACAAACAAAAATACTAATGAGAAGATGTTCCAAACGCTAAACGAAAATATGAACAAAAATATAGAATCCCTGAAGGAGGATATGAACGAAAATACTAAAAAAAGTAATGAGCAAATGTTCCAAAGGATGGAAGAAAAAATGAACAAAAACACAGAATCTTTAAAGGAGGATATGAACAAAAATATAGAATCCCTGAATAAAAACAGACATGAAGATAAGGAGGAAATAAAAGGAAGCATAGAGTCCCTGAAAAAAGAAATTAGCATAAAGTACGAAACAGTAAACAAAAAGATCGATGATAATAAAATCGATAGTGACAGGAAGGTCGAAAACATGGAGAAACAGTTGGAAAGGTTACAGGACGGAAACAATACACGTTTCGAAAATATAGAGGAACAAACAGTAGAGACCAAACAAGATGTTAGAAATCTCGAAAACGTGGTAAGGCAGAGCCAAGACGCCATCATGCAGGAGGTGGGAGAAGTCCAGAAAGACGTTAGCGAGAGGATGCAGAGAACCTATGACATCGCTAACAGGCTGGACGAACAAATAAAAACTAACAAAAATAGCATACAGGAAATAGACCAGAGAGAGAAAAACCTGCAGGAAAGATTAGAGGCGCTGAGAGACACACCTACGTTAAATACAGTAATCCCTCGTCAACCGCGGGTTCTCCAACCGCGGAATTCATTTATACGCGGTTTTATAAATGCGCAGTAGTTTCCAACCGCGGGGCTGGAATTCGCTTATACGCGGTTTGTAGTAGCATCCGCTAGGCAGCGCTTCGTGCACACATATCCCTTCAAATCGGATTGAAGTCAGTCAGTCGCGCATTGCTCTTCTGCCGTGACGTATTGCGTGTTCTTTAGTTTTTAGTGTTCGTTGTTCTTATTATATAGTGTTAATTTACTCTTTTATAAACTATCCTTTTGTCATAATGTGTTCCAAACGTTCGGAAAACATAATTGGCGGTGATAAGCTAGCCAAAAGGGCTAGGAATGTACTACCGCTGGAGAAAAAGCTCGATGTTTTGAACAGGTTAGGGCGCGGCGAGAGTGCTGCGTCTGTGGCCAGGTTAATGGCTGTCAACGAGTCAACTATAAGAACAATAAAAAAAAGTGAAGAAACAATAAAAGCTAGTGTTGCTAGTGGAACTGCTTGTAGTGGTAAAGTTACCTTTATGCCTCGTGATCCCATTATTGAAAAGATGGAAAAGGCACTTAATGTTTGGATCGAAGACCAAACACAAAAGAAAGTTCCTTTAAGTAGCTTAGTTATACGTGAAAAGGCACTGAGAATAGGACAATGCCCAATAGGACATACATCTCTAAAGCTGAACGCTCTGCACCAGGTTTTAAGGTCTCGAAAGACCGTATCACCCTGCTCTTGTGTGCTAATGCTCCTGGTGACTGTATGGTGAAACCAATGTTAGTGTATCGATCGCTGAACCCATGTGCCTTGAAAGGAAAAAACAAATGTCATCTTCCAGTGTTTTGGCGTGCAAACAAGAAAGCATGGGTGACAGGTGCATTGTCAATGGACTGGCTGAATAACTGCTTCGTTCCTGATGTTGAACGGTATCTATCCAAGAAAAACTTAACCTTCAAGGTTCTCCTGATCTTAGATAACGCTCCAGGACACCCCGAGGCTCTCCAGTTCACCCATCCAAATGTTGAAGTTGTATTTCTGCCCCCAAATACTACTTCACTCATACAACCGATGGACCAAGGAATTATCGAAACATTCAAGCGATACCATACACGACGCACATTCAACAGGAGACTGGAAGCTATGGAGAATGACCCAAGTCTGACAGTCACTGATTGCTGGAAACTGTTCAACATCACTGACTCCATCACCATTATTAAAGACTCTCTTGATGAAGTAAAACAGTCAACTTTGAATGCCTGTTGGTCCAAGCTGTGGAAGGAGTGTGTTAACGTTTGCAACACAAACTCCCAGCCGTTAAGGATATTGTAGATGTTGCAAGACGTCTGGGAGGTGAAGGATTGGCAGACATGAAAGATGACGACGTCGAAGAACTTCTTCAGTCACACAAGGAGGAGTTGAGTGAAGATGAATTGGAAGAAATAATACGATCGAGTGAGGATGGGGATGATGACGAGGAGGACAAAGAAGAACAGAGAGAAATGACGTCTTCTAGCCTAAGCAAAGGAATACTTTTGGCTAACAATCTCGCTGAATTTTTTCTTGACATTGATCCCATCATGGAGCGGAGTATAAAATTCAAACGGGGTTTGGAGGATTTATTATCTCCATACAAGCAGCTTCAGAAGGAGTTTCAAAATAAAATGAAGCAGACTTCTCTTTTATGCTATTTTAAATCATCTGGTGGCAAGTCAACTGACGTCCCTCACTCTTCCACAAGTGCCGATTCCCATGCCTCGATTTAAAATTGTTTTGATTAAAATTTTGCGTTTAAATTGTTTGTGTGTTAAAAATTGGTTTTATTTTAAAATTTTAAGTTGAAAATTGTAGTAAGCTATAAAACTGGACTTACTTAGCACTAAAAACTGGCCGCTATTTTTTCCTTGTCTTAGCGGCTTTTTCGTTATACGTAATGTAATACAGTATGTATTTTAAACATTTTGAAAATTTTTATAATTTAAGTAACTGTCAGCTATTTGAAATCATTGGACTGGTTTTATACATTCGAACAATGTATTGTATACTGTATAATAAAGAGTCGTACAGTATTTTATATTTCTGGCTTTGTTTCAGATTCCCCTAACCTTACTTTTCCCATATAAAGTTAACTTCACCAACCGCGGATTCACTAACCGCGATGTTTTGTAGGAACCTAACCCCCGCGGTTGGCGAGGGAATACTGTACTCATACATGTCATGGTGAAAACAGGGAAGTAATCAACTTCCAAAACTATCGACGAAACCCAATGGAATTTTTAGAGAGAATGGAGGAGTTTATTGGGAGAAATAGAGAAACAAGGTGGGACAGGATAAGAGAGATGCTTGACGAGACGTTTAAAAACACTAGGGATAACTGGTGGATAGCGGTACGACCCGAAATCACGAATTTAGCCGAGTTTAAACGCCAGTTCAAGGAGAAATATTGGTCGGAGACTGCACAAAACAGGGTAAGAATGGACATATTCTATGGCAAATACGACGCGTCCAATGGACAGTCCCCGACGTCTTATTTCCTAGGAAAGGTATGTTTAGCACGGAAGTTGATACCGCCGATCCCAGAAGAATGTTTGGTAAGGCAATTAGCTGGACATTACAGTTATGGTATCAAAGATGCCCAATTATACCAACAGCTCAGTAAAATAGCTGATCTGGCCAAATTATTAGAAAATTGTGAATCCACTGGAAGGTTCCAGGTTTACCAACCCCCCAATCATAAGGTAGAATACAATAACAACAATAACGGACCAAACCGGAATGGAGGTGGAAACGGTAACAACCTAATCACAAATAATCAGAATAATAATACCCCACCAAATGGCCGAAGTGATAACACTCAGGGTCCAAATAACCGCAACTATCCGGGACCAAACAGAGGTAATTACACCGGGAATAATTACGGTAGAAACTACCATCAAGGAAACAGTTATCGCGGAAATAACTATAGGGGAAATAATTATGGTCAACGCAATAGTTATCGTAACGGGGGCAACCAAGGAGGAGGCGATAGGAGAAATCACGAATATAGGCCCCAGGTAAATTATACAATGGCCAATAACCGACGGCCATATCCACCCAATGTACCCACTTACATGTTTTACCCACAACAGGCGCCAGGTAGCCAGGGTAACACGACGAATAGCCAACCTATTAATGGTAATCCCGAGGTCAGGCAGGAAACACAGACGGGTCAGCAACCCAATGTTCCGGGAGACCGGGCCAATGAGACCGTGGCTCATTTAAACTAAACGCGGCAGTGGAAAAGGAAAACCGCCCTTCACTGAACCAATATTATGGGGTGACTAGTTACGAACATAGACAGGACAAAGACGGGACTATGATATTAAGAATAAATAATTATCTTAAGGATATTAGAGAGGAGTTATTAGAAGAGGGTGACAATATCGTTAAAAATAGTAACCAAGGGAATAATAGTATCGTGCAGATCAAAGCAAATATCAATGGCATAGAAGCAATATTACTCATTGACACGGGGTCAAATGTATCACTTATCGATAGTGTTGAGTTAGAGAGGATCAAACAAAATAGTAATTTACCAATACCCACTCTGCCTATAAATAACATCATTCTAGTCGGAGCAACGGGGAGGCAAAATAAATCAATAAAGAAACAGGTGTCATTAGAGATGACTAGTAATGGGGTAACGATACCAATAGGGTTATTAGTGGCGAATAATTTACCCATGAGTATCCTAATAGGCTGCGATATACTTAGGCCATACAATGCAGTAATAGATTTGGAAGGTAAGGTGATAACTTTAAAAACTAACAAGGGAATTTGGACCAATAATTTAATCGATGTCCAAGGAAATGGTACAGACAACACACCTTATCAAGCGATAGTGAACCATTATTATTGTGCCGATCGTCCAATAAACATGCCTTTATATCAGGAGGAAAACCCAGAGTTGTGGTTAGAAAAATTAGAAGAAATACGGGATTTCCAAAGGACGAAAGCAAGGGGCCTGATCCAGTGAAACACAGGCGGAACAATTAATCAAGGTATACAACAATTATAAACACATATTCTCAAACGCTCCAGGTAAAGCCAGAGATTATCAATGCACCATAAAATTCAAAACTCCGGTGGAATTTAACAGGAAATCGTTCCCGATCACCTACTCGCTAAAGAACGAAGTCAGGGAAGAATTAAACAGGATGATAGAGGACGACATAATCGAGTATAGTCATTCGCCCTTTACCAACCCAATCATAGCTGTGCCAAAAAAGAACGGAAAGGTACGTATATGTCTCGATGCTAGGGAGATTAACAAGATGATTGTTAACGACCGCACATCACCTGGGGAGATAGAGGAGATATTGAAAAAGTTTCACGGAACCAAGTATATAAGCTCATGGGATACGGTATGCGGTTACTGGCAGGTAGAACTCCACCCTGATAGTAGGAAATATATGGCATTCATATTCGAGGGCAGAAACTATCAGTTTAAGTGGTTACCTTTTGGCTTAATAAATTCTGTGGCGGTGTTTGTAAAGATAATGGACAGAATATTGGGGCAGGAAGTACTGAAGTTTACGACAGTATACGTCGACGACCTACTGGTAACTTCAGCGAATTGGGACGACCATTGTAATAGGGTTGAACAGGTGTTAGAGAAACTATCAGAGAATAATATCACCCTCAAATTAGACAAGTCCCAATTCATTGCAAATGAGGTGAAATTTTTAGGCTTTAATTTAACAGAACAAGGGATTACTCCATCCAAAGAGAAGGTAGAGGCCATACAGAAGTTCCCCACCCCAAAGAACAGGAAACAGCTGCAGTCATTTTTAGGAATCTGTAACTATTACAGAAAGTTTCGGTCCAATTACTCAGAACTAACTGCCAGGTTCCAAAAGCAGTTATCAGCTAAAGACAAATGGACTTGGGGACCGGAGCAAGATGGAGTGCTCAATCTCATAAAGGAAAAGTTTTTAGAAACAGTAATGTTGCATCATCCCGACTTTACAAAACCATTTTTTCTAAACTGCAATGCCAGTAACGTGAGTTTAGGTGCAGCCCTATATCAGGAAGAGCAGGATGGTAACCATTTAGTAATTAGCTTTGCTAGCCGCATGCTGAACAGTTGCGAACGAAACTACAATACTACCGAAAAAGAATTGTTGAGTGTAGTTTTCGCATGCGGTAAATTTAGGACATATATATTAGGGTACCCATAATGGTTAGAAGCGACCACAAATCTATATCATTTTTAAAGCATTGTAAACTGAACCACGGAAGGCTGACGAGATGGGTTTTGGCCTTGCAAGAATATAATATCACATGGGAATATATACCCGGCAAACAGAACGTAGCAGCCGACGTCCTATCTCGCGTCAATATACCAGACCAAACCTTCTACGGCGAAAAGGAACAATTAGCAAAGGTATACCATGTTATTAAGAGCAGGGAAGATTTAAAAAATATATTAAACGATATAAAGTCACAACAAAAGGCCGATCCAAAATTAGGAGATATTAGAAAAAGGGTACAGGAAGGCGATGAGGTTATAAATAGATATTACTGTATACACAACAACACTTTGTTTATAAGGAATACCCCGCACCAGGAGAATTGGAAATTAGTAATTCCACCAGCGATAGAGAGACCGCTAATAATCGACTATCACGATAGGTACGGACATATGGGTGCCCTCAAAGTAAGGAAGGCATTGGAAGAGCAAACATACATCAAAGGAATGAATAAGAAGGTGCGACTAGCGATACGGTCGTGCGATATTTGTCAAAAAATAAAGTGTGATAACGAGAGAAAAGAAGGGGTCATGATACCCATATCATCCACTGAAAAATTGGAAAAGGTATTTCTCGATATCTGCGGACCATTTCCACGCAGCGGTGGGAGACACCGATATAAATTTATCGTAATCATCTTCGACCATTTTAGCAAATATACCAAGCTATACCCAATAACTAGGGCAACGACCAGGAAAATATTAGACATCATTTGAGAGCGATATATAATGGAGGTAGGCCGACCGTATTCTATAATTACGGACCACGGTACCCAGTTTAGGGGAAAACTTTGGAAGGAAAACCTGGGAGAACACGGAATAAAAATGTACAAGACGTCCGTATATCACCCGAATAGTAACCCAGCCAAGAGAGTGTTAAGGGAAGTAGGACGGTTACTGAGAACATACTGCCATAACGAACAGAAAAGATGGCATGAATACGTAGCATCAACCGAGGATTTTCTCTATTTCTCACATCACAGTACCATCGAGGTGTCGCCATACACAGTTATGTTCGAAAGACCCCCACCACGAGAGATAAAAGAAATTATTAGTTTTCCCGACGAACCCGCATACCAATTTGAAAGAAACAAATTTTATAACAAGGTGTTAGAAAAAACGGAACAGCAGCGGAACAAATATGTCAAATCACAACCCAAGGCAATTAAATATGAGGTAGGAGAAAAAGTGTTAGTTAAAAATAGAGAATTGCCCAGTGCTATACAAGGCATAACGAGGAAATTGCTACTCTTATATACAGGACCTTTCACGATCACCAGAGACAATAAAAACAATACCTATGAGGTAACTGACACGGTTAGTAACAAAGTAAAAGGTACGTATAACCAAACATCATTGAAAAAGTACCATGATTAAAAATCACAAGTCAAATACAGCATCATTGAGAAGGTACCTTGACTAAACATGTTAACGTGAATTTTTTAACTTACCCACAATTAGAAAGGAGATAGAGATTATTAAATAAATATAAATATTATTGTAACGCATGTCAACGTATATTTACCAACTTACCCGTACTTACAGAAGGAGAGAGATTATTATTAATAAATATTACGAGATGGACACTTTCCACCGTAGGCAAGATTTATTTCCAATAGCCATGTCAACGTATATTTACCAGCTTACCCGTACGTAGAGAAGGAGAGAGATTATTATTAATAAATATTACGAGATGGACACTTAGTAAAGGAGAAAAGAAGGAGAAATACTGTCATATATTTGATACTAAATGGAAATGATAAATGAAGAAAAAAAAAAAGGAAAACAGTGAGTTACATAAGGAAGTAATGATGAATATAAATATAGCTATTAACATTGAATGATTTTAAACGATAATTTTACCTGCGGAGAACGATATATTAATATTAATATAATTGTGAATTAATCAGAAGAGTTTAAGAAAGGGAATTTATGTGTAGGAGCCTATGATCTTTGAATATTGTATTTTTTTTTTATTTATTATTATTATTTGTTGTGAAGGTGCAATTATTATTTTCTGGACAGGGATGTGTTGCCTCTGATTTCAGTAGTTATAGATAGGGAAGGGCAGAGAATGTATGCCATAGCGAGCCACTCTGACTCCCAACCCTCTATGAAAGTTAGGGAATTGATAGGGAATTATATCAAAGATTAATTAAATAACATCAAGGTAAAAAGGAAAGGAATAGGTGATACGACAAAGAACGAAATAGGAATATTGAGTTGGATTAATATATTAAAGGAGTAGTACAGGAATTTAATTATAAGATAAAAGAATGAAATATAAAGAAGCTAATAAAAGGTTAATATAGAGATGATAATTTCATCAAAACCAAAGATATGTTTTTCAAAAATTATCAACTTTAACGGAGAGGCATATGTAACGTCACAGAACGTTCCATAAAGGAAACCATTTACATAGCAATTTATCATAAGAGGAAAGTGAGGTGAACAGTATCGAACCCAAGTAGTCCTAAAAAATTGTGTAATTTTGTCTAATAATTATTACTACTAACATAAAAAAACGACCAAACTATGACTATGACACAAACCCCATATATATTATTAAAGTGAATAACAGTGAAAAAACCATATGAGAGAGACAAATAATATCAAGATCAACCAAAATGAAGTCATTAATTATTAAGTCTGAATAGAGTACTAAGAACTATTTATTGTGAATGAATGGACATGATCCATTATTATATTATGTAATGTAAATAAAATAAATGTATTAAATGACTTAAATACATTATTAGAAAGAATCTAAGTTAAAATAAAAATTATATATTTGTTATGACAAAAAATATTAATGTGTTGGATTTGAGACCAAACACTCAGATTTCATGTAAAAATTAATTATTATCAATTTGAAATAAAAACTATATGTAATTGTCAAGCAGACAAAAGTGAACAATTTATCTTAAACAAGGAAAGCTGTCAAATGAATAAAAATCAGTCAAAATAGCCAAAAACAGTATTAACTAAAAACATGTGGTAGGCATTTAATAGTGTATGATTTATGGATTTAATGTTGCCAAAATGCAACCAATTTGCATTAGAAAGTTGAAATATAATATAAAGCGACTATACTAATATATTTGACTAACTTTAACATTGTAATAATCGAGTTAGCAAAATATTTACCTATACCATGTATGGCTGGATCCAATCAACCAGTACAAAAATAGTCATATCTGGCTAAATATTTACAAACTGTTGACAAAAATAAAATAGAATGGTACAATACTTCAGTATACCTTAAAAACGAACAAACTCAGTTGAAAATAAGATCAATTATGAAAGAATTTAACTTATAAGAGTGAGATTTGTCACACCATGAAAAAGGGCATCTCAAGACCAATCAATGTGATGCTATGTTATCCTGTAATAAAAATAATATGTGTAAAGAGTAACCAGGTATCACAAAAGACAGACAATATAATAAACTCTGAGTGTACACTAGTGAAATACTACATATGTTAAAGAAAGAGACTAATTATTGTGTTATAACATTGACAACAACCTAGGCCTTGGGCAGGGGCCATGTAAAATTGAAATTATCTATGTATTATATATGTTAAAATTTGTTTGTTTTGTTATAGGAAGATAGTAATGTTATATGTTCAGATTGTGGAAGAAACATAGTAGTTTCACAACAATTTTTTGTTCTAAAAAATTGAATTTCAATGACAACAACCCAAGGTGAGAGTTGTATATTGTGTTATTTATTAGAGTTAATTTATTTAAAAACCAATCATAATTAGTATCACTAGATTCAGTTGAAAACAGAGAATCTAAATGTAATAATGGCATGCAAATTGTGAGTACTAATGTAAAACTGTTTGATAAATACCAGAGTAAATTTTGAAATATCCTTAGTGTGAAGAATAAGAAATTTGTTCTAAAAGCTTCGACGGAAGTTAAATTTGTTCCATGATGTTCCATTTCTTTATTCTCGAACAATCTAGAAGGAATTTTTACACAAATATACCAGAAGTCAATGAAAACAATCAGCCTGAATTAGTATAAAAGAGAGACCAATTTCGACCCAAAAAACACTTGAAGCTTGAACTCCAGAACAGATGCATCACCCACGACACTGATCAACGCATCTAAGGCGAAACCGAGAGGCGAGAAATCGACACCAGATCCAAAGAAAGGCTTTTCCCGTACATTGACAGACTGACTTAACCTCTACAAGAATCCACGCCAATGTGTAGCTGAAATAGAGCAGCAACACGGCAAATTTTAATAGAAATTACGCAGCCAGAACGTCAACGGCCCAGGAGGGACCAAAACTTTAAATAGAGAACCAATTCTGCTGTGTTCGCAATGACAAGCTAACTTGACAATAACCCCCTTAACGTAAACATACAAACACAAAGCCTTTCTCTCAACTACATGGGAATCAGCGCTGTGGCGGCCAATTTGGGAATCAACGCGGAGCAGCTGATTTGTAGTGGCGGGGTTTGAACGAGAATCTACTGCCAAACGTTTTCACAAAAAGTGCGGAAATTGTAAATGATCGCAATTTTGACTTAAAATAGATTCAGTGCACACATGAAGAAGCGAGATTGGAAAAACTACCCGAGAGGAGTGTCCAGTGCGAGATTAATTAACCATTGGAACGTGAGTTACCAAAATTAAAGTCATTTTTTTACCTGGTTACATTTATCACACAGTTGTACCGCACACGCCACACACACCTTCAAATCACTTAATTTTTCTTGTAAGGCATCTTATTGATATGTCTTGGTAGTTCAAAGGAGTCACGTCCTGAGAGTAAAGATTTTTTCACGTATTAAACTCATGCTTTTCAACTGAGTAAAAAATTGAAAATACTAGCCGATACTTGATTGGATAAATAAAATTGTCAATAATAATAATAACTTGTGAATTTTTTTTCTTTAGTAACTCTGCAATTGTATAATTTTTTATGAATGTTAGTCCTTCAGACGATTTGTTTGTTTTTTGAAGAATCATTAAACTTACCTGATTTTTTCAAGCTAAACTGACTTGTTTATACTTTTTCATAGAAGTAAGATTTAAAAATTTTAATTTCTTTAATAATCACATTTTATTCTTGGAACAAACGATTCCAAGTGGCGCCCACAAAAAACATAGTATTAAGTTGTGTTACAGGACTACATCACCGCAGAGGATACAGTCAACAGTAAGTAACAAAAAGTGCGCGGAGGTAACGCCCGACAGCATACAACACTTTTACACTACATACACTTTATCTATTTGTTATAACATTAACAGTTGTCTGCCAGACTGGTGTTATGAACACTCTCAGTTTCAACATTCATGGTTACATCATATACTGACATATATACTTCCTTCAACTTTTTGGGTTTTTCTAAATCTTTTAATGTTAACATATTTATCAATTATTTTTTGTTACAGTTCAAACCAAATATAATTTTAATTCGCCTTTCAGTTATTATTACTTTTTAATTACAGTTTCTATTTAATATACCATTATCTCAATTAATTTATATTATTGAATCAACATCTTTTCACACCTGTAAACCTTTTATTCTATCTGATTGGTATTATAAACTTTATACTTACAGTACATTATTCACCTACTGGTATAAACACAAAATACACACCACACACACCAATATCTCCACGTAACCTCTGAAACATTTAACAACAATGTTATTTCATACCAAACTATTTGACATTTATTTATTAATTAATATCAAATCTCATAAAACAATTTAAATCCATTAGAAAATTCAATTATACAGCCTTTAAATCAATCAGAATATTTAAACATTTCAAATTATTTTAATTAAATTAATTATTGAAAACACAACATTTTTAATTACTCTCACCAATTACAATAATTACAATTTATTTATTATCTTCTTCCAAATTATTTTGTCCTTTATTTAGACTGCCAAATATTATTATTATTATCTCAACAATTTCTACTACATACACACTTGTTTACACACAATTAATTTCACTATCAGTTTATTTACAATTCTTCATCATTCATTATTCAGTTATTTCACACTTCATTGTCCAAGGTTGCGAGGTCTGAACTATAAAACAAAATATTTAAAATTGTCCATTTATGAATGTCAGCCTCCATCGTCAAAAATTAGTCTGGGTTTCACATAACAATTTTCAATTTTATTTACACACATCTGGCTATCTTGTGTGTAATAACCATAAAATTTCAGTTTATTCATTTTACCACAATAATCATAAATCAAGTCAACATTTTTTGTGTCTGTCCAGTCTCCATTAGTAGTTATATTCATTGTCAAGTCAGTTATTTTCTCATTCATTACAACATAAGGTAAATTATTATTCTTTAAACATGTATCATCAAAACAATTCTCACTCTCTATTTTAACAGGTAAGTATTTCATATCATTTAACATCTCTTTCAACTCATTATAATTTCTCTGCAACTTATATAATTCTATTTCTTTATCAACACACAGTTCTCTATCTAAATCTCTCTCATCATAACACCATATCACATTTTCAACATTATTCCACACAGAGGGTACAAACTTATACAAAAAAGGGAAACAACTTAAATCTTTCATTAAATAGGGTCTCTTGCCCTCCAATAATAACACTTTTGAACACTCTGGTTCATCACAAATAAGGGAAAAATTTACCCTCTGCCCTCCATATTCATCTACTCTTTCTTTCCATTCTTTTTCTAATTCATCAACACTAATTACTACCTTGTTACAACATATCACTCTCTCTCTCTCTCTCACTCACTATTTCACTATTTATTTTCAACGTATCACTCTCTGATACCACCCTTTCAATCACATTACCATTTTCAATATCATTGTTAACATTTGTTACCTTATTCTCTAATACCACATTTTTAATTATATTCTCATTTGCAACATCATTTTTCTCCCTAGTTATGATCATTGTTATTTTTACTTTTACTCTGTTCTCCTACTGACTCTACTATTCTCTCAATATCTCGTTTCAATTCGTTACAACTATTTTCGCATTTCATTTTTACTTCATTAATATCAAATTTAAGTTCGTCAAATTTAGCATTGAAATTACTATTTTGTATGTCAAATTTTATGTTGAAATCGCTACTTAATTCATTTAATTTTACACTCTGTTCTTTGAAAAGCAATTGCATCATTTTTATCGTATCATTATCCTCAGATTGTTTATTTTTATTCATTATGGGTGGGGTTACCTGAATCCCTGAGTCATCTATTTCAGCTGACTTACTTGATTCTCTATTTTGAACTGGGATTGGGGTCGAATGGACCTCCAACCCACTCATGACCGTTGATTCGGTCAAACTATTATTTTCCATTTTTATTTTTAATTTAATTTATAATTTTTAATACAATAATTTGTATTTTTTACATATACAAATATACCTTGTTTTGCTTTACCCCTTTGTCATCACAGTCTACAATTTACCACCTCGCCCCACTCCCAAATAACCCGTTCTGCAGCTTAATTAGGTCTGGTGAATATAATCACAAATTATACTCGCCGTCCCTGTTCCGGCGCCAGTGAAACTCTATAAGTTACTTCAGACTCAAGATTTCAATATAAATTTTTCAAGTAAATACACTCTTGGTTGTATTTTCCCGGGTCTTACAGACGAAAATCCACTGCAAACAAGGTTATCTGGGTAGAAGTGCGAAATGATTACGCTAACTCATTTTCTACTGTCTAAAATACATACTTATTTTATTTATCGAAAATCGCACCCTTCTTTTACTTTCTACAAATGACAGTACTTTGTTAAATTTTGTTTTAAACTACTATGATAATTGACATTACTAAATACATATAAGAAGATTGAAAATGAACCAGTATATAACCACACACACACACACACTCTTTCTCTTTTTGTTAATATTTAAATAAACTCCCCTCTCTTAGAGATCTCTGTTTTTTATTAAGGTGTCTATAAAAGCAAATTTTATAATATAGTAATTAAAGTTTAAAAAGTGGTACTCATCCTAATAATGGTTTCACTCCAATGCACACCCATATTATTCACATGTAATAACCGTGACACAAGTTCACTAGCTGACCGATTTCTGAGTTCTTTCGCACTCACGCCACTGTTGGTACTGATTTCACGGTTTTTTGTTTCATGGTTCTCACTGATTTACTGATCTCACGTTATAAAATATGATCAAGTCGGCCGACGTAACTTTTTGCACTTAGATGTTGTTGTAGGCTGGCTGCGCGGCCATGAGTTGCAATAGAATTGGCCTCAGTACTACTAAGGCATATAACACAAAGTCCTTTCTTGGTCACGTGATCGTGAGGCTGCGCTCCCATTGGTGCTGTTTAAAGAGCGCTATAACGTAGGCTCAAGATTTAGCAATATTTTGCTGCCTGGCGCAATATGGAATTACATTATTTTCGTCCGTGATTCACGGCTGATGCCAAGTTAGGTGTTATTTCACAATCGGTTTACGCTGCTTGAGTGCGGAGACAAAACATAGACGTTTTGTTCTGTAATAAACACAGCCGATTTGGTTGACTAACTCGGGGTTCTACAAGGGTGAACAATGACTGCATGGAGAATATAATTTTTAAAATGTTATCTTGGCCCTACAATTTCGTACCGTTACAACCTGGGATACTGTATGTGGGTACTGGCAGGTGGAGCTACACCCACACAGTAGGAAATACATGGCATTCATCTTCGACGGAAGGAATTACCAGTTTAAGAGGTTACCTTTCGGCCTCATTAATTCTGTCGCAGTGTTCGTCAAGTGCATGGACCAAGTCATAGGTCAAGAAGCATTGGAGTTCACAACAGTGTACGTGGATGACCTTCTAATAACTTCGTCAGACTAGGATGAGCACTGTGAACAAGTCAAACAAGTATTACAAAAGCTATCAGAAAATAATATCACATTGAAATTAGATAAGTCCAAATTCATAGCAAACCAAGTCAAATTCTTAGGTTTCAACTTAACAGAACAGGGAATATCACCATCCCAAGAGAAGGTGGAAGCTATTCAGAAATTCCCCACACCAAAGAATAAGAAGCAGCTACAATCCTTCTTAGGTATTTGTAACTACTATAGAAAGTTTCAAACAAATTATTTTTACCTAACAGCAAAGTTCTCTAAACAACTATCAGCTAAGGAAAAATGGACTTGGGGGAATGAACAAGAAGAAGTGTTAAAATTAATCAAACTAAAATTTCTTGAAACAATGATGCTACAACACACCAATTTTGAACAACCATTGTACCTAAATTGTGACACCAGTGATGTGAGCCTAGGCGCTGAATTATATCAAGAGGATAAGGATGGACACCACCTGGTTATCAGCTTTGCCAGCAGAATACTGAACAGCTGCGAACGTAACTACAACGTTACTGAAAAGGAACTACTCAGTATTGTATTCGCATGTGGAAAGTTTAGAACGTACATCCTGGGATATCCAATCACCGTCCGAAGCGACCATAAGTCCATTTCATTCTTGAAACAGTGTAAGTTAAGTCATGGGAGACTTACACGATGGATACTCGCATTACAAGAGTACCATATAACGTGGGAGTACATTCCAGGACGTAAGAATGTTGCCGCAGATGCATTATCCAGAATAAATGTTGTAGACCAAACATTTGAAGGAGAAAAGGAGAAGATCGTCAAAGTGTTTTGTATAATAAAGGATAGAAAGGACCTGGAAGATATTCTAAACGAAATAGTGGTACAGCAGAAACAAGATTCAAAATTATTAAACATAAGAAAAAGACTGTTAGAAGATGAAGAAGTTGTAAATAAATATTATTGTATCCACCAAGATATACTCTTTGTTAGAACAAAAAAGAATAATAGCACATGGAAACTTGTAGTTCCAAAAACACTAGAAAATAAGATAATTAAAGATTATCATGTTCGATACGGACATATGGGAACCGTAAAAATTGTAAAAGCATTGGAGGAGGAAGTCTTTATCAAAAATAGAGCAAGAAAAGTAAACCAGAATATTAAAACATGCACAATATGTCAAATGGTAAAAACCAATAATGAGAAAAAAGAGGGAACAATGATACCCATCACCTCAACCACAAAGTTAGAAAAAATATTCCTCGACATATGTGGACCATTCCCGCGTAGCAAAGGGAGACATAAATACAAGTTTATTGTAATCATATTAGACCATTACACAAAGTACAAGAAATTATATGCAATAAACCGAGCTACTACTAAGAAAATATTAGAAATAATAAAAACTAAATACATCACTGAAGTTGGAAAACCATGCATGATAATAACTGACCATGGGACGCAGTTCAAAGGAAAGAAGTGGCGAAACGAATTACTAAAGGAGAATATAAAAACCTATAAAACATCCAAATACCACCCTAGTAGTAACCCCGCAGAAAGAGTGCTAAGAGAAGTGGGACGTATACTAAGAACTTATTGTCATGATAACCAAAAAGAATGGAAAAAATATTTAGCTTCAACCGAAGTATTTCTAAATATTAGTTACCACCAGTTTACTGAGAACACCCCATACTTAATGATGCATGGGAGAAAGCCCCATAGAGAGATACAAGAACTAATAAACTTCCCAGTCAACCCAGAAGACCCATATGATGAAAACCAATGTTATAACCGTATTATGGAGAAAATAGAAAAACAAAGAGCAAGGTATTCACAAAACCAAGCTAAAATAATAAAATACAACAAGGGAGAGAGAGTACTAATCAAAAACAGGGAACTACCCAGTACACTTGAAGGAATAGCCAAAAAACTGCTATTTCTCTATATTGGACCATATGTCATCACGAAGGATAATGGAAACAATACTTATGAGATAAGTAATATAACCACCAAGAAAATAAAAGGAGTTTACAATCAAGCTTCAATAAAAAAGTTTTATGAAGAAAAATAAATCACTAGAAATGAAATAAACAAATTTCAAAATTCAAAAAGTTTGTGAGCACAACTTACAACAATATTTAGATGACTTATGAGGCCTAATATAAAGTGTTAAAAAAGGAATAAGTTACACAAATTCCTATAAAAGTAAGATCAACTTACAGTCAAATAAAGTTGATATATGAAGTATAAAATAAAAAATGATAATAAGGAATAAGTTACAAAAATTCCTATAAAAAAAAGTAAGAACCACAAACTTACGATAATATTTAAACAAAAAATAACAAGAAAGGGATACGTTACAAAAATTCCTATAAAGTAAGAAAACTAACGTACGAAAAATTATCAAAAATAATATTTAATACAAAATAAAATAAACAAAAATAAAATCAAGCAAAAACTGCTAAGATAAATACCTGAAATAATAATGAATTTAATGTATTCAAAGAAAAAAAAAAAAAATCTGAACTGGTACAAGGAAAAAGAGAAGTTACGTATAAAACAAATATACAGAAAATGGCTAAACAACCAAGAAAAAGAATAAAAATGTCTAAGATAATTAAAATGATCACGAGAAGAATAGAAAAACAAACTAATGAAAAGTTAGATATAATGAAATTAACATATGAATAAATAAAAAACAATCAACTGTATGAGTAGATGACAGTATATAGCAAAGGTACAGCGGAAGGAAGAATGAGTAAAAGGCCAAAGTGATCTAAAAACAAAAAAGGTGAACAATCCCAAGATATATCATTATTATTAATTTAAGTCACAAGTTGACAAAAATTTTATTTAAGATTGACTGTTGAAAAGTCCAGCAATCAAAATAAACTGAGCAGAGATGATGTTCCTCTGGTTTCAGAAAAAATGAGTAGTAATGGAAGAAACCAGCTACTAAAAAGTTAGGGAAAAATTTATATAAAAGGGAGAACACACTAATGGAAATAAATAAAAACATCCAAATAAAATGGAATGAATGAAGTAAGAAGAGAAATAAGAATGGAGAAACAAACAAGAAAGAAAAGGAAAAAGATTATATATAACTGATAATTTCATAAAAAACTATGCTAGTGTTTTATCAAAATGATCAATTTTGAAGGAGAGGCATTATGTTACAACACAAATAAGCCAACCCAATACCAGGGATGAACAAGATAATATTGAATCTAAAATAATACTTCATATTAAATAAAATGCTTAATTTAAATAAAATATAAAAACTATGACTTGACAAACGACGACATGACCTAACCCAACTGATTGACCCAACAAAAGGAAACAAAAGAAGAAGGGACCCACAAAAAACAAACGAGAATAAAACCAAAGAAGAGAAGAAGGTGGAAAAACCAAGGTATTAAACAAATACAATGAAAATGAAGAAGGAGGGAAATAGATAAAAATGAAAACCAATAATGATACACAAACAAGTAATAAAGCATAGGAGAAGGAGAAATAATGCACTCAAAAGTAATATTGGAACCAAGACCAATAATTAACCTATGAGAAAGGAAAAAGTAAATGTCATTATCCAAATGGACAATCATAATCTAGGGAAGAAACCCTATTAAAATATGTTAAAGATAAAAATATAAAAAAGCAAACTAACCCATAATTCAGAGTTAGATGTAAGAATAGAAATGTAAGGACATAAAATTGTTAATAGTATTAAGGAAATATTGTAATGAAAGAGATAGTACGGTAATGAGATAATAATTAGAGGGATTACCCATTCAGAAACACCTAAAAAAACAAAAACATTTGTGAAGTGCAAAATGAAAGTGTAAAAACCCCAAAGTGTAGTGATAAAGAAGGTACACTAATTAAATTATAATTAACTATAAATAATTTAAAAGTGAAGGTGAATAGTGTAATGAAATTAGTGTAAAATATAGAATGGAAATATAGTGAAAAATAGTGAATGATAAAATCATTAACAATTAATAAATCTATAAAGAACACTAAAGGTTTAACAGTGAAAAATAATAGTGAGTAAGTATGTTGTGAATAGTATTAAGTATAAACTATAAAGTAAGAGGTATTGAACACTGGAAAGTGATAATCACAATAGTAATTAAAACAAAAAATATAATTAATGAGTTTAAAAACATGTAATCATATTTAAAAGGGAGAATCCCAGGAAAGAGTAAATTGAAAGTGTTAACATGGAGGGAAAGTAAAGATTGTTTAAAAGTAAAGGAGTTAGAAACAAATCAAAAAACACCCATGTTATAAGGGATAGTTATAAGTTTTATAAAAGTGATGTTGTTTGTCACACTAAAAAATAATATAAAATAAGATGTATTGTGAACAAAGATTAGCAAATAATAAGTTAGTTAAATAATTATTCAATCAAGTATATGAATTGGATATGCCTGTAAGAATCATACAGACCATAGGCCTACATATTATATGTAATAAGATAAAAAAAAAGTAGTGAGTAATAGCCACCTTGTTATTATTGGCAAAGGAAATAAATAAAAATGTTAAGAAATGCATGACTAGAAAACATGGAAACCAAAGAGTAAATAATTGGGTATAAAATAATAGTGACATAATAATAACACATAAACAGACTCAAAACACATCACAACCAATTATAATAACAAAATAAAGCCCATTAGGCTGAATTGAAATGTAATTTAAATGAAATAAGTCAAATACCATAATGGCTACTTAGGCCTATGAAAATGCCTAACTGTCAGAACACACAACTACAAATTATAACAAATTAACAAAGAAATTAGCAAATCCGAGGTGAAGGATTCACCAAGAATAAATTGTAAATCATTTGTAAAACAAAATATTATAATAAGCATTTGTATACAAAAAGAAATGTAATTAACAAGTATTAACATAATTGTAAAAACAAAATCTAAAATTACCCAAACTTGTGGGGTATCAAAATAATCTATGAAAGGAAATACATACTATAGTGACAATATTTAATAACCAGGAAGGAAGATAGAGGAATAACAGCAGTCAGAAGATATACGAAGAATTCAAATTTTGATAACAATGTATCATATCAAAATCAGCCAATCAAAATTATTCAGTTACCATAGAAACGACGGTTGAAGGCGAAAATTACCGTTGAATACCGTTACTCGTGAAGCGTCAGTCAAGCAGTACAGAAGCCAAAGTTTGGAAGACCGATTTTCTAATAAAATAATGTAAAACAGTAATCGAAGTTCACAACCATGACGGTATAAGAAGCAGACGATCCATTTATAGCAGTCCACTCAAGATCCAGGATAATTAAACTGAAAATTAACCGAAAAGCATAACCAGATACTCTATGAAAAGGACGCCCGACCTAATGAAGTCCATAAATTAAAGAAACTAGAACTTATTGCAGCCCAATCTTATTCCGAACCAGTGAATGAAAACGCCATGTGTTAAGTACAATTGAATTACCTATTTCCAAAAACCTAATCACTCTAAATTTTACTAAAGGTAAATTTATCTCACTATAAACCGAATATTTCTCTTTCACAGATTATTTAAGTAAAATAAAACTCACTGAAAATTTGTTAACATAAAATATAACCTATTATTTAAACATGAACTTTCAAAACACATTTAACGACACTACAGAACAGATTGTAACACCACACATTATTATTTATGTACACTTAGAGTAAGGTAAAATATTTTTATTGTAACCATAGGAATCCTTTATCTCATAATCAAAAGAATCCCACGATTTTGGAACGAAAATAATTGTAATAACTAAACGTTACACAGCCATACTGATGCTGATCGTTCCTTAATCGATTCATCAGCCTTGAGGGGAAGTGTTTCATGTAAAAAGTCGGTGCAATTTATTATAATATAATTGTCAAATTGAATATTTTAATTATCACCCATTAAAAATAACTATTACAGGGAGTAATCATTGTTATTATTTCATAGGGAGTGCATTACATTATTTGTGTTTATTTATGAAGACTAGGTTTGATGAGCAGCGATCAAGTTGTCATTTGCACAGCTGTCTATACAATCCAGACGGCCATACGAGCGGGAATTATTTGAACGCCCCGACCGTCACCGTTGAAAACACTTTATCCAGTAGTTTTAATTAACAATTTGGCGCCACCCGGGATTAACACACCCCTATAAGTAAACAGGTAAGGTTACTGCCGTGTTATACTGGTGATTACCGCAACGCTACGGACATCGTTAGCAGCGACCTTTGATGTAATGACCCCGGTGCGAGACAAACGCACTAACACTTAATACACATACAAAATTGGTGTACATTTTACAGAGATGACCAGAACTATTCGTTACAGATTGACGCATACAACGTGAGGCTTAAACAAAGACGAGGACGTCTCTTATAATTCGTTACAATATTAAATAATAACTAACCCATCTACCTGGCAAGATTTCAGATTTGTATACTTTTACTACTTCAACTTTTAATCTTAAATATATATATATATATATATATATATATATATAAACTGCTAGCCGGACACGAGCTCCTCGGCCAGATCTACAATTACATTGGGACGTATTACATACTGAATTCCTTGTAAATAAAATTTACCACCCTGTCCCAAATTATGTCTAGATAGACGCGAGCACTTTTAAATATCATAGAACTTGTTAACTTCCGACATTGTCACGCACTGGAGATTTGTTGAAGAGGCCTAATGAAAATAAAAAGTTTAGATATCACCTTGAATTGTCCGGGGTATGTCTTGTGGGCATCGTTGGCAGGATATGTGGACGCTCCTCCAGCGGCAGCCAACATCGAGTCTGGTTGTTCATTGCATTATGGCAGGTTGTCAGCCGTGCACTGGAACGGGTTGAGACCCCGGCTGGACGAAAACCCTAAACAATTATAGGAGAAATTACTATCGTCATTCATCATTCTCAACACCCACGTACCACAGCCTAAAACTCACTCAACATATCATGCCCAGTAGTGACCCCTTTTGCATAATTCTTATTAAAATCTTAAAGCACACTCGCAGCCACAAAACTTCAATATTACGTGAATAGCTGCCATTAACGAATATAATGTATTGTTTTAATGATGAATGTATACAGAAAATGATGACAGTACACGAACTGACAAACCCAAACAGGTGCAAGTGTTAGGCACCACGTGCTCGTTGTTAATGATATAATTAAGTTTCGTCTTTTCACAATTACAATTCATTTCTCTTTTACGTCCCAATTTTATGATTACAATAGTTACTTATAAATGCAATTCATTATGATGCACTAGAGCCAAAAAACATAATCAGACATTCAACGATGAACGCACGCATTCACTTACCGCCACGCGGTAACACACACATTTTCATCTGATTCGCAAGCAAGTTAATATCAATTTACGTTTTCAAACCTTTACAAAATAAGTGACAATATATATATTAAATTGACTCACCGGGGATCACTGTAGCCTTTACTCAATCATAGTAGATAGCAAATACAGCAACTTAGAACTGTAGGTGGTCGGGAAGGGCGTCCGATCTGTGCAGAATAGCAGGCTAGTACAGAATGCCACGCCAGCATAGAAACCACATGTCGAAAGCGTAACTCCACGCTGCGCCGTCAGGTAGCGACAGAATTCAGCGCAAACCCTTACGCGCAATCACCATACGCGCGCGTACGCGTAATTACTTAAACAAATTATTTCGGCAGTTAGGGCTGCTTTTTATTTTATTCACGCTTATAGGCGGCCGGGTTTTTACCAAAACACGGCACAAAACATTATTCAGAATAATATTTAAAACAAAACAAAATAAACAAAAATGAAATCAAGCAAGAACTGCTAAGACAAATGACTAACATTATAATGAATTCAGAATATTCAAAGGAAAAAAACTGAACTGGTATAAAAAAGAAAAAAAATATTGTGTATCAAGCAAATATACAACAAATGGTTAAAGTAATATAATGGTAATCTAACAAGAAAAAGGAAAAAGATGTCTAAGATAATTAAAGTGATCACAAGAAGAAAAGAAAAACAAACTAATGAAAAGGTAGAAATAGTGAAATTAACAACTAAGTAAATAAAAAAACAATTAACTGTATGAGTAAATAAACGTATATAGCAAAGGTACAGTGGAAGGAAGAATGAGTAAAATGATCTAAAGAAAGAACCAATAAGTGGACAATCCCAAAAAATATTATTATTATTAATTTAAGTCACAAGATGACAAAAAAGGTATTTAAGATTGACTGAGAATAGGTCCAGCAATCAAATAACTGAGCAGAGATGATGTTCCTCTGGTCTCAGAAAAATGAGTAGTAATAGAAGAAACCAGCTACTAAAACGTTAGGGAAAAAATTATATAAAAGGGAGAACGCACTAATGGAAATAAATAAAAACAGATCTAAATAAAAAGGAATGGAACAAGTAAGAATAGAAATAAGAAGGAAGAAATAAACAAGAAAGAAAAGGAAAAAATTATATATAACTGATAATTTCATAAAAAACTATGCTAGTGTTTTACCAAAATGATCAATTTTGAAGGAGAGGCATTATGTTACAACAAATAAGCCATCGCAATACCAGGGATAGAAAAGATGAATCAACAATATAAAAAATAATTCGTATAATAAAATGTTTAAAATAATGAAAATAAAATGACAGTGACGCGACAAACGATGACATGACCTAACCCAAGTGATTGACCAAATAAAAAGAAACAAAAGGAGAAGGAAAAAACGAAACCAAATAAGAATCCATACAATCAAATGAAATAAAACCAAGTGAGAAGGGGAAAACCAAAATAAAAAGAAACAAAATAAGACGAAAGTGAAGAAGAAGGAAAATGAACATGAAACAAACCAAATATAAAGGAAATAAAGTGAAACCGAATGAGAAAACACAGACAAATAATATAGAATATGAAAAGGAGAAATGGTACATTCAAATGTAATATTGGAAACGAAACCAATAACTAACCAATGTAAAAAATAAGTATTATTATCGATTATAAGATAAATGTAAATGATTTGATAAAACCCAATAAAGTAATGTGCAAAATAAAAGTACACTAACCCAAGAATTAGAGTTAGATGTAATAAAGAACTCTATAAAGACGTAACTTATTAATAGTATAAAGAATAACAAATGTAAAGAGAGAGATAGTGAGGTGGTGAGAAAATAATATTAACTAAGTGACAGAGAGAAAGTAATTATAGGGATTACCCACTAATAAACACTTAAAATAAACATTTGAGGAGTGCAAAAGTGAAAGTGTAAAACCCCAAAATAATTAGATATAAACACTTAATAATCTGTAATAAACACTCAATGATTAATGGTGAACCATATTAGTAATTAAGAATGTTGTTAATAATAGAATTAGATATAAACACTTAATAATCTGTAATGAACACTGAAGATTGATGGTGACATTATTATTTAAAAAAGAATCTTGTTATTAACCCTTTCACGCCCAGTGTTGCTTTTAAGCAACAGCACGTAAATAAACAGTTTTTATGACATTGGTACTTCATTTAGCACCTAGATCCACTGAATTCTCTGAGAAATATCATCTAGTTTTCATTTTTATACCCAGGTAGCACTATGAATCTCTGATTTTAAAAAAGAAATCAGTTTAATCTATGTGACTCAGAGTTAGTGGCCAGTATCTCTAACTGCAGTATATACATTACTCTCTTATCAATATGTTACACAACATACGGTACACTAAAATAATTTTTTTTCTCATTTATATATCTTTTCCTTTATATTTAATAATTAATATATATCTCTTGTAATTATGAAAATTTTATACTGCCAAAAATGTGTGTGTTTCTTATAAGCAACAGTGGGCTTTGATGGAACCAGGCTGTGGAGCAGCACAGCTGGTGTCAGTTGAGGTTATGTTTGTTTAGGTGTTTGACAGTTTGGTTGAAATTATTCTCTTAGCTTGTGTTTTACTTCTTGTGTTTAGCTTGTGTCAATATTAAAAATTTTCTTGTACAATTCTTCAATATTATTTGGAAAGTGTGTTTGTTACTGTAATTTACTTGGCGTCGTGTTTAATGTGTTTGTAGTTTTTACTGCTATTGTTGTGTGTCTTTGAATAATTTGTGAAATATATGTAAACATTTTTAGTTACTGCAAACTCGAATTTTTTTCTGTAATTTGTTTTAAATAATGTCTCATTTTCTGAGTGAATCAGATATAGAAAACTAATAAATCTACCGGACGACCAGTTCTTTCAATTAATTGAAATCCCAGATGGGTATAACTCAGAAATTGGTAGTGACAGTGATACAGAAGAGATTGAACCAAATATGTTTCTTACACAGCCCTCAGAAGTTCAAGAGGTACGGCTTCTTGAGTTACATGAATCAGCTCGACAGCACACAATGGAGTTGGAATTTGAGGTACGATTTTTATTGCTTAGAAATTAAGTCTTTATGTAATTACTGTTACAATCAGATGGGCCTAGCAATCTAAGCTTTTTCCGTCTTGTGTCACAGAATCAAGATGAGCCTGTTCACCCAGTTGAAAATGTAACCAGCATAGAGGAAGAACTAGACTTTCTTGGCTTTTCGTCATCTGCATTTCCTCATCAAGTAGAACAAACTGCAGGGCCCAGTCACTTCAGTAACTGTAAATCTATATCAGCTTCCACAAAGATGCGTACACAGTTGTTAAATTTTCAGAAGACAGATTTTGTATCTCCAGATATACAATGGCAATCATTCATTCCACTTCCACCAGAAGAAACATCCCCACTCAAATATTTTAAATATTTTATAAGTGAAGAATTCTTTGAGTTGTTGTCTGAGCAAACAAATGTATATGCTTTACAGAAAGATGGAATTCAATTATGTACCAACAGAAAGGAAATTGAAAAGTTTTTTGGGATGGTTTTGCAAATGGGTATTGTGAAAATGCCTTCTATACGCTGTTACTGGGCAAAGGAAACCAGATACCCACAAGTTGCTGACATTATGAGTAGGAATAGATTCATAGCACTTCTAAAATATTTCCATATTTCCGACAAAACTAAGATGCCTCCTAGAGATTCCCTCAGTACAGACAAATTATATAAAATTAGGCCTTTTATTACATCTCTACAAACAGCACTTCATGGTCTACCGCCTACAGAATATCAGGCAGTTGATGAACAAATTATACCATTTAAAGGTCGACATACATTGAAACAATATTTAAGAAACAAGCCTCATAAATGGGGTTTCAAGGTATTCACAAGATCAGGCTTATCTGGTATAATGTATGATTTCAACATCTACTTGGGAAAGAAACATGTCCTGCAAGTGGACTTGGATTCTCTGCGGATATTGTGTTGAATCTTTGTGACAATTTGTCAGAAAACAAAAATTTTAAAATATTTTGTGACAACTGGTTTTCTTCTATTGCGCTAGCATCTGCCTTGAAAGAGAAAGGCATCTTGTTTGTAGGTACAATACGAAGTAACCGTATGGGAAAATGTGATTTGAAAAGAGAAAATGAATTAAAAGAACAAGGACGAGGTTCTTATGACTTTCAAGTTGAAACATCCAATAATATCGCCATGGTCCATTGGTTTGACAGGAAAAGTGTAAATTTTATATCCTCATACACATGCATTCAGCCACTTGGAGAATGCAAGAGATATTCCTCTTCAGAAAAAAAATGTATTAATATTCCTCGACCAAGTATAGTCGCTAAATATAATAAATATATGGGCTGTGTAGATTTATCTGACATGCTTATTGAGCTTTACAGAATCAACATACGGTCAACAAAATGGTATATGTGAATTGTATACTGGTGTTTAGGAGTTGCAGTTGTTTGTTTAGGAGGGGCAAAAAGCCCAAATTGTCACTATTGCAATTTCAGGCAAATATTTCCTATGGTCTAATGCATTCTGGAGACCCAAAAATACAAAAACGTGGACGTCCCAGCAACAAAAATACAGATAATGTAACACCACCAAAACGTCGTACTCCTATTATGCTCCCAACAACTGATGTTCGCTTTGATGGACTGGCGCATTTACCAGACATGCTGGAAAATAAGGGTGGTGCAAGGTTTGTCAGGGAACTACGCAGCTTGTGTGCACTAAGTGTAAAATTAACCTGTGTCTGACAGTAAAAAAAAAGTGTTTCTCTCAGTTTCACATAATGTAAAATAAACTTCAGTTCATACATATTTTGATTGTATTATTGCTACACAAATAATATTATTTATCATAAATTATTGTTATTAACACAATTTTAATGGGTTTATAGACAAAGAGACATTATAATTTGTGTTTTGTGTAAAAAATTGCCTTAAATAATACGATATATTCATAACAGCTACTTGTACAATATTGTTTACAACATTCTTTCCACGTATACTAGAAGCTCCCTTAAAGCCCACTGTTGCTTATAAGCAACATAACTCCTATTTTTAAACCATAAGAGATAAAATTTTGAAAAAATATATTAGACATCCTCAATATATGCCAAATTGAATTTTTAGAAAAGAAATTTTTTTCTAATGGTTTTTCAAAATTTGGGCTTTAAAGGGTTAATAAAATTAAGTTTAATTGTAAGAGAGGGATGCAATAGTATTTAAAAAGGGAGAATCCCATGCAAGGTAAACAGTTAGTGTTACCATGGATAGAAGATAGAGATTATTTCAGAAATAAGAAACTAAAAATGAAATCAATAAACACCCCAGGTTATAAGGGATAATCAATTAAGTAAGTTTAAATGGTGTGATGATGTTTATCACCCAAAAAATAAGAAAGAAGAAATGAATTGTAAACATAAATTACCTAATAACTATTAAAAAATTGTTTAATTAAATTTATGAATAGGATATGGCTGAAGGAATTGTACAGACCATAGGCCTAGATGTTATGTTTTATGTGATAAAGAATAGTAAGTAATAGCCATATTGATAACAAGGGCAAAATAAATAAATAAGAAGGTGGATCAATACAGATCTAATTACACTGTAAAATCAGTTAGGAAATAATTAACAATCCATGATGTAGAAAATAATAGAAACATACAAATAGTATAAAAACAGATCCAAAACACATCAACAAATAAACCAACCAATTATAATAACAAAACAAAACACATTAGAGTAAAATGAGATATAATTTGTATAAAATAAGTAAATATAATCAATGGCTACTTAGGCCTATGAAATTCTTAACTGTCAAAAACAAATAACTACAAATTGTAAAAAATCACCAATGAAATTAGCAAATCCAAGGCGAGTAATTAGCCGAGGATAATTTGTGAATCATATTAAAAGAAAAATGTTAGAATAAGGACTTAAATTAAAAGAGAAATGTAATTAACAAATATTAACATAATTGTACAAACATTAATATTTTAAAGAACCCAACCTTATGGGATATCAAAATAATCTTTGAAAGGAAATACAAACAGTAGTGATAATATTTAATATATAGGAAGGAAGACAGAAGAATAAAAGCAACCAGAAGATATACAGGAATTTTGAATAAAAATTCAAAATTGATAACAATGGTTATAAAGTCATGATCAACCAATCAGAATTTATTCGTAACCATGACAACAGACCGTTGGTTATGATTTTTCCGTTAAATCATAGTATTCAATAAGTGACGCTCATCCAGATTAAATGCCTGATCTTGAATGACCTAAATTTTAATTTAAAATGTATAAAAAGTAATCAAAATTCAAAAAGAAGAACCAGTAAGCAGCAGACGAGGAACAATAACATTTAACTAATGCCAAGGACCAATATAAATAAGAATTAAATGAAGAAATTACCACAGCTAACATGAAAAAGATGCCAGAAGCCCAAATCATTCAAAATTGATGACTATTCCATTTCACCTGAACAACGGTTTATCTCAAGCCTACTGATTTGATAAGTATCATTAAATTACCCAAATTCCAGAAATAAACTCACTTTAAATATTTCTCACAGTCATCTGAACTCTCACTATAAACTGAATATAATTTCTTTCAAAGATTAAGTAAAACAATAAAACACTGAAAATTTATTAACTTAGAAAATAACCTAGTGTTAAATTGCGAACTTTTGAAACACACTTTACTACACTGCAGGAACAAATTGTAGCTACACATTATATTATTTAAGTACAAATAATGTAAGGTAGTGTACTTTTTATTGCAATCATTATTAATATTTTTCTTGTAATCACAAGGACCCAGACTTTGAATGAAAATAACTGTAAACAGACAACACAGTCGCTATACTTGACTAAATAGCTCGTTCAAAATCGATCTTCGCCAAAACCCTAGAGATATTAGACTCATATTAATTGTCGGTGCAAAATTGTTGAATAACCAAAAAGAATTTTATTGTCAAACTGAATAAATTACCAATCAATAATTAAAGAAACTAGTACAGAGTGTAACCATTGTTTTTATTTCATAGGGAAGTGTATTGTATAAATTGTGTATTGTATAGCAGAGACCAGCGAGAATGACGGCAAGCGCTCACGCCGCCAACTCTACGAACCACCTGCTTGATTAAGTAGGTCGAACGAAGGCGAGAATAAATTTGAATTATCTTGTTGATTGATCCTCTTCGTTCACTTTATGAAATTTTTAATATATATAAACTTTCACGTATGAACTTACTATTCGTTATCACTTCCCCAAACGTTTCAAGGTGATGTGCCTCTTCCTCAGTGGGAGTAAATACTGGATGTCGTTTTACAGAATAACCGTTATGGAATATAGGTGTGTGTGGTGGGGGTTGATGGTGGGAAGGGAATGGCGCTGAGGTTCGAATTGTGTGTTTGGATCAGTGTATCGAATAGTGTATGCTATTTATAATGTAATTGTTCATTTAATATGTTGTTTGGTTGTAGTGTGTGATATCTATATATTTAAAATGTCTTGATGCAGTATTGGGCAAGGAGATTTTGGAATTTACTTCAGTGTACGTCGATGCTTTAGTAATTGCATCAAGCAGTTGGGAAGAGCATTGTCATCGAATTGATAAGGTACTTACCAGATTGGGGGAACATGGAATTACAGTAAAATTAGACAAGTCAACATTCATAGCCAGCAAGATTAAGTTTTTAGGGTTTATAGTCTCGAATATAGGCATATCTGCGGATCATGATAAAATACAATCAATACAGATTTCCCATATCCAAAAAATGTAAAACAATTACAAAGTTTCTTAGGTCTTTGTAATTATTATAGAAACTTCCAAAGTAATTACTCCGACCTAACACATCATTATCAACATTTAATTTGTAAGAAGAATAAATGGAAGTGGACTGAAAAAGATGAGGAAGTCTTCAATGAAGTGAAACAGAGGTTTTTACAGTGTGTCATGTTAAGTCACCCAGATTTTAGTAAGGTTTTTTATTTAAATTGTGATGCCAGTGGAGTAAGTTTGGGATCGGTATTATATCAAGAAAATGACAAGGGAGAACCAAAGGTGATAGCTTTTGCAAGCCGGACACTATCTAAAGCAGAATTTAATTATACCATAACTGAAAAAGAGACATTGAGTGTGGTTTTTGCAATAACTAAATTCCGAACATACTTATTAAACAGTGAGGTAGTAGTACGAACCGATCATCAAGCAATAACCTTTTTTAAAAACTGTAAGATGTCCCATGGAAGGCTCACAAGATGGGTGCTCCAGTTACAAGAATATCGTATAAAATGGGAGTACCTACCGGGCAGTAAAAATATAGGAGCGGATATATTATCCTGAGTAGGGGGTCAAGAAGAATTAATGGCCAAAGAAGCATGTAAAATTTTGGCATGCTTTAGGAACAGAAAAGAATTAAAACTCGTAGAAGAAATAAAGAAATTACAGCCAACAGATATTAGAATACAGAAGTTGAGGAAAAGGATGAAAAATACTTCCAACACTACATCACATTATATGATTCATGAAGGAGTAATGTTTAGGAACACCGACAAAAGAAATATTGATTGGAAAGTATTAGTGCCGGAAGAGGTATGTCATAAATTAATTGTTGATTATCATGAGAGATATGGACACCAAGGCCAGAAGAAAGTAGTGTCAGCACTCAAGGAACACTTTTACATAAATAAATTAGAAAAGAAGGTAATTCGATCCATAGAAACATGTGGTATTTGTCAAAAAGTCAAGTTAGCCAATGTCAGATATGAGGGAAGGTGGATAAACAATCAAGCGTTGAGAGCGTTAGAGCAAGTTTTTATTGACATTTGTGGACCATTCCCAACTAGTGGTAGGAGACGTAGTAAGTACATACTGATCTTGGACAGTTTTACTAGGTTTACAAAGTTATATCCCATCACTAAGGCTAATACACATACTATAGTAAAAATAATTAAAGAAAAGTATATAAAGGAGGTATGGTTGCCTACTAATAGTATCATATCCGATCATGGAACACAATTTAAAGGTGTCAAGTGGCAGAATGCAATGAGAGCAATAAAAATTAGGACATATAAAATGTCTGTATACCATCCAAATAATAACCCGGCCGAAAGAATGCTCAAAGAAGTGGGTCGTTTATTTTGCACATACTGCCATGATCAACATAATAAGTGGAGTGAATATGTTAGTAAAGCGGAAGAGTTTATAAATTTAGCAAATCATGACAGTACAGGGGTGACGCCATATGAACCAATGCATAAAAAACGCCCACCCAGAATTATCGAGAGTTTAGTCGACTTTACGTGGTTCACTCAACCACAGAAGGATATCCAAGTTATTATGGAAAGTCGGTTGAAGGTGAAGGCAGAGGAAAGAACAGACAACAATACAAGAAGCGGTATAAACAAATTAATTATCATATAGGAGAGTTAGTACTTGTTCGTAACAGACAACTTCCCAGCAGTAAGGAGAAGTTGATGAAAAAATTATTCCTATGTTATGTAGGCCCATTCATAATTGACACGATGAACAATAACAATACCATAGTAATAAAATACCAGGATGGAAAAATTAAAGGGACATATAATATTAATCAACTTCGCCCTTATAAGTCAGATAATAACTAAAAGAGTGTGAATTCTGAAATAAAGAACACATGAAATTTATGACCAGGATTGGGAAGGTGAGATTTAAAAGAAAAGAAAATAATGTTTGTATTCATGTTTTTAAGTTTTTCAGCCAGGAAAGTAGGCACAATTGTTATTTTATACTTATTATTTTGATGTAAAACCAATTGGTTTGACTAATGTTATTTTAATCCATAAATGAGTGTATAAGATACTGTGATTCGTGATAGTGATGAACCATATTTGTTGTGTTAATAAAAAAAACAATTTATGTAAAGAACTTTGTGATATACAATTAGTGAATTAATCAGATGTTTCCAATATTAATGTTAGACCATGGTTGTGATAAGAAAATAATTATTTGAAAATCTTATATCAAATTATATCAGATATTGTGAAATAAGGGAAGGTATTATATACTGCTGTTAAAATACACTGCAGTACATAAGAGTAAAATAATAATTTTGAAAAAAGCCAAAAGGTGTAGATTTAATAGTATGGTGAACATATGTTAGAATTGTAAACAAAAAAACAGTTATTAGTCACGACCAACATAGAGGTAGACTCCAATATTATATAGAACAGCATTAAGAAATATGTTTTGACAGTTATTAGGATCTAGCTTACGATGGTACGGCAAACTCAAACTTCTGTCTCCTCGTTTGTACTTATTTTCTGTGTCCAGATTTCTACTGGGTGTGTATTATTCACAAGTAACTAATGGCAGATAATGGAGGTTATGTACGACAATGTAACTTAAAAAAAATTTACTTTGTTAGTGTACATTAAAAAGGTGTATTTATTGGAAGTACAGAAATTAGTTTCCATTTACCGCACATAATTACGGTACAGAGACGATTTTTGGAGGTTGTGTCTACGTTTAACAATGTAACAACCTTTTAGATTTTTAAAATTAATTAGACTTAACAAACATTTCCTTAGTTAGTGTACATTCACAGGCTGTAGTTATTGTATGGATAAAAGGCTGTATATAACATTAAAGGCTGTATTTATTTGAGGTACCGGAATTAAAACCTACTTCCAAATTAGAACCTATAGCCAAGTACAATCTAACGTATAACCAAACAAGTACATTCAAATCCTTTTTTCAACATAATGCAATAAAAAGCAGTGTGCAGTTTCTGTTAACACGCAAATGATTAAGTATTAATAATTGGTTACAGTGGAATTTAATGTTACTACGGTCTGAATTGATGCAAATAAAATTGGAGAATCTCGTAAACATATTAAAGAATGCTTGTATATTACACACAAAATTATTACAGTACGGACCTTTGTTAATAAATAGAAACAAATAGGACTCTATACTTTAGTATGTACCAATAAAATTCACCTTTTTTCAAGTACAGTATCTATTGTATTTTCATACTCTTAAAAAAAGGCCATTACCTACATTTTAGTTACTTGTGAAGAAAACAGATATAACATTTCCAAACAAGAAATCTTCAATTCTCTCCCTATTTGTTTTATAAAAACTGGAGTTTCTACTGCAGGTTTTTAAGTCCACTAACTACTTAATTTAATATACATAATTGTTCCTGATCTTGTTGGGTAACATTATATTAATACATCTACTCCCTACTCATATCTCATATGTGCAAACAATGTTTTTAATGGTCGATCCTAAACATCTTTAAAATTTAGACAAAGTCTAATGAGCAATTAGACCTAACCTGAATTACTACACTACATCTAAGAATATCTTATTCGGTCATTTAGCTTTATTTATACATTTAATGCATCTTAATTAGCACATTAACAGAACTGCTGTGTCTTACAGTAACACAATACGTTACACTAACTGTAAAGAATTTCTTGTTTTCAGTTTAAAAAAGTTGAAATTGTGTATTCTTTTCCTTTCCATTCACTGTTTGTGAAACAACCTACATTAATATGTGTACACTTACTATATTGAAATCCAGTGTTCACTATCCAATAGTTAAAAAATTTGTGGAATTGTGAAATTAGTGACACTATGTACTAATGTGTGATTATCAGTTGAATTTCTGAATTCCTTTGATTCATTAATAAATTTTACTAATTTGTTTCTTTATGTCTATTGAATGATTTCTTATTAGTTTTTAATCTTTGCGTTTTCATTATTCATTTGTAAATTCTTGGATTTTGTTGTCCATGACATGTCCATTGGTTAACTAATTATCTTTAAAACACACAGAGGATTGATCCTCTTTTGCAAGATCACAAGTATGTTTCAAGACCATTTGCAGGTCAGGTATTGTTCTGCCTGTTCACTTTCTGAAAGGGGTTGAGGAGCAAGGGGGAAGATGTCTCCATTAAAACACACACACACACACACACACACACACACACACACACACACACACACACACACACACACACACACACACACACACACACACACACACACACACACTAGCACACACACAATTCCTTTTTTCTTTATTTAATTTGAATTCTGTATTAGAACAAATGTTTTCAGAGTTTACAAGTTTTTTTTTAATTTCTTGGATTAATATTTTTTAATTTTATGCAATGTGGACACATACAGAGGAGTGTCAGTTTTTTATGTTTTTTCAATAAATAAAAATGAGGGGGGGGGAGAGAGAGAGACCAAAAATGACACGTACAGAAATTTCATCAGAAATTTCCTGATATTAAAAAATAACTAAATAAAGAATGGCAAAGAACATTAACAAAATTAATGGAAAGTATAGTTATAATTTCTTGTCTAATGAGCAGGTACTAGTAATGGCTTCATATACTTCACATCTTAAATAATAAACCTATTACAAACATATTTGTTATACTCAGCTTGAAACAAACGTTCAGACCAACAAAAATGGTTTAAATGTTGCCAAGCTGCATTATTAGTAGGTACTGTTGAAACAGCAGGTTGATTATAATTATTTTTAGAACAGACTTCTGGAATGTTGTGTGCAAGTGTATTGTGTTCAAGTAGCAAGTTTCCACTACTTTATTAAACATATCCTAGAAGCAAACTTTGACATCCAGTTGCTGTTGCTGAGAAACCTTACTAAGAGACTTATAAAAAAAATGAAAACAACAATTACACGCTTGCTCTTTTGAACATCTGATGAAAAGGTTTTGTAAAGTGTACCTAACCTAAAAATGTACAATGCTCGACTTGTCTTTGTATTCCATACTTCTAGTAGTTTTACATGATATATTGCTAACACGAATAAGAAAAGTTTAAATCTGCTGAAGGTCTAAACGAGTGATAGTTATTTGCAGACTGACAGGGCCAAAAAATAATTCTGAAAGAATTGTTGTTTTTACAACACCATCCTTTATCAAGTGACTACTCAAATCTGCCAGTTTTTCACAGCAAACTGAAGTTTGATGATTTGATCCATCATGACCTAGTGATGGTCCAAACATTTCAAGGATTCTCCTAGCCTTAAAAAACTGGACTGGCGTCATTGAGTGACATGACTAATGTTAAATTTACTTTGGGATACTTCCAAACATAATACAGTTTACAATAAACAAACAAAACTTTATGCCTGTCTAATGTTTCCAGAACTCCATACACATAATTTGATCTGGATAGAACATTTATTAAACAATAATACTATTCAATGCAAATAAATAAAATATCGGTATGGAGAACCATACATGACTTCCATGTTTTAAGATTTATATTTAAAATCATTTTAGAAATGAAATATTTCCACAGAAACTACTTCTATCTTCAGCCTCAAGCACAGAATTGTGGTCACTAACATATACCACCTCACGTTAGCGCACTCGATTTTCACTGATGATGGCAGTCGATGGCACTTCCGAAACGTCTGGTTTTGCAGAAAACATTGGACCACGGCCAAACAGCCTGTGAAGGAATTTTATCAACGTAGTACACATATAAAAAATGATCCCCTCCCCTTCACCTATCATTTTCATTTATAGAAAATAATCCCCTCCCCTTCAACTTCCCCCTACCCCTTTTCATTTATAGATATTTCATCTACCTTTCTACAGTGGTATAATTATGATCTTCTTTTCAGGATACTTTATTTATCAAAATTAAGTACTTTACTCTTGTTAAAACATAAAACGTTGCAGGTAAACAACCCCTTCTCCTTAACTGATCTTCACCAAAATCAACAGACCTTGAGTCCTCTACAATAGTGCAAAAAATTATTTGAATTTGCGGCAGTTATCGTTCACCATAGACAAAATTCTATACACAGACATCTTTCAAAAAATGACTTTTCTTTATGTTTTGAGGGTAGTACAATCAGAATCAGCCCTTATCTCGAACGCGATTTTTTTTCCATCCATTTCCTTATGGAACATGGAAGTAAAAACAATATCCTTCTTTTTATAACATGTATTGCACTTGTTTTCTACCATGGGACACTAATTATTAGATAAAATGGTTACCTTCATTTAAGCCAGCTTCCACTGACTGTACTTTCTCAGAGGCCATAACATGTTCTTTTTAATGTTCCCGAACATAAATTGATGTTAAATTAAAAATAAAGTAAAGGCTTAGCACCTGAAGTTTGCAATGTCCAAGTTGAAGAATCTATTTAATTATTGCACTTAACTTGATATAAGTACTGATTACATTTCAGGATTATTATTTTCAGAAATAATGTATGTAAACCAGTTTTCCCCCATATGAAGTTAGTTAAAATTCTTTAATGCATAGCATTCCAGTCATTTATGGTAGTAGATTTGTATTATTAAATTTGAATTTATACAAATAATTCTCTTTGATTAACCAGAGTTACACATACAAACTAAATGTTGAGTGTCCTCCTAGTGTATAAATTCAGCTAAAACACTATTCCAAAAACTTACCTTGTTACTAGAATATGTGACATGATGAACTTTTCATGTTAAATAGTTTAAATATTTTGTATTGAGAGTTAAGCTTTTTAATAATTTCTATTTATGCAGGCGTATAGCAAAATCTGATCATCATGAAAAAGGAATAAGGCATTTTGTAATAGCAATTAACTTATTAGTTCCTGGTGTATTACCGACTCATATTACAAGACCAATTTTTGTTTAATTGAAAAGATATATTTTTATTGTTTCTTTTGGTGCAATCTGTAAATTACATGACACACATCCATAAAGGTTTGAAAATATGCTTATTGCAGTTTGATAGGAATAAATTCTCAAAAAACTAATACAAATCTGTTATGTATGATCCCACCAGCTATCCTTTCTATTTGAAATGAGCCTTTTATCCAAATTTATTACATAGTATTGTGCCAAGGTATATCACTAAATACTATAATACAGTAGTGTTAGAATATTATCATTCCACTAATATTACCCTAACATAATAAATGAAAATACATTACCTTTTGACATAATCATCCTGTCACTTAACACTTTTTGCCTATTAATTTATTTGATGAATATATATTTAACAATTTATGTAAAATACAACAGGTGTTTAATGGACATGTACTATGAGTAGACCTCTTATTTCCCTCCTCGGCAGGTCGAAGCTCAATTGGCACTAGAGTTGGGTATGAAATTATGCTATTCTCATAGTCTATCTATTAGCAGCTAGTGGCATCTATTGACATTCACTCATGTCAAATTACAGAGTCGGTAAAGATGTTCGAAATTTGAATGTAAACAAATTAATAGTTAAATAATTAATATAATGGAAGTATCACATATATAATGTATCTAAATGTAATTGTGAAAAAGCGATGTAGGTCCTACTTCATATACAGTTCAGAAGTAAATGATGAACTGTTCACTTTATGTAATAAGCCTAGTTACTAAACAATATGTATTTTTAAAAGCTTCTTATCATATTGAGACAAAATGGAGTGGCTTTTGAAACATCTCTTAGGTATAAAAACAACATAACGACCTTTACAAAATTTGCCGCCCGTAGGGAATTGCCTACTTTGCCTATGCATAAATCTGCCTCTGGTGTACATGCTAAATGCACCTAAACAGTTGTAAGAATGACTTAGTATCCTGTTGAGTTATTCACTGTTCTGACGGATGATAAGCAAATACTGGAAGGTAGGATGTGAGAGCCAGCAATAACCTTAAATAAAACTCTCATATATTTCAGTTATTACACTATTCTGTTCATTACAGACAAGTGCTTGGTTTGATCATTTTTTTTTAAATTAAATTTTATATTTTACTGTAGCTTTACAGTAGCTTGACAGAAAGTGTAAAAATGTAAAATACAAACGGCATGAGTTAAGTGTAAATAAAAAGTGAACACTTTACAGTAGCACAAAAAATGACATAAATTGAGACAATGAAATTTTTCACAGCTAACTGAAGTTTGACTATTAGATCCATCATGACCTAGTGATGCTCCAAACATTTAAGGATTCTCCCAGCCTTAAAAACTAGACTGGGCCCATTGATTGACATTATTAATGTTAAATTAACTTTAGGATACTTCCAAACATAATTCAGTTTACAATAAAGAAAATTGTATGCCTATCTAATTTTTCCAGAACTATGTACACATAGCAAAAATGGAATTTCTACAAAGTTTACATTAAAAGAAAATGATGAAAGTACTGTTAGCTTTTAACAAATATTGACAATTTTGCCCAATACAGAAATGAAGGAAATTGACAGACAAATTATCTACGAGTTCCCTGGAAGTGTTTGAAAAATGATAAACTTTTATTCTATAATTTACTTGTTACAGTATGTAACAGAACAACATTTCTTTATTATTTATTTATGATTTTTAATATACATAGTATTTGAATTAACGTGTTTCCATTTATTTTCCATATAGATGAAGACAGGGTAATTGTAAACATGCAGTTAGGATTATAAACACATGAAATAGTACAATGTCAACTAGTTTACAGGTGTCACTATTTTTGTTACAATATTTCAAAAGATAAAGAAAACACTTGTTTACAATTACCTCTAAGATGTCAAGGATAATTGTAAATTGAATTTTAGAGCTGTATTTATTATTATATTTAAACAATTTTTTGTACGCAACATAATAACAAAGGTTGAAATATCTATTATTTGCAGTTATTTCAATTTTAAAACCTATACACAATTTTTAATCAATCAAAATGTTTCAATCCATTTTCCTTTTTATAATTACCCCACCTAACCGCAAATGTATGGTGTGTCTATCTTCAGTTAGCACTTTTAATGTTAATTGCTATAAAAATAAATTGAAATAACATGTGTATGAAAAAGAAACGTTAATTTTAGTAAACTTTAAAAGACTTAATACAGGGAGTCGGGAGTCTTTAAATTTGTTTTAAAGAGTTTTGTATTTAATTTGAATTCAGTATTAGAACAAATGTTTTCAGAGTTTACACGCAAGAATGGGCTTAGTACCAATCAAAATGAAGGTATTACGGGATATACGGAATTGTAGTATCTGGGAAAAACGGAAAAGATCCGCAGATTCGTCTTAATCTCTATGTACAAATAATTATACATCTTTATTATGGGTTAAGTAATTGAGTTCTTAAAAGAGTGCACGGATCTTTTCCGTTTTTTGCAAGCGACGACAATTCCGTATATCCCATACCGTTCATATTTTAATGCACTAGATGCACTAGATTACCGCTTTCGCGCCATTTCTCACACCACGCGCTAAAATTGTGTGTTGTGGAAATGCTTTCGCCATGAGTGGTTGTGTTAAACTTGTTAAGTTTCGTTACATTTTTAATCAGTGGTCTGTGTTGTGAGTTTTACATTAATTATTAAGAATGATTAGGTATGATGAACTGTTGAGTCTTATTAGTACAGAAGAGGATGCAATTTCTTTTCTTCAAGGAAAAGGATTACTTCATAATCCGCGTCGTTGCATTAATGGACATGATATGGTACTGAAAATGGGACAGCGACCTCGATGGTGTTGCAATAAAAAAACTTGCCGTGAGTATAAGGTACTTCGCCAGGGCACATGTTTAGAGGGGTGCAAAATACTGCTGAGAAAAATAATTTTGTTTATTTATTGCTGGTGCGAAGGGTGTAGTAGTGTGAAAAACAGTAAAAATCAACTGGAAATCGGCGCCAACACACACACAGAGTGGACGGCTTACTTAAGATATATCTGTGGCTTAGACATCATGAGCAACCCACAGAAAATTGGAGGACCGAATTTAACAGTTGAAATTGACGAGAGTGTGTTTGCCAAGAGAAAAAATAATAATTATCTTGTTGATCCATCCTCTTCGTTCACTTTATAATATTATTATATGTATAAACTTTCACAATATGAACTTACTTTCTTTACACTTTCCCAAACGTTTCGAGGTGATGTTCCTCTTCCTCAGTGGGAGTAAATACTGATTGTCAGTTAACAGAATAACGGTTATGGACTTAGGTGTGTGTGGTGGGGGTTGATGGTGGGAGGGAATTGGCGCTGAGGTTCGAATTGTGTGTTTGGATCAGTGTATCGAATAGTGTATGTGATTTATAATGTAATTGTTCATTTAATATGTTGTTTGGTTGTAGTGTGTGATATCTGTATATTTCAAATTTTTCAGCTGTGTTTAGTTTTCTACTTTTAGGTAAGTAGTGTAATATTTCCATGTTGTGTTGTATGTTTGTGTAACTGTGGTTTTCGTTTTGTAAATGTGTGGCAAATGTGGACTGTATGTAGTTTGTGGTGAGGGTTTTTAAATGTTCTGAAAATCTGGAGGAAAAAGATCTTCCCGTCTGGCCAATGTAGAATTGGTAACAATCATTACAATTTAATTTATATACCCCTGTTTTGTTGTATGTGTCTGTGTCTTTGTTAGTATTATTTATGTATTTCCTAATGGCGTTGTTGGTTCTGTAGGCTACTTTATAATTATGTTTCCTAAATGTGTTAGCAATTTTGTGCGTGTTGGAATTGTAGTATGTAAGTGTTATGTATTTACTGGGTTGTGTGCTGTTGGTCTGATGTGTTTTACTTTTAGTGTTTAGGATGCGTTTGTGTAGTTTATTTATTAATTCGGGGGTGTATCCATTTTTGACTGCTATGTATTTGATTGTGTTTAATTCTTCTTGGTAGTCATGTGTATTTAGGGTATTGAAGTGAGCCTATGGAGCATGTAGTTGAAAGCTGCATGTTTGTGTTGAGTCGGGTGGTTGGATGAGTTATGTATGACCATGTCTGATGTGGTGGGTTTCCTCTATATTTTGAATGTGTGTGTGTTGTTTGTTTTGGTGATTGTAAGGTCTAAGAAGTTGATGTTATTATTTAGTTCTATTTCAAGAGTGAATTTTAATTTATGGTGTATAGTGTTAATGTATTTGTGGAAATTTTCTATTTGTCTTTTGTTGCCGTTGTAGAGGAGTAAAATGTCATCAACGTACCTGTCCCAATATATTATTTTATCGGTGTATTTGTTATTGTTCAGTATGTGTTCCTGTTCTATGGTGTGTATAAATATTTCGGCTAGTATACCTGAGATAGGGGAGCCCATGGGTAGACCATCTGTTTGAGTGTAAAACATGTTATTGTGTGCGAAATAATTTTGATCAGTGATAATTTTTGTTAGATGGATGATCTCTTTTATGTGTGTTTCAGGTGTGTTATTTATTTTTAGTAATTGTTCTAGTGTAGTTATGGTATCTTTTATGGGAACATTGGTGTATAGGTTTGTTATGTCGAATGAAACTAGTGTGGAATGTGGACATGTTGAGTTTTAATCACTAGATCTAAATTATTTTTGACGTACCTCGAAACGTTTGGGAAAGTGTAAAGAAAGTGAGTTCATATTGTGAAAGTTTATACATATAATAATATTATAAAGTGAACGAACAGGATGGATCAACAAGATAATTATAATACCGCCCACACAGCGTATTACATCCACAAATACAGGAATGTCAGAACACAGATAACTAAAACTTCCTTGAACATCGCATACAACAAAACTTGCCGCAAACACAACATTATAACCACACATGCACAAATCACAATAAATAACAACACACACGCCGCAATACAAACCAAACGTAAAGCCGAAATAATACACCTGGACATCATCAATGATTTATACCATAAAAAAGATACACTAAACAAAATGGCATACAACCTACACGTAAAACTCACACAAATATTACACCACATTGAATTTGAACACATAATACTACATACACGAAGTACCATAGAGAAACTCCAATTAAAAATACAGGAAAGACATAACAGAAAAATCAATAACCTTTTAACACGCAGAAATGAAACCATCCCTACACCAACACATAAATTTCACACACGTACAGTTAACACAACAACGACTAATTTCACTAATGATGAAATAAATCTATTAGATAAAGGTCTAAAACACAATTTAGGCATCATTCCAACCAATAACAACAACAATAGGTACACACGCAACATAGTCCTAGACGCGGAAACAGCCATACAGCACACGCTTAACAAAGATCATGATACCATACGCCATGATATAAAACGCAAATTACAGCACACACAACAATATGCACATAAACAACACAATAATGAATTCCATACACTAAAAAACATAAATCGTAAATTACAAGAACACAACCTAACCATACTCAAAGCAGACAAAGGTAATATAAATGTCATAATGGAAAAACAGGCTTTAAATAACAAAATCGAAAAACATTTTTTAATGAAAACAACATCACTAAATTAAATAATGACCCCACCCCAAAATATCACAAACAAATAAACAAAACCCTAAATAACACAAAACACATAGTATCACCTGACAACATTAAATATCTAAAACAAATCAAACCAAACGCCCCTACACTAAATGCACTACCGAAATTACACAAACCAAATATTCCCATCAGGCCACTTATAAACAACACACAAGCACCTGCACACAAAATAGCTAGACACTTAGATAAATTAATCAGAAATAACATAAATTTAACAAACAACACCTCCCTCAAAAATAATTTAGATCTAGTGATTAAAACTCAACATGTCCACATTCCACACTAGCTTCATTCGACATAACAAACCTATACACCAATGTTCCCGTAAAAGATACTATAACTACACTAGAACAATTACTAAAAATAAATAACACACCTGAAACACACATAAAAGAGATCATCCATCTAACAAAAATTATCACTGATCAAAATTATTTCGCACACAATAACATGTTTTACACTCAAACAGATGGTCTACCCATGGGCTCCCCTATCTCAGGTATACTAGCCGAAATATTTATACACACCATAGAACAGGAACACATACTGAACAATAACAAATACACCGATAAAATAATATATTGGCACAGGTACGTTGATGACATTTTACTCCTCTACAACGGCAACAAAAGACAAATAGAAAATTTCCACAAATACATTAACACTATACACCATAAATTAAAATTCACTCTTGAAATAGAACTAAATAATAACATCAACTTCTTAGACCTTACAATCACCAAACAAACAACACACACACATACAAAATATACAGGAAACCCACCACATCAGACATGGTCATACATAACTCATCCAACCACCCAACTCAACACAAACATGCAGCTTTCAACTACATGCTCCATAGGCTCACTTCAATACCCCTAAACACACATGACTACCAAGAAGAATTAAACACAATCAAATACATAGCAGTCAAAAATGGATACACCCCCGAATTAATAAATAAACTACACAAACGCATCCTAAACACTAAAAGTAAAACACATCAGACCAACAGCACACAACCCAGTAAATACATAACACTTACATACTACAATTCCAACACGCACAAAATTGCTAACACATTTAGGAAACATAATTATAAAGTAGCCTACAGAACCAACAACGCCATTAGGAAATACATAAATAATACTAACAAAGACACAGACACATACAACAAAACAGGGGTATATAAATTAAATTGTAATGATTGTTACCAATTCTACATTGGCCAGACGGGAAGATCTTTTTCCTCCAGATTTTCAGAACATTTAAAAACCCTCACCACAAACTACATACAGTCCACATTTGCCACACATTTACAAAACGAAAACCACAGTTACACAAACATACAACACAACATGGAAATATTACACTACTTACCTAAAAGTAGAAAACTAAACACAGCTGAACAATTTGAAATATACAGATATCACACACTACAACCAAACAACATATTAAATGAACAATTACATTATAAATCACATACACTATTCGATACACTGATCCAAACACACAATTCGAACCTCAGCGCCAATTCCCTCCCACCATCAACCCCCACCACACACACCTAAGTCCATAACCGTTATTCTGTTAACTGACAATCAGTATTTACTCCCACTGAGGAAGAGGAACATCACCTCGAAACGTTTGGGAAAGTGTAAAGAAAGTAAGTTCATATTGTGAAAGTTTATGCATATAATAAGAAAAAATAATGTTGGCTGGGTGTTAACACAACAGTGGGTATTTGGAGGATACTGCCGGGAAACCAAGGAATGCTTCTTGTGTTGTGTCAAAGATCGCTCAGCCGCTACTCTTCTTCCTCTCATACAGCAAAATATTGAACCAGGGTCCACTATAATATCAGATGAGTGGCGTTCATACCGGCAAATTGTTAATTTGCCACAACAGTACAGTCATTTGACTCTAAACCATAGTTATAACTTTGTGGATCCTCAAACGGGAGCGCATACACAATGCATAGAAAGCCTATGGCGGTCCTGTAAACGCCGAAACAAGATTGAATGTGGTACAAGAAGGGAACTCTTAGATTCCTATTTATGTGAGTTCATGTGGCGAACAAGAAACGCAAACGACGATTTGTTCGAGAAAATGCTTCAAGATATCAAAAAATATCATGATTAATGATTCTTGTTTTACATGATTTTGGTAAGTATTATTAATTTTGTTAAGTATGTTCTATTTAGAATACTAATTTCATAATGATATTGGCTTTGAAATCATGTGCTTAGTTTAATTATTCCTTTCTCAAGCTTAATCCAATACCATTTTCAAGGATTTTAAGTATTCTGTAAAAGTAATTAAAAGTATTTTGTTTCCTTATTGAACACAGTACATGACAAATTAAAAGCATTCAGTACTTTAAAGTAGGTTAGGTTACATTATTTAATCTAAACAACTTCACAGAAGCTGTAACAAAGTTAATTATAAAATAATAATCATTTTATATTTTTTCTTTTACAAGTGGATATTAAGCCAACAAGCTGATATCATATAAAGTGTAATAATCATGACAGTGTTACACATATTATTATTATTTTTAATATCATAGGTTACAGATTAAACTAACCTTATACTCACGAGGTATAATTGTACTGATTTCACCTGTAAAAGAACAGTTGGCTGAAAATAAGACACAATTAATTGTAACACATATCAGAACCTGTGTGTGTGTGTTTTGGTGGATGGGTCAATAATCTGTAAACCCTTTAATATTGGTCTCCTAGAATGTTGACTGATTAAACAAAATAATTGATTAATGTTCATATGTCAGTACTTTGTGTGTCCGGTGATGTAATTTATTTTTCTTTGCAGGCATTCATGATTTAATGCGAAACATGGCTGTGAATGGAAAAATCGATTACCGTATGTATTCCAGCACTATATTCAGGTTTGTAATTTACACAGTGAAACCAGTCAAAACAAAGTATTAAAATCCTTTGAGAATATTATTAAAAGCAGGCACATTACATGGTAAGAGATGTGATGAAATAAGTGATACACACTATCATCATTGTATGGTGTTCTGTTGTGTGACAGGTCCCAGATATTACCAACCATCTCCATTCATATGTATTTGGCTTGAACTTTTGAGCTTTCATCTCTACATAAGATACTCCACTTTGCATTTCGTACACAAGCTCATCTTCTCTCCTTTCATGGTTCTTTCAAAAACTGGTGTTAATTGTTCATTTTCTCTCAGGATTAAATATACTTATACTTCAATACTTAAAAGTTGGTTAGGTTACATTATTTAATCTAAACAACTTCACAGCAGCTGTAACAAAGTTATTTATAAAATAATTATCTGCTGTATTTTTTCCTTTACAAGTGGATATTAAACAAAAAACCGATATCATATTCTTATACCATAATGTGATTATACACACACTCTACCACATTTTAATTAATAAAAACTTCTCTTACCTTTTGTCGTCCAGAGTCCTTCACATGAACTCGTGATCTATAAGCGTGATTTGGGGTTTTTTGTTATCAAGAAACTCGACTCTCATTTAGTTGTTAATTTACTCAACTTTTATTCAACAAATACCACATTTATTTTATATTCTTTTTTAGCTTTACTTGTTATTCATTTTCCTTCTCAAACAAAAAAAAACTATTACTGTTTCTTTAAACATACAAAACATTGTTTATGAGAAACATTTCTAAAAAAAAAATCTTGAAAAGACAACTTAAACTATTTTATAGCTATTCTAAGACAACCCAGTATTTGCGCACACGCTTCATTCATATTTTACCCCA